>CM076573.1:212731989-213331989 GCA_034641835.2 Pinus albicaulis
TATTTAATCTTTGCTTTTGTACCATGTATTATATTAACACTCTTGAAAAAGACAATATTCATGAAGATATTCATAGAAAAACTAACTTTAAAACATAAAGTAAATCACTATAAACTAATATTTTCATAAACATATTTGCAAAGTGACGCTCACTTTCATATCAAAAATTAATGAGTTTATTGGTTGGGTAAGGACTTAGTTGTTATACGCAATTTTATTTCTTTTCATATGTTATTTTAATAATATTAGCCTCATCTTATTTGCTAGAAATTATCATTTGCTAGAAATAATTGTATTTTTAATAATTTTCAAGGGCTTCTTCAATGGAAGTTTTTCATTTGTGCTACGAGTTTTAGTCTCAAAGTCTCAATAAAGAGAGTTTTCTCTGTAAAAAAAAATTATTTCAAATCTCAATAAAGAGTTTTCTATAAAATTATAAAAAAAAAATTATTTCAAAAATTCTTTAAATTTAGTTAGTACTCAAATCTCAAGGGTTGTTAAAAGGTTGAATATAGAGGAATGGAAACTTTGTCTTTTATTGTTGGAATTCAAAAATTGGACGTCTGAGTACTCATGGAGTTTGGGAAGATGATAAATAATTTGACAAAAGCCTATGAAATACTACAAAGAATCTTCTTTTCCAAAATAAATTAGGTTCCCTCTCTCATTGTGTTGGTGGACTCTCTTATTATCATTTAGCACATGGTTAGATATTTGTCTCCAAGATATAAGTTTTTGGACAATCTCTCAAAACTTGTTAAGAAGGAAACAAAAGATATCCCTATTATGAGTTATAAGAACATGTTGTGAGATAATAATAAGGAAGAAGATGGATGTACCAATCAAGGATGTAATCTTAAAGTTGGTGAATTTGTGGTTAATGGTCAATTAATGCCATCCTTCATTCCTTAGTAATAGTTCCAATGATAAGTCATGTAGCATAAAGTTACATAATAAACTTGGAGTGTCTACGTGGATAATGTATCTCTTGAGAGGACAATTTTGATTTTGGGTAGGAAAGATCAATCTCAAAGACTTAGACTTATGATGATGTATTTCCTAATGTATTTTCCATGAACCAATCATAGATTTTGATCTAATACAAAGATTATCATTATTTTGAAAAACTAAATAAATAACTACAATATTAACGTCATATAAAGAGGAAAATTAAAATTTTTAATTAGTTAGAGAGTTTATTTATTGTAATTTGGTTATACTTATTGAATTAAGTCTCATTAAATATAGTGTATGAACTCATTAATTAATGTAATGTGATCATACTCATTCAACAAGTTCTACTAGGTGGTTGGTGTATAATAATTTATGGAATATGATAGTAAGGGGAAGTTGGCATAGGGCTCTAGAAATGCTCATGAGAATATATATATATATATATATATCATTGTATTAAGGATGTTTAATTTGTGTTGTAACAAGCATTGCTTTTAAAGTGGTTTCTTTTTTGAGTACTTATAGGTACTGCTTTAAGAGTATTCTTCGTATTATTGTGTTGGCTTATTTTGCATACTAAGGGTTCTTGGATTACCTGAAATTGTCAAAATGTAAGAGTAAGTATATTAGTGTCTAATTGGTAGGGAAAATTTTATCTGATAAGTTTCGTCAATGCAATAATTGCCATGTTTTCCCCAAACCAAAATTCAATAATTTACATTTTCATAAAAATGATTCATGCAAACTCTATAAGACAAATTATTTTACTTTAAAAATTGCTAAAATTCTATAGCAACTATATAAAATATTGAGAAATTTGAATTTTTTTATAAAAAAAGTCACCAACGTAATAAGGATTAGCAAGATTTTTCAAGGTTTCTACACTTTAAAATATATTTCCATCCTTCAAAAAAAATCTTAAAATAGGTTTTTTTCTTTTTAGATGAACAACTTACAAGTTTTAATATTATATTCAAATAACATTGACAAGCCAAAAAGGTCCCACTAAAATGAGTATCAAGATTGAGAGTGTTCAATTAAATGAAAAATATTAAGAC
This sequence comes from Pinus albicaulis, assembly GCA_034641835.2. Lineage (NCBI taxonomy): Eukaryota > Viridiplantae > Streptophyta > Pinopsida > Pinales > Pinaceae > Pinus > Pinus albicaulis. Next base: position 212,734,002 of record CM076573.1, read on the forward strand.
TATATATATATATATATATATATATATATATATATGAAAATAAAAACCCTTTGTATCCCACCTCACCCAACAATTGTTACATTTAGAGAAATTATTTCAGTGGTTATTGGAATTTCGGAAAAGGAAATATATATATATATATATATATATATATATAAACCTTTTGCATTCCACCTCATCCAACCATTGTTACATTTAAAGAAGTGATTTTAGTGGTTATTGGAATTTCAGAAAAAAAAACTAGACAATGTTTATTATAAAAGTTTTAATACTCTTCGAAATATTATCACTCCTATTTGAGGATCACGGAAAATTTTAGGGATGGAAATTTATCTCAATGTTTAGAAACCTTGGTGAATCTAACTAGTCCCTAATGTGCAAATTATAAAATATTTGGTGATATATTCGTAAAAATATTCAAATTTAGAATGACTTTTTGTATAGTCTCTATAAAATTTTGGAGATCTTTAAGGTAAAATAATTTATATTATAAAAATTTGGCGTATAGAAAACTTAATCACTGCAAATATTAGCAATATTGGCCCTAAAATTTTCCATGTTAAAAACTAGTGTCTTTTAAACGTTTTTTAATCCTAAAAAATATAACTACAATTAAATAACTAAAATTAATTTGCAAGCTTATCAAAAGTTACATTCAACTCAATCTCACTCTTGAGACCTTTAAGATTGGATCACTTTTAAGTTCCAATTCTTGAACCCATTGTTTGAGGCTCCTTAAGTTTGGATCACTTTTAAGTTTCAATTCAATCGAGCTTACTACCATACCTTAGTGAGAAGCCAAATGTTAAATAAAATTTTAAACCTATAAAAAGTAATTTCTAGTTTTGTTGCTCGATGTTTATAATTTTATTTAGATGTAAAATGGATAATTCTAGCTAGTAAAAAAATTTACACAATTATAAAATTTAATTATTTATTAGTTTGAGTTTTTTTTAATCTATTTTAAATTATATAATATTACTATAAAGTAATTTATTTTATTTGTTAATTTTAGTTATCTTTATATGTTATTAAATTATTTTATTTAAATAATGAAAATAAGGTATTATTTTAAATAAATGTAATTGAAAATATTGGAAAAGTAAAAAAAATATTTAAAAAAATTACTGAAGAAAAAAAATAAAGATGACCAAAATTGTTTATGAATTATGGAATTAGGTTATGATTAAAAAATTAGAATTTAAAGGCATGTTTAAGCTATTAAAACCACCCAAATAATTTTAAAAAGTATTAATAAAATAAAAATAATAAATATTTAAAATATTATTAAAATTTATTGTAAAATTATAAATAATTTAGATTGAAAAATAGGTAAATACATATATTTTATAGTTTGTAGATTTCTGTGGTGGAAGTTTGGAGGTTAAGAAATCAGAAAATCCACAGACTTGATTTTTATTTGTCTACATTTAGAGTCTAAAACAAGACTCATCACAAGGATGAACCTACAAAGAAGAGAAGAAAAAGAAGGAAATAAATAGGGAGAGGGGGAATGGGAGAAAGATATGAGCTCACCAACTCAATGAGAAAAAGCAAGAAGTTAATTTTCATAATAATATATTAATACTTAATTCTCATTATTAAATATTTTGATTTATATTTAATAATAATGCATCTTATTTAATAAAGTTTTTTGGGTGTTATTATTGAGAGAAATTAAAAACAAGATAATGTATAATGGCAATTAAGATTTTAATATAACTTTACTAATAATAATTTTATTTTTGATAATGTTTTAATGTAAGGTTTTATTATTACTAAAGAAATTGATAAGGATTAATACAAGTTTTAAATAAGTTAACATAATTAATAAATTTTATTATATTATATATTTAAAGATATTATTATGCTTTTATAGAATTAAATAATTAATAGGGAAGATTAAGGAGCGAGAAAATTGAGATGGATTAAAAGAGGAAAAAATATCATAGAAGGGATCAAAGGAAGGGGGTACTAGGACTAAAACAATGAAATGAGGGGCGAGGGGGGGGGGGGAAGCGAAGAGTAAAAATTGTGAAATCGAAAAATAAGTGGAGAGGGGAGGGGAAGGGGGGGAGAACAGAGGAGAGCTTGTGAAAGAGGTATATATTATAATATGCTAGCAAATGTAGGGAGGGGGAAGAAAGGATATGGGGGAATTTTGAGGAAGACAATAAGGGACCAGGAAGAGAGAGGGTGGGGGTAAGCAAAAAATGTTCGACGGAGGGGGGCAGATCATTATTCTTTTGAAGAGCGAGGGAGTAAAGGAATCCATTTTCTTCTAACTTCAAGAACTTCGTCTCTATTAAGGTTCTGGGGGTGCTTCATAATCTCAAGGGCCTCATGAATTTTACGCTTGAAATTATGATTTTCATTAGCAATAACCTTAGTATATTCAAGGAAAATATGGTGATAAGTCTTATCTCCATGCTCTGCCAGGGCTGAGGATTGAGTTCTATAGTTTCTGAGGTCTGCGCTGTGTTGAAAACATTATAAAATAATTTGAAACTATATTATATTGAAAATTAGGAGAAATAAATAAAATTATTATAAATCTGTTTTAATATATATGAGAAAATAATAGATATGGAAATAAATTTATTATTATTATTATATATATATATATATATATATATATATATATATATATATATATATATATATATATATATATATATATATATATATATATATATATATATCCAAAAAAATTATGATTATTAAATCCAAAACAAATCACTTATGACAATTTCATCTATGATAACAATTACTTACAGAATGTTTCTTCTTATAAATATTTCGGTATTGACATTCACCATCAGTTCAAGTGGAAGTATAGCATTGAGAAACAGATTTTAGGAGGTTAGAAAGCTTACTATGAGCTTGAAAGCGATTGTAAAACAACTGATCTTTGGGATTGGAATATAAAAAAAAGTTCCTCTTCGAGACTCTCATCACTCCTGTTATTTTATATGGATGTGAGGTGTGGGGTTGTATTCTATCTAGAGATTCTTGGGAAATATTGAAAAGAAATTAAAAACCTACAACTGTAAGATTAAAAGTAATTCTCCCTAGCCTATTCTCTTGATTGAAGTTAGCCTTTCCCCCATTGAATGCACAATTATGTTTAGGTATTTTATGTATAAGAATAAGTTGTACAACATGGAAGCCAAGAGGATCCCAAAAATTTCTTCTAACTCTAGTCAAAACCACCTTCAGCTCAAGCGAGGGTGGCATAAGGATGCCAAGTCCTGACTCGGCCATTGCGATATAAGGGAGGAGACCCTATTGGGGAATAAGGATAATATTAAAAACATCATTACTTCTAAATTTAAGGATAAGTTTTGGAGTGATAAGGAGTTATAGGACAAAATAAATTTAAGATACTATAATGAGGTAATCAACCTCACGCTTGCTAACCAAAATTACCTTTTTGTATTAACCAATGCTAAGAAGCGAATGAATATTACAAGGATTAAACTGATTCTCATGAGATACGGAATGAAACTCGGCAATGGTCTATTCCCAATATTCCTTTGGACGAAATAATATGCTTCCTTTGCGATAATAAGAGAGTCAGAGATGAAAAGAACTTTCTCTTGGATTGCCCTATAACCTTTACTTGTTCATTCAAGGAAACTACAGTGACCTTGGAGCGCTTTTTTCCCTCCTTTTTTATCACAAAAATAAAATCTTAAATTATCTCAAGTAACCACTTCTTTTTTAAGGTCCATTAGACCATATTGGTCTTAGTGGATATGAATCATCATCATCATAAATGAATTTTTTTTTTTTTTGAATTAAATACACATAATATATATAAATGCACATGCATTTGTTTTCCACACATGCTTCCTCCAAATAGCTAGGTCCACAAAACCACCTTCGCATAGCTCCCTCCGCACAACTACTTCCATAGTTGTGAAATATGTTTCTAAATAATCATTAAAATAGTGATTTGTATATTTATTATATTTTAAAAAACCTTTCACAAATATTTCCACACATTTGGGAAACCAAGAACTCAACTAACATTAAGGACTTTTCATACCATGGGAATAAAGAACATGTATCGGTCCCTTTCAATGGAAAGATTGAATTGACTCACTTTGTTTTACCACACAACACTTCTTCTTCACATGGATTGAAAACACAATTTAATTAACACCCCCGCCTATGTAAAGGAGCCCCATTTTTCTTGCACATACTTTGTCCTCCACATAAGGAAACTCTTGACAGGAAAAATTGTACCGCCGACAACAAGGGGGTCTCCCTGGTGAAAGGTCCCAATTAGACCTCACACCATTTAGGATAGGAGCACCATTCGGTATGTGGGCTCGGCTGCCGCCATAAGTGTGTCTACTCTGCGTTTCCGGGTGAGAAGGTGACGAAGCAGAGACAAGAGTAAAATGACCAATAAGTGAAGAAAAAGTGGCCCAATATTAACGAACCACAAACAAAGATAAAAGCAAGTCTAAGCAACAAATAAAATGGGATGCACCATGAGCGGGATCGGTGAACCAAACCCATTCAGACATACATGAAAGAGAAACATGCCAGAATTTAACTACAAAATAGTTCACAATAGATCACTGACATGGAAAGACATAAAAAACCACCGATTCGAAAGAAAAATGTACATGCAACCACTATGAATCAGTCCATAACCAATTCCGCATATGAAAGCACACATACTCACATAGTGAAATATAAGACAGCTAGTGCAACCACCATAAGCAAGCATGTGAATTGGTGCCGGAAAAAGATAACATATTATTAATGTTGCTGAAACTTCAAATACATATCTTGCACTTCGTCAAAACCCAATAGTGGAACATGGGCTATTCATCTCAAAGCTTGATACCAAAACCTTAGCCTCGCTACATCTCCCTCTAGTTGATACCAAGAGCTGAATGCCTTTAGCTCTCAAGCATGAATTTCTATCTCGTCCTCATTTCAACTCAAGTGCTAAAATTCCCTATTGTGATTTCCCAAAGCCGCACATATAGGCTGAAGTGACTCTTGAATTACCCTTAACTCTTGACCTCCCCGACTATTGGGCTAGCTTGCCACTTGGTCCATTTGCAACCCAAGGTCATTTGCAACCTGTGACCTGGGGTCATCTGCGACTTGAGGTTATTTGTGACCTGGGAGGTTGTGACCTAGGGCTATTCCTTTTACACTCCTCTTTTGGAGAGCTCAGACCTTGCATAACACAATGTCTTTCCTTGGCATTAGTATTGTGCGAATGGACTATTGATAGATGTGCCATTGAACCTATAGTGAGGTTCTTCTAGCTTTGTAAGGATCCACTTTTCTTGTCGGAAGGAAACCCCAGCTTTTGTTGTGAAAACCGATAACTTCTATATTATGGGGAGAAATATTTTCATTAGAACGGAGAAGGGGTGTTGTCAATGGTCCTTGAAACCCTCAAGTGTTGCTTTCTTGCATGCTGCAATGATGCGGTGGCTAAGTCTTGAAACCAACAAGTCCTCCTGCCATTGTGATCCATTCGCAATCATCCATCTTTCTGTGATGTGTATTTTTTATCTTGTCACGAGGTTATCAAAGTTTTGTGGCGAACCATATTCCTTGCCAGAGGAAAACCTAGCTTTCGCCATGCAAGTCGGAGACTTCTGCCTGCAAAAAAATAACATGGGTCATAGGTCTTTATAATAAAAATAGATGATATAAATACATTTAATTAGTTGAAAGATTGATTTAAAAAATAATAAATTTAGACCCCTGTGTGTTCAAATGTTGTGCCATTATGTTATCAGAGAGAATGGCTCATGTAGGGTCTCCCTACGCTTCTTCAATCACTATGATGTCCTTGGTATTTCTATGGAGTGAGTGGCAAATGTAGACATGTAGTTTAACTTGTTTTGGTAACTACTACTTTATAGGGATGTGGCTCATTTACTGCATTGAAATTTTATTCGCAAGTTGATGTTCCTAATATTCTATCTAAAACAATGCTCGAGTAGTTTCAGGGGTTCAACAAATCATATTTCTTGAAACCTTAGTCTACTAGCTTCTAGCTCCCTCCGAACATACTCTCCACATCTTGAATGATGGTGTTGCTAAAGCACGTAGCCTTTGTGAGGATTTTCCAAGTTTCCTCGATGCCATTATCATCACATGACGATGATGTTTTGACGTGTCCCCGAGAACTACAGTGACTGCAATTTCCATCGAATATTTTCTTGATCGTGTGGTTGTGATTCTCAATTATGTTTTACCTATAAACCCATTACCATGCAATCATATTTCCCTATAGAATTTCCATGTGATTTAGCCACTTAAGGGGAAATGATAACTCCTAGAGGTCACACAGTCGTAAGGCCATGTAATTCGCATTGTTCAGTCGATTCTGAAGCTTTGCGACCTAGCGACTAGTCGCATAGTCGCAAGGCCATGCAAGTCATGTTTTTTGATTGCTCCACACGTTCTGTGACCCAGTGACTGGTCGCGCTTTCCATAGGTCGCATTGCGCACATCTATAGCTACTTTGCGACTCACCGATTGGTCACAATAGGCTAGAGGTCGCATTCCCTCAGATTTTGTCTAGTTGACACTTATGTGATTTGAACGAGCGACGAGCTGTGGAGACATGACCAACGGGAGCTACGCAGCTACAACCACCATCCCTCGTGTTGTTCGGGCATTCCACATAATGGAGAAAATGTAGGGCCATGTGAATGCTGAGTCTCACCGGCCCTCGCCATAAAAGTCGAGGTCGTGCCATTGTATGTGTTGTTGAACTGTATTTCAGATCTAACATTATAGCACATTATGATTATGTTTCTTCTGTCCATTTGGAAGAACATGGTTTTGAGAGCACAACGATTTTGGACAGTTCAAAAGAAATTGACAAGAGCATTGATTGATCTTGGCTTTGGTGCAATACAGAGGGTGCAATGTAGGAGCACTGTTGGTTGTAAATCCAGCCGAGGGGAATTATTATTGCCTCCCATCCACCTAATCACTCAATTAAATTAATATGAATATAAAATTCCAAGGTGGCCTATGTAGAAATCCAACATTTTATCATCTTCCTAGTTCTGTGACATGATTATGGAATTTAAGATGTTTAACTTGCAACCTTAATAAGTGATAGGATCTAGCTCACACAATAGATCTGAGAAGTCTGCATTCCATACCACGGTTTAAGCCATTCTCTGTCAAATTACATGGATCCTTAGGAAACTTAAGCCTTGACTTCAAATCTAAATGTTTCTCCACCAAATTCGTCCAAGCGGTGCTCCCATAGTGGTAATCATGGAAAAACAAATTTCACGAGCACCTTCAACTTTGTACAACACTCTATTTAAGGCTCAATAAAATAAAATCAATATTACACCTGATGTTATTCGAACATAGTTTTCTTGTTCATGGATAAAATCTGGCTCTAATATATTCCAACGATGAAATATCGGGAAATGACATAAGTGAATTTGTGTGAATGTCCAGCTTCTGTTCCAAACTTGCTATGGTCCAATCCTCGGCATGATATGTGGATTCCAAATTGGATCTAGCTAAGTGGCTCCCTTCAGAAACGAGTGACGACCATAGTGGAAATGAGTGACGATTAGGCATGGTGTAGACCATAGTTTTAATTCCAAGCTAGACCAGATTTTGAAGTTCATACTTGTAAACTTTAGTTGATTGATGAGGGTTGGTGAACGAGTTGGTATTTATTTTTTATTTGTTTTAATGACCGAAATTTTGGATTTAAATGAGTTTTTTTATTGGTCGTGCACCTTAATGAAATGAAATTAAATTTGACGTCCACGAGACTAAAAATAGTCTATGGGATTATGAGTTCCTTGTTTTTCACCTTTTTCATTTCAGCTCGAAATACTCTTACCCTTGCCATCCTCCATGACAAGGTCTCAAACATATCCTTTGTTCTCATCCCTACATGGAACGAAGATGAATGCGTCATGCTTTTCAATCAAGATTTTGTAATTTTAACTTCAATTTCTTTCCTTTAGTGCAGTGGTGATATTTTCGGGTATATCCTTCATGGGCTAGACCTGTGATATCACCAAAATAGGACCCTGATAGGCTGTTGATCAGGCTATCTCAGTGTAACTATTTCAAACCAAAATTTTATTTGAGGCTTAGCCTCCTCAACCTGAGAGGGCTCTCTCACTAGATTTAAGATTTTGAATTGAGGATTAGATGGCTAACTCTAGGAATAAATTAGATATAAGTGTATGATTGGTTGAATTATTGATCAACAAACATCTATTGGGCTATGAAGTCAAGGTATGTTTCCACAAAACATCAAAATTAGCTTATCATGGAAGTCAGGGAATTTCAAAGTTTTAGATATATCAACAAGACTGTAACAGAGTGAACAAAACACAGTTTACAAACATATGCAAGAAGTTAGAGCATTCTCCAATGAATTCTAAGTAACATATGTTCATACCACTACAAAAAGGTAGATAAAGAAAACCATAGAAAGATCCAACATCAAAAAACTCTTTCTGAATCCTAAGTAGTAAGCAAATCTCTGTATTAAGATAAAAACACACAGTCTGCTATAGTGACATAGTTTGCTTGTTAATGAAAATTTCCAACCTTAAGGAATTCGACCTCATGCTAAATATAGAGTCTTTACAACCTTGGATTCTATGATCCATCCTCAGATTAATTCAAATTCTATCTTAAACTGACACCTATTTTCTCCTAAAACTGACTATTAATTACATCTAACAGTTAATTGTGTCTTCTAGAAGTCCTAATACAAATAGGAGTAAAATTCCTTATTATTTCTAAACAACCTTATATAGCACTTAAATGATATCTCTGAAAAATTTTCCTCCATCTCTTCGTCTTAGATGATGCTTCCAATCTTGTTATGCTATCGTGCTATTTTATGTCTTACTTGCCCTACAAAACAGGGGACATGTCCCCTATACTTTATCCTTTTCCTTCTTTGATGATATTTGAACCCTTTTTGCTGGTAGTATGAACCTTTTAAGATAAGTGACATGTATTATCACTTCCATGGAACCATGCTTTTCCACCTATAGAGAAACTGAGCCTTTGAAAAAGTAAAAAGGACAGATGGTATGATTTCACTACGAAATGAGTAGTTGTTTTCATAGCTCAGAATTTGTATCTTGGTAAAAATCTCTTAACCAACCACTTTCATTTGCCTTGAGACCTGGTCTTTCATTTCTAAACCCTTTCTAACCACCAGAAGCAATAGAATTCTAAAACCAAGCTATTTACTTCTCAAAAAATTTACAAAAATGTTCAAAAATGCACCTACAGCAGTTTCATAATGCACTACGAAACTGTTGTGCACCTACAGCGGTTTCGTAGTGCGCTACGAAACTACTATGTATCTCCCTTTTAAACAGTATTTTCATAATATTCGTATTTTAAGAGTATTTACAGCCCTTTAATGATTTCCTTGATGCTAATAGACCTTAACAATCAACATAAGTCAACTCTGTAATGTCTTCAAAAAGTGGTGTCCTTCCCAAAATAAAACTATATTAGGGATTTGTTACTTACTGCCCTACCTCTTCTATAGATGAACTTCAGACTTTTTCAATCGGATTTCAAGATCTTCAATTTTCCTTTTCAATCTCATGTTGGTAGCCCTCAATTTAACATTGATCATCCTCATAAATCTTGCTTCCTTGATTGCAAGGACAGTCCAAGTAAAGTATTGAGTTTCACTGCTGACTGTTTCAATTTTGGAAACTTTTTCAACCTCCCACGGAGCCCTTATTCTGTTGAATTTTTTCTTCTCAACAGCATGTGCTCTTGCTTTCTTCTTAAGCTTAACAATTTCAAGGTTTTCTAATCTCAAATTTTCTTTAATTTCTTCATAACTACTTTTTTCTCTTTGAGTGTTGAAAACTCTGTTTCTTCCATCTTCAGGCATTGGTGATGAAAGGTCTATGGGCTCCTCATAAACATTTGAAACTTCTCTAGCTTTATCTAACTCCACATCCAGCCCTTGCAACTTTTTTGAATTCCTAGTTAGAGGCCTTCTGGACTTGAACACAAACTCTAAAATTTCATCATTAAAATCCAGCTTTTTGGAAGACTTGATCTTCTTAGATTTCCCTTCATCCAAACTTATAAAATCTGCCTGAACTAAAGGAGATTCCTCAATATCAATAGCTTGTAAGATATCATTCAAACTACCCTTTAAACCTGGATCTTCTTCTGAAACCACTATTTTTCCTTTTTCCCTTGCTATTTGACTTCTTGTCAATCTTTTCTAGGTTGATTTTCTAGTTGACTGTTCCTGTATTGTTTCCTTACCTTTGGTTGTCCTCTTTTGTGTAGGTTGAGGGGTTTCTTAAATAATCACTGGTGTTTTAATCTCTGGCTCTTTCGCTCGCTTTCTATGTTTTAACTTGACAAATATTTTTTATCTTGTCTTTGCAGGTTCACTAGTTTTTGAAGATGATTTTTATTTGGCCCTAGGGCTAACACCTGCTCCATGTGTTTCCACCACAAATCCACACAAAAACAAAAATGTAGACCATTCTCTTTTTATCCTCTGAAGTTCATGTAAAATAATCAATCTAACTAGACCATGATGGAAAAGTGAAGTTTCATAATATTGAGCTTTCATTTGCACTTTATCTGCCATCTTAGCTAAACTTAGAAATAAGAAGAAAGGAAAATCCAAATAAATCATTCCAATAAAATGCAACAAGAGTTTTAAATGATAAGAGTACACCTTATGGTATCTTCCCTCACAGGTGAAGTACCTTTGAATGTTGTAGGGCAGATTGGCATAGGTGTTCTTGATGTAGCTTCTTGGCACTGCTTTAGTTAAATCTGTTTCTTCAAACCTTGGTTTCAGAAAAATTTTACAAGGTTCCATATCAAATCTGAAGTTTTTGAACCATCTTTCTTCTCCCCTTAGAATCTCTGTCACTGATGATATAATTTCAGGGGAAACTGTCAAGTTTAAGAGATCAACATTGTATTCGAACCTATGAAATGAAGAGCAAATTCTTTTGTCACTTGATTATGACCTCCCTGCAATTTTTCACAGAACTTCCAACATCCTATCTTCTTGAAGGCATCCTCAACTAATTTATCTTTTGTTAGAGCCTCAATGCTTTCAGGCTCCATCCTTAAACAGTGGCCTGACCTATGATTTTTTCTTTCCTCTGTCATCCTTTCCTTGAATTTCCTGTGTGCTTTTGAAAACCTGTAACCAACAGCCTCGCTTGATTTCAGAGTAAACTTCCTCACTTGATTATAAATGCCGCCTTGCTTGATGAATGAAAGAGAAGCTTTGGTTTCCACTTACCATGAGCTTACCATTCGGGAAGGGTATGCATCATATGTTTCTTTCATGAGACAATAAAACCAAAACCAGCCCCTTTCAAATTTGAGAATGACATAAGACAAATTACCTCAAACAAATGTTATGATAGCTATGAATGGTTGCATGTGTGAGAAAAGACTCATGGTTGACACCTAATCATGGATGATTAACGGAATTATGGTGGATTTGATAACTGACAAGACATGCTATGAATCCTCGATTTCGTAGCATGCTCAATGTAATTTGATGGTTTTTCGCTACGAAATGACCAGCGTTTTTGTAGCGCAAAAGCATTTTTTAACACTATCTGCGCTACGAAAAATGTAGTTTCGTGGCTTAATCAAAAAAATCTCAAAATGGTTTAAAATTTGACTTTCCAAACATGGTATAAGACTGTCAATGTATGAAATAAGGTTGCTAGACTTTATTTTGTGAATGGAAATGAGACTCTAACCCTATCACTTAGCCCCTCAAAACTTAACATGACTCTTCACACATATCTAAAAACCATGACTAGGAACCAAGCAAACTATCCAACTTTGGAAAAAAATCTATAGTGATAACAACCTGCGTGACATATTATAATATCAATTAGTACATGCTTACTATTAGTGAATGACGTCCTCAAATTTGAATTTAATTAACATGGGATCCTAAGCTTGGCGGAAAACCCAAATAGAAAGCCCAAATGATCCATGGTGGAAGTGCTTTTAATGAAAATATGTCATGTACTTAACACACATAAAAACTTCCACTCATGTACATGCATGATCTCGGTTGTTGTACAAGACACCTCCTTACATGACGTGATTGTAACACAAGTATCTTGTCATGATGGTGAGAAAGTTTGCAAGGGGTTGCAATAGGTCAAGCACGTCTGAGGCCTTTGTCATGACAACCTAGGGGAAACCTATCTTTGAATCCAATGGAGGGACTCTCAATTTTCTTTGAAGCAGCAAACCCCCAAACCCTAGTGCATTGATGAGACATCAAGGAAAGTGGGTGTGGTGACAGGATTTGGCAAGAATAGCTCATGGGGATATCAGTGACTGAAGGTTGGGTCAAAACCCTAATGGTTGAGCAATGAGAGGGGGACGCGAAATTTTTAATATACCCAAAATTTTGGGTGGTGTTGTAGCAGCTACAACAATTTGTGAACCACTAGTAGAATCCAGCATCTTTGTCAACGTCCATTTACTGACTCGTGTCTAGATTATGACTCAAGGGAGTATTGGGCAAGCACTATGGGTACCTCCTTGGTTGCTTTGACCTTTATAGATATGCCTTCCATTTGTGCCTCAGCTAATTCTTGTTAATCGGAAAACACCCAAGTAGAAAATCACGCATGCCAGAAGTTGATGATGATGTGAAGGACCAGGTAGAGGGTATTTAGAATTTTTAAGATAATATTCTGGTGTTTATTTGTTGCCAGCAGGCCTGAACATTACCCCGGCGGAGTCACTTCAAGAAATCACAAACGTTTCTCTGCTGCTAGCGAGCCTGGTCAGTATCCCGGCGAAGTCATTGCATTACCTCTCTGTGCAGGAAACCTTTCTCAATCCTTTACCCTTATGTGTTTCATGTTCTTATAACACTTATTTGTATGTGCTCGTGGCAATTATTCTTTGTGGTGGTTATTTACCTGCAAATGAGGGATCCCGACTTATTTTGCTTTGCAAGAGAGGTTGTTTCTTGTTTGACAGAAACTAAAAGATATATTGATTTGGGTTTTCCTTCATGCCAAGCCTTCACATCCCATCTCCAGCTAACAGGTGAAACATGTGACATGTCATTGAGACATTCAAGACTATGTTGAGCACAAGTTTCAGGTTATGATTCTAGGTCATTTCAACCAATTAGGGTCCCCATAAGCAACTTGCTCGTATCTCCCTGGCTAATGAATTAGACTCGTAGGAATGATGCCAATAATGTGACTCTAATGACCGGTTCTTAGAGAAGTTGCCTCTTAGGACAACCACCACAACCTCACACAAACAATAGGGTTAGGGTTTTAGAAATTATGACAAGGAAAGAAAGGAAGACCTTCAGGGTTTCGATGCATGCAAAGAGGCAAAAGCAATCCATCTAATTTCAACATGTGCAAGGAGGAGTAAGAAGGCTAGTCAGGGCATTGAGAGTTTGAAGGCTCCGGGTTCGATGAAGGCTCATGCAGAGGCACATAATATACAGAACGTTTCCAAGCTATATCAATAGCTAGTGCATATGATGTGAGGAGGCAAGTGTACGGTGTGATGTAACGAAGGAAGCTTATGATGTAATGTGATGCCATGTGCAAGAGGAATCAGCTGGTTGCAGGTGAAAAACAAGGCAAAGCACATGCAATGATTATCTGAATATTATGCAGCAATGAGCAAAATGAAATGGCATGAGTGCAAACTAATGGAAAATTATAATGCATGAAGCGACTGACCATAAGAAAATATAACAAACATAATTTTAAACCATAAATAAAACCTTAGAAAGTAAACCATAATTAACAACTTCAACCAGAAAACTTTTATTAAAAGATCCTAGCTAGCTTAAACCTAAACCCTAATTTAACCAAAGAGGCGGTCGGGTTATGTGAAATCATATTTCCAATGTAGCCATCGCATTAGCTCCCGACCTGTAAGAACAACAATGTTCACAATCAGAACCATCATACAAAATTGTGCACCGACAATAATACTTACCTAAAAAGCATGTGCAACAACAAGAAGGTCATGGCTACTTACCAGAGAACACGCCAAAATGGATTGTTCAAGATGAATGCAATTTCGTCCTAATACACAGGAAGAATTACTTGAAACCTAAAATCATCTATAAATTACATGCATCCATTCATGCATAGCCCTAGATCCAACGGAAGTGAGGTAATACATTGTCTACTTGCAAATATATTTGTCGGATAAGATTCGTCAAGCCAACCAGGAATCTCATCATGATGTTGAGGATGGTCAATTTGATGGAATGGGAAAAATTAGCGTCCACTGGGCGAAGTTGAGATGCTCGACAATCCAAGTGCAGAAAACTTAATTTTTGAAACCCTAGTTTGAAGTAGTCCCTGAGTTTTGTCGAGGACGTGAGGACCTCACGTAACCATCAGTGGGGGCTGAAGTGCCTCACCGTCGTGGAAAAACTCTGGACATTCCAATGGGTAGTTTTCAAACTTCTGTGGTTTTGTGAGATCAAATGGCGAATGGATGTGGTCATTATTTGTGGCGACTGGACAATTTTTAGCGAGCGTATTATTAATTAGGTCAAAATTTTGCGAACTGATAGGTTGACAGTCCAACATATCAAATTCTTTAAATTTCCCAGGACGAGATGAATTTACCAGAATATTTTTAGGCAATAGAGAGGTTTGTAAAACATCGCATGTTTGTACTTGATTGCAACCTGTACTCATTGGGAAACAACCAAAAATATTAGAGACGATGGCCGGTGTTTTCCTTCCAGTGAACAAATTACAGTATAGAGGTTGTTGCATATCATTTATTAGGAGACAGAAAGAAACATCACTCGAATCAAAGGCTTTCCTAGATGAGTTGACATCCGACACGGTTACGTCGAGAGGAGTGTGGTGTGTGGGAACCATAATTTCAGAAACCCTAATTCGAGAAACCCTAGTTTGACTTGTTTTAGTGGACTCGTCAGGATTGTGAGAACCTGAGATAACCATCAGTGGAAGTTGAATTGCCTCGACTTCCTGATGGGCCCCTGAATCATCGAAAAGCGAATCATCGAATTTTGGTGGCTTCATAGATCAACAGATGGATACAAATGAGAGTCTCTAGAGGTGCAAGTGAATACCTTTTCAGACAGATAACAATCATTGGAGCTAACAATTTGATCAGGTTGGGTACCTAGTGTATTAGGCTCCTCTAGGGTTAAAAATGGGGGTGAATCAATAAGAGAAATATCTTGAGATTGTCGGGACATAAGCTCATTTTCTTGGTCATTTAAAGACTACGAATGAAAGAGATCAAAAATAAGAGATTCATCAATGTTGTAATGTGATTGTGAAACACCACCCGTGTGTTCATCACTGTGATCAACACCAGTACAAGACATTTTTGAATGATTTGAAGAAATTACTGATGTGGCAGACTCAGGAAGTGAATCAAGGAATAATGGAATAAATGATTCAGACACAGGGGTACAAATCGTGCAAGGACATTCACCTCGCACATTAGTGTCATCCAGAGAGGCCAACGGACCTGCGTGCCCATCATGGTCCAAGGATTTTGCAGGGAAATCAGATTTATCTAGGACAAGGCCCAATTCATTGTCGGTAGGTGAATGAGATTTAGAACTAGATCCAGGCACATGTTCAATGGACTTGAGATTGGTTTCATCAGCAGGGAGAGATTTCAAGTCAATTTAGTTTTCAAGTTTTGATTTGATAGGGTGTATGAAAGATTCGGATGTGATACAATAGGCTTTATATTCCTATACGCATCTATCATCACTTAAAAATTTTGCGACCAAAAATCCATTACATGGCAATTCAGGAGGAGAAAGAGGAATGTCACAGATAGAAATTTCCTTCCTAGAGGCCCTAATTTGTCCCGGACTCAGAGAGATGGACAAGGAAATATTAGGGACATAATCCGGACAACTAGTAACTTCGGGATGATCATAATAGACATAAGGATGAAGATTTGTTACAGATTGAAGGTGTTGCTGAGAAGTGGAAACCACATGTTGAAATTGTTCAATCAAATATGGCCAATTGACATCTCTTTCAGGGAAATAAAAACACAAGGATGAACAAATCTAATGGAAAACTCCTCTACATATTCTTGAGGTTTCATTGTGATCTTATTTATCCTTATTAATACATCTTGAAAAGCGTACACGTGAGAAGCTTGTTGAAGCTCGTCAATGATTTTCTTGTATGAATGGATGGAAGTTGCTAACAACGTGTGACACCATTTCTTAATGTGACCTTCAAGAGTGAGGGAGAAGAGCACATAAGCCAACTCATCATCATAAATTTCGTAATACTCACAAAACTCAAGGAAATCAGAAAGGTGTCCAGTTATGGAAATTACATTCTCACCATCTAACTTTAACTGAGACAAGTGATATATGGGTTCATCAAGGATTGAGCATCGAGAAACAGATAAACCCAATAAACATCTAGGGAGGGTGATTTGGCGATGAGCCATTTACAGATATGAGGCTAACTGCAAGCTCTAAGGGCTCATCTTTTCATCTAGCCCTCCTTCTTGCGCCAAAATGTTGACGGGAAAAATTATACCGCCGAC
Source organism: Pinus albicaulis (assembly GCA_034641835.2). NCBI lineage: Eukaryota > Viridiplantae > Streptophyta > Pinopsida > Pinales > Pinaceae > Pinus > Pinus albicaulis. The sequence continues at coordinate 212,750,598 of CM076573.1, forward strand.
AACAAGAGGGTCTCCCTGGTGAAAGGTCCCAATTATACCTCACATCGTTTGGGATAGGAGCCCCATACGGCATGTGGGCCCGGATACCACCATAAGTGTGTCCACTCTAGGTTGTCGGGTGAGAAGGTGACGAAGTGGAGACAAGGGTAAAATGACCAATCAATGAAGTGAAAGTGACCCAAGATTGAAGAACCACAAAAAAAGATACAAGCAAGTCTAAGCAGCAAATAAAATGGGGTGTGCCATGAGTGGGATCAGTGAACCAAACCCAGTCGAACGTACATGAAAGAGAAACATGCTAGAAGTTGACTGAAAAATAGTTCGCAATAGATCATTGACATGGAAAGACATAAGAAAACACCAATTCAAAATAAAAACGTACATGCAACCACTATGAATCAGTCCAAAACCAATTTCATGTATGAAAACACACATAAAAACATAGTGGAATATAAGACAGCTAGTACAACCACCATAAGCAAGCATGTGAATCGATGCCGTAAAAAGATAACATATTACTAATGTTGTTGCAACTTCAAATACATATTTTTCACTTCATCAAAACCCAATAGTGGAACATGGGCTATTCATCTCAAAGCCTGATACCAAAACCCTAGCCTCGCTACAGCTCCCTCTACTTGATACCAAGAGTTGAGTGCCTTTATCTCTTAAGCACGAATTCCTGTCTCATCCTCGTTTCAACTCAAATGCTAAAATTCCCTATTGTTATTTCTCGAAGTTGCACATATAGGATGAAGCAACTCTTGAATTTCCCTTGACTCTTGACCTCCACAATTGTTGGGCTAGCTTGCGACTTGGGCCATCTGCAACCCGAGGTCATTTTTGACCCGCGGTTATTTGCGACCTGCGACTTGGGGTCATCTACGACCTGAGGTTAGTTGCAACCTGGGAGGTTGCAACCTAGGGCTATTCCTTTTACACTCCTCTTTTGGAGAGCTCAAACCTTGCAGAACACGATGTCTTTCCCTCGCATTTGTCTTGTGCAAATGGGCTGATGATAGATGTGCCATTGAGCCTATAGTGAGATTCTTCAAGCTTTATAAGGATCCACTTTTCTTCCAAAGGAAACCCTAAATTTTTCTGTGAAAACTGACAACTTCTATATTACGGGGAGAAATATTTTCATTAGAATGCAGAAGGGGTGTTTTCAAGGGTCCTTGAAACCCTCAGGCATTAGTTTCTTGTATGATGCAATGATGTGGTGGCTAAGTCTTGCAACCAGACAGACCTCCTGCCACTGTGCTCCATTCGTAGTGATCCATCTTTATGTGATGTGTCTTTTGAGCTTGTCACAAGGTTATCGAATTTTTGTGGGGACCATCTTGCTTGCCGGAGGAAACCCTAGCTTTCGCCATGCAAGTCGGAGACTTATGCCTACAAACAAATAACATGGGTCACATGTCTTTATAATAAAAATAGATGTTGGAAACACATTTAATTAGCTGAAAGAGTGATTTAACAAATAATAAATTTAGACCCCTGTGTGGTCAACTGTTGTGCCACTATGTTATCAGAGAGAATGGCTCGTGTAGGGTCTCCCTGCACGTCTTCAATCACTGTGATGTCCTTGGTATTGCTATGGATTGAGTGTCGAATGTAGATGTGTATTTTAACTTGTTTTGGTAGCTATTAATTTATAGGGATATGGCTCAGTTACTGCACTGATCATTGATTTTCCAGTTGATGTTCCTAATATTATATCTAATACAATGCTTTGGCAGTTTCTGGGGTTCAACCAATCATATTTCTTGAAACCTTAGTCTACTAGCTTCTAATTCCCTCCTAAAAGACTCTCCACCTCTTGCATGATGGTGTTGCTAAAGCACGTATCCTTTGTGAATATTTTCCAAGTTTCCTTGATGCCATTATCATCACATGATGGTGATGTTTTTCTGTGTCACCGGGAACTACAGTGACTGCAATTTCCATCGAATCTTTTCTTGATCATGTAGTTGTGGTTCTCAATTACATTTTACCTATAAACTCATTACCTTGCAACCATATTTCCCTGCAGCGTTTCCATGTGATTCAACGACTTTAGGGGAAATGTGACCTCCTAGAGGTCGCACAGTCACAAGGCCATACAAGTCGCATTTTTCGATCGATTTTGAAGCTCTGTGACCCAACGACTAGTCGCACAGTCGCAAGGCCATGCAATTCACATTGTTTGGTTGCTCCAAATGTTCTGCAACCCAGTGACTGGTCAAAATTTCCATAGGTCGCATTAGACACATCTACAACTGCTTTGCAACTCAGCAACTAGTTGCAACAAACCAAAGGTTGCACTCCCTCAAATTTTTTCCAATTGAGACTTCTGTGATTTGATCAAGTGACGAGCTACGGGGACATGACCAACGAGAGCTACGCAGCTACAACCATCATCCCTCGTGCTTTTTAGGTATTTCATACAATGATAAGGAGTAGGGTCATGTGACTGTTGAGTCTCACCAGCCCTTCCCATAAAATTCGAGGTTGTGCGACTGTTTGTGTTGTTGAACCGTCTTTCAGATCTAACATTATAGCTCATTATGAGTTTGTTTCTTCTGTCTGTTTGGAAGAACATGGTTTTGAGAGCACAACAATTGTGGACATTTCAAAAGGAACTGGCAAGAGCACTAATGGATCTTGGTTGTGGTGCAATACAGAGGGCACGGTGTAGGAGCATTGTTGGTTGTAAAGCCAACAAAGGGGAAATATTATTTCCTCCCATCCACCTTATCGCTCAATTAAATGAATACGAGTATTGAATGCCACGGTGACCTATGTAGACATCCAACATTTTATCAACCTCCTAGTTCTGTGACATGATTATTTAATTTAAAACATTTAACTTGCAACCTTAATAAGTGATAGGATTTAGCTCACACAACATATCTGAGAAGTCCGCATTCCATACCACGGTTTAAGCCATTCTCTGTCAAATTACACTAATCCTTAGGAAACTTAAGACTTGACTTCAAATCTAAATGTTTCTCCACCAAATTCATCCAGGCGGCGCTCCCACAGCGGTAATCACGACAACATAAATTGCCCGAGCACCTTCAACTTTGTACAACATGCTCATTAAGGCTCAACAAAACAAAATCAATATTACAGATGATGTGATTCGAACATAGTTCTCTTGTTCACGGATAAAATCTAGCTCTAATATATCCCAAAGATGGAATGTTGGGAAATGACAGAACTGAATTTGTGTGAATGTCCAGCTTATGTTCTGAACCTGCTATGGTCCGGTCCTCAGCCTGAGACGCGGATTCCAAATTGGATCTGGCTAAGTGGCTCCCTTCGAAAATGAGTGACGACCATAGTGGAAATGAGTGACGATTAGGCATGGTGTATACCATAGTTTGAAGTCAAAGCTAGACCAAAATTTGAAGTTTGGACTTGTAAACTTTGGACTCACTACGTTAAGATCGAAACATTCACTTTTTATGTGTGCAATTTGATTTAACTATATATTAACACTCGTAATAATTAAACACTCATTTTAAGAATTAAATGCTAAGTGTAGGAAGCTCTGATCCGGTGCAAGAACTAGTTTCTTGCCACGGGATCTGAGTGCTTTGAACCTGGAAAAGTTCAAGCCCTTGCATGAAGTAAAATTCCTTTAGTAAAGACACCATTTATACCTTCTGCGTAAATCTCTGTTCCCGCACTAGTGCAAGCAGACTGCGATAGTGCAGGATAGATTAATGCAAGAAGGAAATCTCTAAAGGAATAGGTTTAAGGGCCCATCTGATGAGATTGCTAAGTGTCTCTGCTAATGAAAAACACACACTTAGTAGTTAAACAATAATTAGCTAGAGTGATTTCCTTTTATCTTTAATTCCCTCTTGCAAATGCATTCGTCCTTGTTCCAGTCTTAGATTATTTTGATGGTTTAAGTTGCCTTTTTCTCTTTTTAATTTGATTATGCAATCTTTCCTTTAAAGAAAGTAGGGATTTATATTAGGAAGATTCATACCATCTCTGGCATTTCCTATGCTTCGTCTCTAAGTTTACGGATCCCTCAGGTTGACAAATTAAGTGTTGAGGAGTTTTCTTAAGTGTAATTCTTGCACCCAACATTTTGGCACTGTTGCCGGGAGGTGATTTGATTTGGTCAGAATTTTCTGATTATACAATAGAGGTAATTTTTCCTTTATTTTTGCAGTATTGTTTGGAAAAGCTTCTTTGAAGGAATTTTAGTGGTGTTAATTGATTTCTAACAACATTTTTTACTAGAAGTTGTTTGTTATTTTTCTTTGTTTTTTGAAATGAATGCCTAGAAAAGGTAAGGGTTCGAAGCCCACTAAGGGCCAAAAGAATTCTGAAAACAATTCTCATATTGGGTCTCCTTTTGTAAGCAGGAAGCCCAATCCAATTCAAACCTATCATGCAGGAACAATCCACCTAGATTCTGGTGACAACAACTCAGGTATGGATCAACCTATTGAGAGTGGTACAAATAAAAGGGAAACAATGGTGGACCATGAAGATCATTTGGAAGGGACTGGTGAAAACCAAGTAAGTGGAGAACAATCCACTTTTGTGTTTCCAATTGTGGATCCTGATGCTATGGTGCAAATGAAGAATATTCCACCATTAGCTCTCCCTCATTTCCATGGTAAAGTTCATGAAGATCCTGACTCTTTTCTATTCGAGTTTGATATTTTGTGTAGAAGTTATGATTATTCAACTGATGCTTAGAAGTTAAGGTTATTTCCTGTTACTCTCAAAGACTCAGCTCTACGTTGGTTTATGGGGTTAGGAGGAAACACTATAACTTCTTGGGATCAGATGAAGAGAGTGTTTTTGTCTAAATATCAAGAATATTGCAAAACTCGGGACATGCAGGATGAGATTTTTATAATCATACAAGATGATGATGAAACTCTTGAAGATTACCTAGAAATATTTATGTATATTTTACAAAGGTTGAAACTTAAGTTTGATCCCACTACTATTGGAACCTTGTTCTTAAGAGCACTTACTGATAATGCTAGAAATAATTTGAATCTGTTAGGACAAGGTGATATTTCTCAACAAACTTTTGAACAAATTTGTGAATTATGTAGGAAATTTTCAAGAAATTAGTATAGATCCGATAGAGGAACTCAAAATAGAAATAGAAAAACTGAATCTACTGATGCTATGATTATTGGACTAGAAAATAAAATGGAAAACATGAAAATTGATATAATGAATATTGTTACCAAACAGTTAGACTCTTTAAAATTTTAGCAAAAACTCATGAAGGAACAAGAGTCATTATGTATTTTCTGTCCTAAATGTAGAGACAATCATCCTCCTAAAGAGTGTCCTCTTAATTTGAAAGAAACTAATAAGTGTGCTATTTGTGCAGAAGACCATGTCACAGAAAAATGTCCCTCTATACCAGGACTTAAAGTTGTATTTACAGGGGGACAACCTGAAGCTGAATACTTGTATGCTATGGGAGCAAGAAGGAATTGGCCTCAGGTAGGTACAGGTATGGCTCCTGAATTTTCTCCACACTATTTTGGTTATAATTCACATGCATATTCTTATCCTAACACTAATCAGCAGTGGTAGTATGGGAATCAATATCAGCATTGGCAACCTTCTCAACCATGGCAACAAGGTTGGAGAGGGCCAACTCATTCTCCATATTCCTACTAGCCACATATGCAGTCATATCCATCTACGCATACACCTTATTCAATGCCTCAACTTTCGAGTCAGCCTACTCCACTGTTGCCTTTACCTCCACCCTTTCGACCTCCTCAGTTGCCTGCTCAACCTATGCATGATCCTAACAATAATAAAGCAGTGCAAATTATCTATGTAACAAACCCACCTTTACCATTTGAGTACCAGTCTATTCCAGTTTGGGTTCATGATATTCAATTAAGATCGGGAAGGACTGTAACATCAGAAAATCAGAAGCAACCTATAGTGATTGTTGAAGATAAAGGATAAGAGGAAACTCTTAACCATTCTCCGAAAGTTGTCACTAAGCAGCCCTTACCCTCTGAATCCTTGCCATCTTCTTCCAACCAACCTCCCTTCCCAGAGAGGCTAGTAATGGAAAGAAGTGAGCCTATTTCTGAGACTAGTTTGGCATCTGAGCTTCAGAATATTTTCATTAAGATACCTTTGCTTCAAGCCATTAAAGAGATCCCCATTTGTACCAAGATTATTAAGGAACTCTGTCTCAAGAAACCGGAGAGGAAGAGAGTGGAACCCCAAACCATTCAATTTGTTGGTAGGGCAGCAGAGTTGATGACAGGATGTGTATCTATGGAAAAATACACTGATCCCAAAAACCCTATTGTCTCAGTTTATATTGGTAATGTCTTGGTCTATAATGTTCTTATAGACCTGGGGGTAGCCATTAATGTCATGACTAAGCAAACCACGGATCAACTTTGGTTATCTCATCTTCGCCCTACTCCCACTGTGCTTGAATTAGCAGATAGATCTAAAATTAAGCTAGAAGGAGTATTGGATGATGTGATCATCTCATTAGATTCTTGGGAATATCCTGCTGATTTCATTATGCTTCAGCCAAAGAACCCAGTAGGAGGACATCCCTTGATCTTGGGATGACCATGGCTTGCTACGGCCGATGCATATATTGGATGTCGTTCCGGTGATATGTATATTTCACATGGAGATTCTAGGAAGAAAGTTACCTTATACCCCCCTGCCAGATCCATTCAGGACCTTCGAGATACTTTATGGTTGGATCAAAGCAGTGATGAGGAGACTCAACCCATTTCCCTTATCCATCATTATACTGGGTCTTCACAAGAAGATGAGATTCAAGATTTCCTGAATAATCTAGACACTATGCCTAATTTTGAGCCATTGAGCCAGATTTTCAGCCTAGATTTTCAAGATAATCATGATTCTCATTCTTCTCAGGCGGAAAGCAGCTTGTGAATTTGTTGAAAAACCATCTTAGTGCATTTTCTTGGGGCTATGAAGATATGAAGGGTATTCCTCCTGAAATTTGTACACATCATATCTATATTCAAAAAGGAATCCGACCTGTCCGAAAACCCCAAGGCGAATGAATCCAGCTCTAAGAGATATTGTGAAGGAAGAAGTACAGAAAGTCTTGGATGCCGGTTTTATCTATCCTATTTCCGACAGTCAGTGGGTCTCTCCATTAGTGCTAGTACCTAAGAAATATGGAAGATGGCGTATTTGTATTGATTATCGAGAATTAAAAAATCCACTCTCAAAGATTACTTCCCTCTCCCTTTCATTGACCAGGTGCTTGATACCCTTGCAGGAAATAAATATTTTTCCTTTTTGGATGGCTTCAGTGGCTATAACCAGATACAGATTGCACCCGAAGATCAGGATAAAACTACTTTTACATGTCCATGGGGTACATTTTCTTATAAAGTGCTTCCCTTTGGTTTATGTAATGCCTCGGCTACCTTTCAAAGGGCAATCCTGGACATTTTTGCTGATCTAGAATTTGTAGAAATTTATATGGATGATTTTTCTGTGTCTGGTGATTCTTTTCAGGAAGCTCTCAAAAATCTGGAGAAAGTACTTCTTCATTGTCAGGAAGCCCATCTCGCCTTGAGTGACAATAAATGTAGATTAATGTGCAAAGCGAGAGTGGTACTTGGCCATTTGATTTCTTGTAAAGGTATCCAGGTTGATACATCAAAGATTGAAATCATTCTACATCTTCTTGCACCCAAAACTCAAAGGGAAGTAAGAGGTTTTTTAGGACATGTTGGTTACTATAGAATATTCATTGAAATTTTTTCTAAGATAGCTACCCCTTTTTTCTGACTTCTAGCTAAGGATAGTGAATTTTCTTGGTGCACAATTTGCCAATAGTCTTTTGAAACATTGAAGGAAAAGTTAGTACAGGCACCAGTTTTGAGAGGTCCTAACTGGTCCCTGCCTTTTCACATTTCCTCTTATGCTTCAGATTTGGCTATTGGCACAGCTTTAGGACAAGAGGAAAATAAGCAATTCTATGCTATTTATTATATTAGTAAGAATTTGTCTTCCGCTGAATTAAATTATACAGTTATACAGAAAGAGTTTTTAGCTGTAATTTTTGCAATTAATAAGTCCAGGCACTATATTACAGGATATGAAGTATTTGTACATACTGATCATTCCGTGATTAAATATTTGATGAACAAACCATTGAATAGCAGTAGAGTGACTAGGTGGTTTGACTAGCGGTAGAGTGACTAGGTGGTTGCTATTGTTGTAGGAATTTAATGTTACTGTTGTTGATAGACCAGGAAAATCTAATGTTGTAACAGATTTTCTTCTAGGTTAGATAATCCTGGTGAAGCAACTCCTGTTAATGATGATTTTCTAGATGAACATCTTTTTGCTATGTCAACAGATTCTCCGTGGTTTGCTGACATTTCTAATTACTTGGTTACTGGGAAAACACCACCCCACTTGTCTGCTAGTGAAAAGCGGAATATTATTCAGAAAAGTGCTGCATACTCCTGGATTCAAGGAGATCTCTTTTACACTGGTCCAGATTTGATTATCCGTAGATGTGTAAAAGAGGAGGAAGTTTTTGACATATTGAAATCTTCTCATGATGAACCTTGTGGAGGCCACTTCGCTGATAAGATGACTGCATATAAAGTATTGTGTGCTGGTTACTTTTGGCCTTCCTTGTTTAAAGATGCCAAACAGTATGTCAGGCGATGTGATAGCTGTCAATGAGTGGGCCAGCCTAATCAAACCAATGAAATGCCTTTATGCCCCCAAGTTATGATTGAGCCATTTGAAAAATGGGCTATTGATTTTATAGGGCCAATAAATCCAACGTCATTAAGTAAAAATCATATTTTGGTTTGTACAGATTTTGTTACAAAATGGGTAGAAGCTAAAGTTCTTTCCTTTGCTACAGAAAAAGTCGTTGTTGATTTTCTTTTTACTGAAATATTTCCTAGATTTGGTGTGCCTAGAAAAATTGTTTCTGACAATGGTCTGCAGTTTATTTCTAATCTGGTACAGGGTGTGATGGAGCAATACAAGATCTGGCACAGGAAATCCACACCATATCACCCGCAAGCAAATGGCCAGGTGGAATCCACAAAAAAAGTGACTGAGTCAATTCTTACAAAGATAGTAAATATGCATCAGAAAGATTGGGCTGAAAGATTACCAGAAGCTTTGTGGGCATATAGAACCACTTGGAGAAATAGCACGGGACATACACCATATGAGCTAGTATATGGTAAATAGGTTCTGTTACCAATTGAATTCCAGATCAAAACTTTCAGAACTGCAGTTCAGTTAGGACTAGATCTCTCTGAGGCACAACAACAATGTCTTCTCCAATTAAATGAGTTAGATGAATTTTGTAGGGATGTTGTTCAACAGAACATACTAATTCAGTAGCAACGCAAAAGGTGGCATCAAAAGTGTATTCAGAAAAAGCAATTCCAACCAGGTGAATGGGTGGTCCTTTATGATTCTAGATTTAAAATTTTAAAAGGGAAATTCCATACACGTTGGATGGGACCTTATGAAGTGATCCGAGTATTCGAGAATGGAGTAGTAGAAGTTAAAACTATTGATGGACAAAATTCAGTATTTTTGGTAAATGGACACAGATTAAAGAAGTATTTTCAGCCACTTGCCAGGAAATATTTTACACAGCAAGTCCAACAGCAATTCGGGACGGTAGTGGTGAATGGTAATACCAACCTTTTGAAAACATGAATTCTTCTTCTTCTTAAAAAAAAAAAAAATTAAAATACAAAAAAAAAAATTAAATTAAATAAAAAGTAAAGAAAAAATATTTTCCTAGAATTATGAAAATTAGTTTGCTGACATGATTGCAGAAGGATCAGCCTAAAAAACAGCTTGCTATCGGGAAGATCAAAAATTTCTAATAAAAAGAGAATGTTGCTTGATCTTTAGATATGCTAGCGACCACCTAGTAAAAGTAGGTTCAGCAGAACCAACCTTTATACAATTGGGGTAATTAGCATGGATATTTTTATTCAAGTAACGCTTAATTCTTGCTGCAGTTATATTTCTTGCACCAGTGCAGGCAAACCTTCCAGAATTTTTTTTTCCTTTCTTCATATTCCACTTTCGTAATATTCCCTCAGTTTTCTTCTTCAATCCCAAAATGATTAACCTTCCCATATTCTTCTGAATTTACCCTGCCCGTTTTGTAAAAAACCCACTTTACCCTTGAATTTTTTTCCCTATCCCACTTCTGTTTATCCCCTCTTGTTGTACTATTCCAGGAATTCCTGTGACAGAATTCCTTCCCATTCTAAAATTTCCCTTTTCCCACTTCTTTGTTCCCTCATGAATTCATTACAAGATCTCGTGCACAAAGAGAAAAATGATATGCTCTGAAGCATCAAGAAAGGGTGAAGCAAATTTCTAGTATAAGTTGAGGAAGCCATGTTGGAAGTCCAGCCTATATTTTACTTAAATTCCCTGTTCTTTTTTCAGATATTATGCTTGCACTAGTGCAAGCATGTCGTCCTATATAATAAGTGCAAGTAGAATGGTACCAGCAGAATAACATATTTTAAGCAGTGCAAGCAGACTGGTGCAAGCATGCACCCTGTCAGAAACATAGTACAATTTTTTCATTTCATAGCATACGTCATAGGAAAGTGGTCATCATGAAAGTTTATAAGAAGTCCTTTCACTTAGTCGATGGTATTTGTGCTATCATATTAACTAGGAGAAAATTATTTAAAGTACAAGGTGTTTTTAAGTTAAGAATCATGATCATTTTTTAATGAATGCTAAAGTTCTTTTTTGAATTATGAAGGAGTGTAGAAGTGTTCAACCGTTGCTTGGATATAATTTCCCCTTTCCGCCATAATCCTAGATGTCCTTCACTCATAATGATTACCTCACCTAGCCGTTAAAACTTCGCCGCAAGCACCAGTCCAGCACAATCTCAAAGATGTCGCGCATCCACAGCTATTTCAGTGGAATGAATGGGTGATAAGATGGAAGGGATGGTGGACAGTTGGATCCCTATCTATAAGAACCAATTTTCCCGGTGTTGCATGTAAATTGTTGACTGTTCATAACCGTTAAGCAGTGATGCCGCCTGTTCGAAGCGAACCTTCGTCTCTCAGTAGGGTAGAACAGACTGTTGAGTATCGCAATCGTCTTGCACTTTTGCGAGACTTAGGCTTTCTTCAATTCTTGCAAAAATTTTGACAGGCACAATAGTGAAGTGGCCCTACAGTTTGCCAGAAGTTTCAAAAATGGCTGAGTAAAAATTGGGCCTCTAAAATTTGAGGTTACGGAGGAGTTTATAGCAGCAGCAACAGGCTTGGAAAATGTTGGTGAGTAGTGGTTTAAAAATCAGAAACTAGAAAGGAAGCGATGGCAGCGTTTCAAGGTTGACAAGAATATGAAGGTAGATTGGAAGAAAGGAATTCCGCGCAGTGCCCTGCTGGGACAGTGGCTGGACCTCCTTTTCATCCTACAGAAATTCGTAACCTATGAGGGAAGGTACTCCCTCACTTTTGTGTACCATTTTAGGATGTTGCACCATTTCGAAGCCGGCCGGCACGTCCGGTGGAAGATTGATTTCCCCTATTTTTTGCTTAAGAGCTTGGAAAAAATGGCCAAGGGTGTGCGGGACGGACAGGAAAACCAGGCCGACAAGAAGTTATATCACCACGGCCTGATAAATATTTTGGTCCAGAAATAATTATAAGTTAAAGGCATGACCTGGAAGGCGTTGTTAAAACAACTACATAAAAAGACAGTTGTTGGAAAGGAGACAGAGGACCCCGCTAGCACAAGCAAGGGTCTGAGTAAGAATGTAAAGGGGAGTCCTTATTGCACCAATGCAAAAAGGAAATGACCTGAAAAATCAACAAAAGAAAGGGCCCCATCTCCAAATAATAAGATAGCAAGTGCACCTATTAAACAGACTCCTTCTACGACACCAGTACAGGCTCAGACCCCCGAAGAAAACAACTTGTTAGTCCTTGGGGACGCAGTAAAATTTGTAGAGGTTGAAGATGACACTCTGTTGGCTGATTTCATTAAAAGGGCTCATAAAAATAATGAAGAATCTAGTGTAGGCAAAGAACCACAGTCCCCACAAGACATTGAATCCCCTTCTGTACCAGCGCAAGAAGAAGAAGAAGAAGAAGAGGAAGAAGTGTTTGTTGAAACCCTGAGGGATACTGAGGTCCCTTAGGAAGACACAGCCCCTGTCGAGACAGAAGAAGAAGAAGATTTGGTAAGTCCTGCTGCTCGGATAGTTGAACTAGAGCTTCAAGTGCAGAACTTAGAACAGCTCATAGCTAAAGCGTAGGAGGATAAAGAACAAAGTAAAGAAGAATTAACTGCGGAGATCCAGAAAAAGAAAGGAGAAGTTAGAGTTTGGAAGTACTGAGCTGCGCAATGTTTCAAGCGACTTAGAAAGGTGACAAAGAAATTAAAGAACATCAGAAAGAAGAAGTCTGAAACATTGCAAGATGATGTCAGTATGTCAGAGCAGGATTGAGCTGGAATGCTCAAAGTTTTGAAGGTTTTTTTGCAAAGGTAAAGAGTTTTGTGAGGATACACAATAGCTTAGGGATGGGAGGATGTTAGCCCCCTAATTTTCTCTCTTTTTTCCATTTTCCCCTTCCTAAATCATAACCATTTACCTCTGTTTTACCTCTTTTATGCACCCTCATCTTGCACTAGTCCAAGCACGGTGGCATATTTCATATAAACTTTATTTTTCATACTTTTAATTCAACTTAGCATTAATTAATCATTCATTATGTGATTTCTTACTTTTAATCACTCTTTGTAACTTATCGATATCTCCAATGTTTATTTGGTAGTTAGAGTACTTACCGTGACCGCTGATCCTAGTGCAGGATCGGATCTTGCACCGTTGCTAGCACAAAAATTCCTTGCAGCAAATCTGAACCTCCTTGATCACCGCCTCATTTTGAGCATCTTCAGCCACGACAGCAAGATTGATCCAGAGGCAGCCAAGACCGAATTTGTGAAGGACGAAAGATGGAGATTGGCTACAGCCAGTTTTGCTAACTGTCTAATTTTGAAGGCCGAAAAGCTAAATTCTGCGTTTGGTTATGTAATCGGTTGAATGATCTATTTTGGCCTTTGGCCAAATATCTATATAATGTAGAATTTAAATAGGACTAGAGCCAAGTTTTAATAGGAGAAGAGAACAGAGATACAGCCAGAGAGGCGGTAACAGGTTGTTGTATTTTGTTATCGCCCGAATCTAGGTTGGACGATGTATTAATGTATGTACTTGCCTCAGTGAATTAATAAAAGGGAGCTCTGCCTCATGTTTCACAAATTGTGTTTCTGTATTTGAGCTGATGAAATGATTAAGGTACTGAGTAGCGTTCTTATTTAAAAGGGAAACGCGTTGGTTGGCTAGGGCCCAGCCAACCCAACACGTTTACCCCATTCCCGTTTTCCTGTAGTTTGTGTTTACATTGTCAAGTGTGATTTAATTTTAAGCACATGCATTCATGTCTGAGTGAAAGCGTATCCGTTGTGTGAAGTAGATAAATTTCCTTTTCCTGCAATTTCCTTTCCTATACTTGATTTCAGATCGGTTTTCCTCTGCCTAGCCCGAGCAGGAGAAATAAACCTGCACCAGTGCACGTTGTTGTAATATCTCCTTTTCTGCAATTCTGTTTGATTGGTTTTCCCCACCTACTCCAAGCAGGAGAAATGAACCTACACCAGTGCACGTTGGTGTGATGCAGCAAGCCTTCTTAGTCTACTTCCCGCAATCTTCTTTCTTTCATTAAATGCTTATGACAGGATAAATGTATATTGATTGTTTCTTTATTCCTACACTCTGTTAAGATTAGAAACATTCACTTTTTATGTGTGCAATTTGATTTAACAGTATAATATCACTTGCAATAATTAAGCACTCATTTTAAGAATTAAATGCTAAGTGCAGGAAGCTTTGATCCGGTGCACGAACTAGTTTCTTACCACGAGATCTGAGTGCTTTGAACCTAGAAAAGTTCAAGCCCTTGCATGAAGTAAAAAGCCTTTAGTAAAGACACCATTTATACCTTCTGCATAAATCTCTATTCCTGCACTAGTGCAAGAAGACTGCGATAGTGTAGGACAAATTAGTGCAAGAAGGAAATCTCTAAAGGAGCAGGTTTAAGGGCCCATCTAATGAGACTGCTAACTGTCTCTACTAAAGAAAAACACACACTCAGTAGTTAAACAATAATTAGCTAGAGTGATTGCCTTTTATCTTTAATTCCCTCTTGCAAATGCATTATTCCTTGTTCTAGTCTTAGATTATTTTGATGGTTGAAGTTTCCTTTTTCTCTTTTTAATTTGATTATGCAATATTTCCTTTAAAGAAAGTAGGGATTTATATTAGAAAGATTCATACCATCTCTGGCATTGCCTGTGCTTTGTCTCTAAGTTTACGGATCCCCCGGGTTGACAAATTAAGTGTTGAGGAGTTGCTTAAGTCTAATTCCGGCACCCAACAAGCTTGACCTACGTGACATATTATAATATCAATTAGTACATGGTTACTATTAGAGATTGATGTCCCAAAATTTGAAAATAATTAACATGGGACCCTAAGCTTGGCGGAAAACCCAAATAGTATGCCCAAATGATCCATGGTGGAAGTGATTTTAATGAAAATATGTCATATACTTAACACACACAAAAAATTCCACTCAAGTACATGCATGATATCAGTTGTTGTACAAGATACCTCCTTACATGATGTGATTGTAACACAAGTATCTTGTCATGATGGTGAGAAGGTTTTCGAGGGGTTGGAAATAGGTAAAGCACGTTTGAGGTCGTTTTCATGACAACCTAAGGGAAACCTATCTTTGAATCCAATGGAGGGACTCTCAATGTTCTTTGAAGAAGCAAACCCCCAAGCCCTAGTGCATTGATGAGACATCCAGGCAAGTGGGTGCGGTGAGAGGATTTGGTAGGAATAGCTCATGGGTATATCAATGACTGAAGGTTGGGTCGAAACCCTAATGGTTGAGCGAGCAGAGGGGGACCCGAAATTTTGAATATACATAAAATTTTGGGTGGTATTGTAGCAGCTACAACAGAAACATAATAATATTAATTAGATATTTTTTGACACCCCCCCCCCTCCCCGAGGCTTATGCACTAACATAACAGTCTCTTCCAACCACATGTCACATGGATTGAAAACATGGTTTATTTAATATTGCATAATAAGAGTAGATTTTATAGTCCAATGATTACGATAATTGTTAAAAAAATTGTACTAGCTCCCTCTGCACCCCCGTCAGTGTCAAAGCACCCTGGTCTATGCAAAGGACCCATAATTCTCCCACACATACGACCTTCTTCTCACAGTAAAATTTTCACACAACGAATCCATGCTAATCGTTAGCTACCTATAATATTTTGTTATACCAAAAGGTGGCTAAGGCTTTTTGAGCCTCCAAGGAACAAATTTTATCACTAAAAATTTGTTGGTTCTTGAAGACTCCTTGTAGGCTTCATGCCTCTGTCCAAAATCCTCATTACTGTTCCTATTAACTCTGCTGATTTCCTATAAGAAACTGTTGAAGAAACCATCATTTTTCCCCTTTCTCCCACTCATAAATAACCTTCATTTACTCCCCCTTTTTCTCCATATTATTTCCCTACTTTTCATAAGTTTCTCCCTCCATTCGTGAAAATCCTCTTGACATGGTTTAAAACTTTCTGATTGTGTCAAAACTTCAAATCCATTTTTTAAAACCTTGAATTCTTTCACATAAAAACAAAGTTTTATTGCTAAGTGGACTCAAGCCCCTCGGGGCTAAGTCCTAACCCACTTCCCCACATGCCCATGTACAAAACCAAATGCCAAAGCTTTCTACGCTGTACCGCATCTCAAATATCCAAGGGTGCATGTCTTTGAACCATTACAAAACTCCGATTGCGATTAGCCTTTCATATAAAACCCCCGATCATATTATTTTCTCATATAACCATAGAGCCTACCTTGGTGCTTAAAGCTTGTAATATTCCATTCCCAAGTACAAATTTCCTTTATAAACCCAAAAACCCACTTCCCAAAGTTTTAAATTAAGAACTTAAAATCACGTGATAAATATAAATGGGTTGATTGAAAAGAGCCGATCGCGCAATCGCAATCGGAAACAAAACAATGGGTTGATCGGAAAGACCAGGCTCAATGGCCCAATTGCGATTGGCCCTTTTCTTTATACTCCCGGGCATATTACATTCTGTGAAAACCACTGGCCCCGCAATCGGGCGCCTTTTCCCTTTACTTATATATTTTTTCCGCCCGACCCATTTTTACTTGTTTTTATTAAAAACTTTGGTTTTCATATGAATGAAAGGTTTTCCCCCTGTTCCATCTCCACCGTCGATCACCGCTGATCGAAAGGCCATCGCTCAATTGCATCGGCGTTTTCCAATCGTGCCCTTTGTTTCTCCCCTCCGATTGCGATCCCTCCGATTCATTCCTCGCCGTTGATCTGGTCCTCAGATCGACGGCCTGCGCTCAATCGCATCGCAAACTTTTAAATCGCATGAGTTTTTATTTCACTCCCGATTGACGATCCCCGATTGGTTGTCCGCTGTTGATCTCCTCTCCGCCTTCGAAGATCCAACGGTCCTTATTCCCTCCGATCACAAGTCTTGCCGCCGTTTCAAAACCCGCCGATTCGTTTCCCACCATTGATCTGATCCTTAGATCAACGGTCATCGCTCAATCGCTTTGACCCTCCCGATCGCGCAATCGCATCGGAGTTTTTCAATCGCGTCCATTTTTTTTTACCCCCCGATTGCAAACCCCAATTGCGACCTTCCGATTTAATCTGGACCGTCCACGTGTCCGGATCGGACGGTCCAAAACCACCCCGCCTTATTACTTCTCCCCGCTCTCCTTTTCCTGTTTTGTGTTGATCTCCATCGTTAGATATTTTTATCCGACGGATACGCTCCTCCCCCGCCATCTGAAGCAGTTTTAAACCTATTTTTCGCAGGATTTCTTAATTGTTTTGTGTTTGATGCAGGTGTTCTAAATGGTTTTCCATTGTATCATGAAGAAATGCCAAGGGCTGGGAATGACGATTCTCATGCCCCTGCTTTCATTAAAGAGAAGCTATCCACTGTTCATTCCATGTTTCGTAGCACTCTATGAGTATTGATGCCGTAAAGCCCGCATGTTCCGCATTGACTCACAATTTCTCGTTTTAATTGAACAGTTAAAGAGTATCAGTTTTTGAAGACAAAGCACAGCAGATGAAGATCGAAGACAGTTTACGGGGATTACGACTAAGACAGTTATCAAAAGCCTAATCCCCAATCTAAAACACAGTTTAAAAGAAAACCTAAAGTGTTTTATCAGACAGAAAGCCTCCACCGCTACATCTGAGGCAAATTGATTCCTCAGCTACCACCAAGCCACCTGTTGCTTCAAACCTTTCAAACAGAGGCCGTAGTTATTGAAGAAGATCAGATTTCGCCTCAGAGCAGCCAGGGAGTTACTTCTACGAGGTAATCAATGCAGAAATATCTGCAGAAGTTACTCCCCACATTACACAGAGCCCCAAAGTCAAAATAAAGCTCCCACCGAGATTTGATATTTATTGTAAAAAGTTAATACAGTGATCCACCTATAAATTTCTCTCTCGAGCCCCTCAAAGGGTCGAGAAGTCTTGAACCTGTATTAATTATCCTAAGAGATATTTTCTCAGCTCGCCTCCTCATTCTTCTATAAATGCCTTAGAAGAAGATGAGAAATTGTTGGTTGCAGAACTTTGAAATACACTTGAGCTCAAGACTTCTATTTGTACATAGTGTTCACTGGCGCTTGAAGCTCTGTTTGTGCTAGAGTAGTTAGGTTGAATAGTGAAGATGATTGCTGAACTGAAACATTGGACTTGAAGATTGTAACTGGTTTGACATCAATATAAAAGTTGTTTCTTGGGATCCTGGTCTTTATCACCGGTGAAGTGCTTCTTTCTTTGTTAATCGTTTTCCTTCTATGTATGCCATATTGTTCATTTTCCCTCTGTAAAGAACAGTTTAAACAGGGTTAGGATTTTCTGTATAGCAGTAACTTTCTCTGGCTGAGAAATCTTTATCTTAATGTTTTCTTCATATTTGTTTATTTAAGAATGATTCAATACAGTTTAAACAGTTAGGAATGTTGGCGTTCCCTCGTCCTTCTGTTTGCTCAAACATTGTTCTCGAATGTTATTTCCATTATTTGCTATTAAAGCTAGACTAGAGAAGATATGGTTTGCCCTGATTCCTAGATTCTTTTCTCCAAAGGCAGATTCTGAAAGTTTCCCTTGGTGTTGACTGAAAGCAGACTAGGTTTAAAAGTACTTTATCTGATCTTAAGTTACACTCTGTTTTTCTTATGTGTTTTCATACTTTCTGAAGGTAATTATGTGGATTACCGGATTGTTTGTCAATTAAGCTGCTTTAATAAGAACTTGCCCAAGAAGTCTATGGTTAGCCCTGTCCTTGGTTGGTTTTAAAACAGTTACTTAAGAGGTTTTTCTTGTTTGGACTGACTATAAATCCTCTGAGAAATTATTATCAGTTTCCACCCCTCCAACATTTTAATGTTTCCATTTCATCATTTTAATCTCAATAATCTTGTGGCATAGATAACTTGCCCCTTGGATCACACTTGATGTTGTTGTTCAATTAAAGCCCAGATATGACTTCATAGCCCAATGGACTAAAAACCAGCGTTATATCTATCTGTCTGCCAAATCTGTTCTATTTGCTTGCAACTTCTCACTTTTGAAACTTTTTGCACTTAGGACTTTCCCCTCAAGTAACCTTTCATGCTCAACCATCCAAAACAAAACCCTTGGCCTTCATAACTAGCCTAATATCATTACCTTAAGCTTTTCAAAGACAATATCCATCTTTGTACATATTGGAGAGATCCCTCTCCCGATTCAGGAGGGCTAGATCCTAGAATCCCAAAGTTGGTTGAAATGATGTTAACTCTGTGATTGGACTCTCCCAATCTTGCTAATAAATTACAGAGACCTAACATTTCTGGCGACTCTGCTGGGGATTGAGTGCATTTCACCTCAAACATTCTTAGGCACTCATAGACCCAAGATCTCTGGTTAGATTGGCATTCACATTGCTGATGGTGGATAGCATCCTACTTCAAATGTTCACATTCATCCACCTGGCGACTCCACACTCCCTAATCCTCGAAGACTCCACTGGAGGAAGAACCTGAAAGATGGCCAGACCTCATAGAAGGGTAGAACATACTGGTTGGATTTGGTTTAAAGGATTCATTGTTTTGTCTATCACTATGTTCTGTCATGTTTTAAGCCTAATCAAGTGTACAAAGATGAAACCCACACTGAATGTGGGAAAAACCTCAAGCCTCAGTCTGCAGACCATGAGCAGACCTGTACTTCTGTGAAGAAACTAGTGGAACAAGAAGCTCATGTTGTATCTCCCACTCTTCAAGAAGCTTCAAGCAGTCATGAGCCCATTGTTACATCAACCGCACCTACAAAGGTCATAGAAAGATATAAGCCTCTGGTTTTACCTCTTTTCTTCCAACCCCTGCCTGCAGAATTAATAAACCAGCTGCCTCATTTTGATGGAGAGAATAAAGGGGCTACTGCTGAAGAACATGTACAAAATCTTGAGGATGTACTTGAGTTGTATGAAATAGAAGAAGATGATGTGTGCATTAGAATGTTTGCCTTGTCATTACAAGGAAGTGTTAAGAGATGGTCATGTTTCCTAAGGCATTTTCAGCTTTCTAGTCGCTTTCAAGTTTTCCTGTATAGATGGGCGTCTCAAAGAATGCTCTTCATCCTAAAGAATATCAATTTGAGAAGGCAAACATGCAGGGAGACAAGCAGAATTTTTTACCTGTGTTCAATAAGGTATATGATGCAATGCCTTCTAATATAAAACCACCTTTGGGATGGGCTCTGTTGCACTATCCAAGTTCTTTTGACCCAGAGGTGGAATTCTATATAAGGGAAAGAGAACCTTCGAGCCTGGAGGAAATGCAGGATATAGCCATCACTTTCGAATACAACATAAAGTGCAGGGAGGAAAGAATAAAAGCAGCAATGAAGGACCGGACGGACCAAATAGCGCAGATCTCTTTAGAAAACAAGCTGGAAAGACTGATAGAGACTGCCAAATCCTTGCTGAGTGTAAAAGAGGAAGAATATGAGGACGAAACCAGAAATGATGATTGGGAAAGACCTGCTCCTTGTCCTCGAGAAAGACAAATCAGATCTCTGCAAGACAGAAGTCGCATGCCAAGCATGCATGATGGACCAGAGTGTGAAACAGAAAATAAACTTGCAGATTATGTTGAAGAAAGACTCGCTGAGAGTCCTGAAGACTGGATTGGCGACGATGCTTGTAATTATGATTTCTCTGATGATGATCTGACTGATGATAATTTTTTCCAAAGGGAAACTGAGCTCGCAGGGCCATCATCAGTAGATTCATGGGAAGAAGATCGCGACCATCAGCTTCAGGAAAACGATGAGCTAATGCAGGCCATCTATGATACTGATGGAGAAAGCGTTGAAAGCATGATAGCAGGCGAAGATTCTTTGAATCTTCTATCTGCTTCATATTCGAACATCAGTTTTACTTGCCAAGAGGACAGAAGCCAGCAGCTTTTCAGCGCAGAGGACGAGGAGGAAAGAGATGAAGAAAATCTTGAATGGAATGAATGCCCAGAGCCTTCTCTCGAAGGGATTAAGGTAATCAAAGAAGCCCCCGCTCAAGAATATGTTGATTTTTTCACAGAGTTTAGCCCGTTGCAGCAGAACCGACCTGTGGTACTAGAGGACAACACTGTTGAATATAATGAGCCCTCTAGCTCAGGCTGCATTGAAGATGAGCGAGATCTCCTTCCCTGCAGGCGTCTCGGCCTTGATCCAGAGGAGGAGGAGGTATTCCTGGTTGATGCCCATATGCCAAATACTCCCAACCAGGAAGAAGGGGAGTGTGATTACAAAAGCCTCACTACAGATGCAGTGATTGAAGCTGCCCAGGATGCAGGCAGCCTATCAGTCATGGTAGGCTTTGAAGAAAAAAGTTTACATCATGAGTTTGTTGACCCTGTGGCAGACTACATGGAGGCCTTGATTGGCTCAACTCCACAAGAATCAATCTTTTGCAAGAGCCAAACACAACAAAATTGGTCACCACTGCTGGTGGCCTCGGTTTTGAAGAACCACATGCAGAGCACCCTGTGGTTATCTCTGACAGGCAGCCAGTGCTCATATCCTTTTTCACTACTGCTTGATTGGCTACATTGGCATTATTGTATCATCTAGAACATCAGAGATTTCCAGTTAGAGTAGGGTAGATAGGAATGTTAATAAAGCTCAGTTCCGAGCATGTAGTTAGTTGTTGTTTTCTTCTTTGGAGAAAAATCAAGAATTCAAAAATACAAAAACAAAGAAAGAATAAAAAGAGGGCAAATTGACAAAACAATAAAGGTATAGCCCCATACCTAAAAGAGAAACAAATCTGAAAGTGTGCAAGCTTAAATGCCACTCCTACAAAACACACTTCTAGTTAGTCAAACAGCCTAATCTTGACTAATTAGCTTTTAAATTTTTCTGCTGATAGGATAGTGAATTCGATTTGCCAAATTGTTCAATCTTGGCTTATCAGTAGATAGATTAGGATAGAAATTGAAGGTTCAAACAAACTCAAAATATGAACCTAAATTTCCCAAGAGAAAGATGACTCAAAGTTGTTTTATTTTCTGAGTCAAGAAGATGTAAAAATCTGGTTCTAATTAACTCAAAATCTGAACCAGAGAAAAAGAAAGAACAGCTCAAACAAAAGCAAAAACAGGGCTGTGAAGAAGAGAGAAGGCTGTGATGAGAAACTTTCAGATCCTAAGCCTTCCATTTTGATTTTAAATTTCTGCAAATAAAATGTGTAGCTTGTTCTTATGCCATAGATCATAGCAAGTCGAACAGCTCAATCTTGACTTGACTATTTTTAAATTTCTGTTGTAGAATTTAGAGAATGAAAGTCTGTTGGACAGTTTAATCCCAACAGACAGTAGATTAGGTAGAGAAATATCTGATCTCAACTATTTAATCTGAGTTCAGGGAGAAATAAGGAGTAGAAATAGATTATATTTCCTGCTTTCAAAAGAATAAAATATTGTGTAAAGAGTTTGCCAATCCAAGTGCACTCTCATGAAGAAAAAATGTTAGATCAGTAGGATTGGGGTAGGTAGAAGTTGTATTGATGAAATTCATTTTTCTTTCATAACTAATATTATTTGTCAAAGAAAAACAAGAGCAAGCAATGGGTCAGGCACAAGTCAGCGTCCCAGAAATCAAGTCTGAATTCTTGATGCCTTCAAGAAGGCACCATCCCCAAGTGGAGCAACTGTTAGCCACCTATAATATTTTTTTATACCAAAAGGTGGCTAAGATCTTTTTTGAGCCTCCAAGGAACAAATTTTATCACTAAAAATTTGTTGGCTCTTGAAGTCTCTTTAAGGCCTCATGCCTCTGTCCCAAATCCTCATTACTGTTCCTATTAATTCTGCTGATTTCCTGTAAGAAACTACTGAAGAAACCATCATTTTTCCCCTTTCTCCCACTCATAGCTAACCTTCATTTTCTCCCCCATTTTTTCTCCATATTATTCCTCTACTTTTCATAAGTTTCTCCCTCCATTCGTGAAAATCCTCCTGACATGGTTTAAAACTTCTTCTTGAGCTGTGCCGAAACCCCCAAATCCATTTAAAACCTTGAAATTTTTCATAAAAAACAAAGTTTTATTCCTATGGACCTAAGCCCCTTGGGCTAAGTCCTAAACCACTTCCCCCCACATGCCCATGTGTCAAAACCAAACGCCAAAGCTTTTCGGCGCTAATCGCATCGCAAATATCCAAGGGTGCATGTCTTTGAACCATTACAAAACTCCGATTGCGATTAGCCTTTCATATAAAACCCCCGATCATATTATTTTCTCATATAACCATAGAGCCTGCCTTGGCGCTTAAAGTTTGTAATATTCCATTCCCAAGTACAGATTTCCTTTATAAACCCAAAAACCCACTTCCCGAAGTTTTAAATTAAAAACTTAAAATCACGTGATAAATATAAATGGGTTGATTGAAAAGAGCCGATCGCGCAATCGCAATCGGAAACAACACAATGGGTTGATCGGAAAGACCAGGCTCAGTGGCCCGATTGTGATTGGCCCTTGTCTTTATACTCCTGGGCATATTACATTCTGTGAAAACCACTGGCCCCGCAATCGGGCGCCTTTTCCCTTTACTTATATATTTTTTCCGCCCGACCCATTTTTACTTGTTTTTATTAAAAACTTTGGTTTTCATATGAATGAAAGGTTTTCCCCCTGTTCCATCTCCACCGTCGATCACCGCCGATCGAAAGGCCATCGCTCAATCGCATCAGCGTTTTCCAATCGCGCCATTTGTTTCTCCCCTCCGATTGCGATCCCTCCGATTCATTCCCCGCCGTTGATCTGGTCCTCAGATCGATGGCCTGCGCTCAATCGCATCGGCGTTTTCCAATCGCGCCCTTTGTTTCTCCCCTCCAATTGCGATCCCTCCGATTCATTCCCCGCCATTGATCTGGTCCTCAGATCGACGGCCTACGCTCAATCGCATCGCAAACTTTTAAATCGCATGAGTTTTTATTTCACTCCCGATTGACGATCCCCGATTGGTTGTCCGCCGTTGATCTCCTCTCCGCCTTCGAAGATCCAACGGTCCTTATTCCCTCCGATCACAATTATTGCCGCCGTTTCAAAACCCGCCGATTCATTTCCCACCGTTGATCTGATCCTTAGATCAACGGTCATCGCTCAATCGCTTTGACCCTCCCGATCGCACAATCGCATCGGAGTTTTTCAATCGGGTCCATTTTTGTTTACCCCCCGATTGCAAACCCCGATTGCGACCTTCTGATTTAATCTGGACCGTCCATGTGTCCGGATCAGACGGTCCAAAACCACCCCGCCTTATTTCTTCTCCCCGCTCTCCTTTTCCTGTTTTGCGCTGATCTCCACTGTTAGATATTTTTATCCGACGGCTACGCTCCTCCCCCGCCATTTGAAGCAGTTTTAAACCTATTTTTCGCAAGATTTCTTAATTGTTTTGTGTTTGATGCAGGTGTTCTAAATGGTTTTCCATTTTATCACGAAGAAATGCCAAGGGCTGGGAATGACGATTCTCATGCCCTCGTTTCATTAAAGAGAAGCCATCCACGGGGCTCCATTCCATGTTTCGTCAGTACTCTATGAGTATTGATGCCGTAAAGCCCAGTGCGGGTCTGCACATCGACAAGACACTGTTTTAATTCAAACACAGTTAAAGGGTATCAGTTTTGAAGACAAAGCACAGCAGATGAAGATCGAAGACAGTTTTTATGGGGATTACGGCTAAGACAGTTATCAAAAGCCTAATCCCCAATCTAAAACATAGTTTAAAAGAAAACCTAAAGTGTTTTATCAGACAGAAAGCCTCCACCGCCACATCTGAGGCAAATTGATTCCTCAAATACCACCGAGCCACCTGTTGCCTCAAACCTTTCAAACAAAGGCCAAAGTTATTGAAGAAGGTCATATTTCACCTCAGAGCAGCCAGGGAGTTACTTCTGCAAGGTAATCAATGCAGAAAATATCTACGGGGTTACTCCACACAGCACGCAGAGCCTCAAAGTCAAAATAAAGCTCCCACCAAGCTTTGATATTTATTGTAAAAAGTTAATACAGTGATCCACCTGTAAACTTCTCCCTCGAGCCCCTCAAAAGGCCGAGAAGTCTTGAACCTGTGTTAATTATCCTGAGAGATCTTTTCGTATCGCCTTCCTATTCTTCTTCATAAATGCTCTTCTACAGAAGATGAGAAATTGTTGGTTGCAGAACTTTGAAATACACTTGAGCTCGATACTTCTATTTGTACATAGTGTTCACTGGCCCTTGAAGCTCTGTTTGTGCTAGAGTAGTTAGGTTGAATAGTGAAGATGATTGCTGAACTGAAACATTGGACTTGAAGATTGTAACTGGTTTGACATCAATATAAAAGTTGTTTCTTGGGATCCTGGTCTTTATCACTGGTGAAGTGCTTTTTTCTTTGTTAATCGTTTTCCTTCTATGTATGCCATATTGTTCATTTTCCCTCTGTAAAGAACAGTTTAAACAGGGTTAGGATTTTCTGTATAGCAGTAACCTTCTCGTCGAGAAATTATCTTAATGTTTTCCTCAAACTTGTTTATTTAAGAATGATTCAATACAGTTTAAAAAGTTAGGAATGTTGGCGTTCCCTCGTCCTTCTGTTTGCTTAAACATTTTTCTCGAATGTGATTTCCATTATTTGCTATTAAAGTTAGACTAGAGAAGATATGGTTTGCCCTGATTCCTAGTTTCTGTTCTCCAAAGGCAGATTCTGAAAGTTTCCCAGTGTTGACCAAAAGCAAGACTAGTTTAAAATTACTTATCTCGATCTTAAGTTACACTCGCTGTTTATGAGTTTTCATACTTTCGAAGGTAATTATGTGATCATCGATTGTTTGCTACCTGTTTCTCGCTTAATAACCTGGCCCAAGAATTCCTATGGTTAGGTCTTCGTCCTCTTGGTTGGTTTTAAAATGTAAAGCATTAAGAGGTTTTCTGTTTGGACCGACTATAAATTCTTGTTGTTATTACCGCTTCAAATTCTCCAACATTTTAATGTTTCATTTCTATCATTTTTGAATTCCATAATCTTGTGGTATAGATGACTTGTTCTCTGGATCACACTTGATGTTTTTGTTCAATTAAAGCCCAGATATGACTCAGCTCAATGGACTAAAACCAACATATATATATATTCATTCCACAAAATCAAGCCATTTGCTTTGCAACTTCTCACTTTTGAAACTTTTTGCACTTAGGACTTTCTCCTCAAGTAACATTTCATGCTCAACCATCCAAAACAAAACAAAACCCTTGGCCTTCATAACTAGCCTAATATCATTACCTTAAGCTTTTAAAAGACAATATCCATCTTTGTACATATTGGAGAGATCCCTCTCCAGATTCAGGAGGGCTAGATCCTAGAATCCCAAAGTTGGTTGAAATGATGTTAACTTTGTGATTGGACTCTCCCAATCTTGCTAATAAATTACAGAGACCTAACATTTCTGGCGACTCCGCTGGGGATTGAGTGCATTTCACCTCAAACATTCTTAGGCACTCATAGACCCAAGATCTCTAGTTAGATTGGCATTCACATTGCTGATGGTGGACAACATCCTACTTCAAATGTTCACATTCATCCACCTGGCGACTCCACACTCCATAATCCTCGAAGACTCCACTGGAGGAAGAACCTGAAAGATGGCCAGACCTCATAGAAGGGTAGAACATACTGGTTGGATTTGGTTTAAAGGATTCATTGTTTTTGTCTATCACTATGTTTTGTCCTGTTTTAAGCCTAATCAAGTGTACAAAGATGAAACCCACACTGAATGTGGGAAAAACCTCAAGCCTCAGTCTGCAGACTGTGAGCAGACCTGTACTTCTGTGAAGAAACTGGTGGAACAAGAAGCTCATGTTGTATCTCCCACTCTTCAAGAAGCTTCAAGCAGTCATGAGCCCATTGTTACATCACCCGCACCTACAAAGGTCATAGAAAGATATAAGCCTCTGGTTTTACCTCTTTTCTTCCAACCCCTGCCTGCAGAATTAATAAACCAGCTGCCTCATTTTGATGGAGAGAATAAAGGGGCTATTGCTGAAGAACATGTACAAAATCTTGAGGATTTACTTGAGTTGTATGAAATAGAAGAAGATGATGTGTGCATTAGAATGTTTGCCTTGTCATTACAAGGAAGTGTTAAGAGATGGCTCAAAGGCCTTCCAGAAGCAAGCATTTTCAGCTTTCATCAGTTTTCTCAAGTTTTCCTAGATAGATGGGCGGCCCCAAAGAATGCTCTTCTCATCCTAAAAGAATATCAGAATTTGAGAAGGCAGCTAGGGGAGACAGTGCAGAATTTTTTAGTCAGGTTCAATAAGGTATATGATGCAATGCCTTCTGATATAAAACCACCTCTGGGATGGGCTCTGTTGCACTATCCAAGTTCTTTTGACCCACAGGTGGAATTCTATATAAGGGAAAGAGAACCTTCGAGCCTGGAGGAAATGCAGGATATAGCCATCACTGTCGAATACAACATAAAGTGCAGGGAGGAAAGAATAAAAGTAGCAATGAAGGACCGGACGGAGCAAATAGCGCAGATCTCTTTAGAAAACAAGCTGGAAAGACTGATAGAGACTGCCAAATCCTTGCTGAGTGTAAAAGAGGAAGAATATGAGGCCGAAACCAGAAATGATGATTGGGAAAGACCTGCTCCTTGTCCTCAAGAAAGACAAATCAGATCTCTGCAAGACAGAAGTCGCATGCCAAGCATGCATGATGGACCAGAGTGTGAAACAGAAAATAAACTTGCAGATTATGTTGAAGAAAGACTCGCTGAGAGTCTTGAAGACTGGATTGGCGACGATGCTTGTAATTATGATTTCTCCGATGATGATCTGACTGATGATAATTTTTTCCAAAGGGAAACTGAGCTCGCAGGGCCATCATCAGTAGATTCATGGGAAGA
Organism: Pinus albicaulis; assembly: GCA_034641835.2. Taxonomy (NCBI): domain Eukaryota; kingdom Viridiplantae; phylum Streptophyta; class Pinopsida; order Pinales; family Pinaceae; genus Pinus; species Pinus albicaulis. The sequence goes on from CM076573.1 coordinate 212,778,236, forward strand.
AGATCGCAACCATCAGCTTCAGGAAAACGATGAGCTAATGTAGGCCATCTATGATACTGATGGAGAAAGCGTTGAAAGCATGATAGCAGGCGAAGATTCTTTGAATCTTCTATCTGCTTCATATTCGAACATCATTTTTACTTGCCAAGAGGACAGAAGCCAGCAGCTTTTCAGCGCAGAGGACGAGGAGGAAAGAGATGAAGAAAATCTTGAACGGAATGAATGCCCAGAGCATTCTCCCGAAGGGATTAAGGTAATCAAAGAAGCCCCCGCTCAAGAATATGTTGATTTTTTCACAGAGTTTAGCCCGTTGCTGCAGAACCGACCTGTGGTACTAGAGGACAGCACTGTTGAATATAATGAGCCCTCTAGCTCAGGCTGCATTGAAGATGAGCGAGATCTCCTTCCCCGCAGGCGTCTCGGCCTTGATCCAGAGGAAGAGGAGGTATTCCTGGTTGATGCCCATATGCCAAATACTCCCAACCAGGAAGAAGGGGAGTGTGATTACAAAAGCCTCACTACAGATGCAGTGATTGAAGCTACCCAGGATGCAGGCAGCCTATCAGTCATGGTAGGCTTTGAAGAAAAAAGTTTACATCATGAGTTTGTTGACCCTGTGGCAGACTACATGGAGGCCCTGATTGGCTCAGCTCCACAAGCATCAATCTTTTGCAAGAGCCAAACACAACAAAATTGGTCACCACTACTGGTGGCCTCGGTTTTGAAGAACCACATGCAGAGCACCCTGTGGTTATCTCTGACAGGCAGCCAGTGCTCATATCCTTTTTCACTACTGCTTGATTGGCTACATTGGCATTATTGTATCACCTAGAACATCAGATATTTCCAGTTAGAGTAGGGTAGATAGGAATGTCAATAAAGCTCAGTTCCGAGCATGTAGTTAGTTGTTGTTTTCTGCTTTGGAGAAAAATCAAGAATTCAAAAATACAAAAACAAAGAAAGAATGAAAAGAGGGCAAATTGACAAAACAATAAAGGTATAGCCCCATACCTAAAAGAGAAACAAATCTGAAAGTGTGCAAGCTTAAATGCCACTCCTGCAAAACACACTTCTAGTTAGTCAAACAGCCTAATCTTGACTAATTAGCTTTTAAATTTTTCTGCTGATAGGATAGTGAATTCGATTTGCCAAATTGTTCAATCTTGGCTTATCAGTAGATAGATTACGATAGAAATTGAAGGTTCAAACAAACTCAAAATCTGAACCTAAAGTTCCCAAGAGAAAGATGACTCAAAGCTGTTTTATTTTCTGAGTCAAGAAGATGTAAAAATCTGGTTCTAATTAACTCAAAATCTGAACCAGAGAAAAAAGAAAGAACAGCTCAAACAAAAGCAAAAACAGGGCTGTGAAGAAGAGAGAAGGCCGTGATGAGAAACTTTCAGATCCTAAGCCTTCCATTTTGATTTCAAATTTCTGCAAATAAAATGTGCAGCTTGTTCTTATGCCATAGATCATAGCAAGTCGAACAGCTCAATCTTGACTTGACTATTTTTAAATTTCTGTTGTAGAATTTAGAGAATGAAAGTCTGTTGGACAGTTTAATCCCAACAGACAGTAGATTAGGTAGAGAAATATCTGAGCTCAACTGTTTAATCTGAGTTCAGGGAGAAATAAGGAGTAGAAATAGATTATATTTCCTGCTTTCAAAAGAATAAAATATTGTGTAAAGAGTTTGCCAATCCAAGTGCACTCTCATGAAGAAAAAATGTTAGATCAGTAGGATTGGGGTAGGTAGAAGTTGTATTGATGAAATTCATTTTTCTTTCATAACTGATATTATTTGTCAAAGAAAAACAAGAGCAAGCAATGGGTCAGGCACAAGTCAGCGTCCCAGAAATCAAGTCTGAATTCTTGATGCCTTCAAGAAGGCACATCCCCAAGTGGAGCCACTGTTAGCCACCTATAATATTTTGTTATACCAAAAGGTGGCTAAGATCTTTTTTGAGCCTCCAAGGAACAAATTTTATCACTAAAAATTTGTTGGCTCTTGAAGTCTCTTTAAGGCCTCATGCCTCTGTCCCAAATCCTCATTACTGTTCCTATTAATTCTGCTGATTTCCTGTAAGAAACTACTGAAGAAACCATCATTTTTCCCCTTTCTCCCACTCATAGCTAACCTTCATTTTCTCCCCCATTTTTTCTCCATATTATTCCTCTACTTTTCATAAGTTTCTCCCTCCATTCGTGAAAATCCTCCTGACATGGTTTAAAACTTCTTCTTGAGCTGTGCCGAAACCCCCAAATCCATTTAAAACCTTGAAATTTTTCATAAAAAACAAAGTTTTATTGCTATGGACCTAAGCCCCTTGGGATAAGTCCTAAACCACTTCCCCCCACATGCCCATGTGTCAAAACCAAACGCCAAAGCTTTTCGGCGCTAATCGCATCGCAAATATCCAAGGGTGCATGTCTTTGAACCATTACAAAACTCCGATTGTGATTAGCCTTTCATATAAAACCCCCGATCATATTATTTTCTCATATAACCATAGAGCCTACCTTGGCGCTTAAAGCTTGTAATATTCCATTCCCAAGTACAAATTTCCTTTATAAACCCAAAAACCCACTTCCCGAAGTTTTAAATTAAAAACTTAAAATCACGTGATAAATATAAATGGGTTGATTGAAAAGAGCCGATCGCACAATCGCAATCGGAAACAACACAATGGGTTGATCGGAAAGACCAGGCTCAATGGCCCGATTGCGATTGGCCCTTGTCTTTATACTCCCGGGCATATTACATTCTGTGAAAACCACTGGCCCCGCAATCGGGCGCCTTTTCCCTTTACTTATATATTTTTTCCGCCCGACCCATTTTTACTTGTTTTTATTAAAAACTTTGGTTTTCATATGAATGAAAGGTTTTCCCCCTGTTCCATCTCCACCGTCGATCACCGCCGATCGAAAGGCCATCGCTCAATCGCATCGGCGTTTTCCAATCGCGCCCTTTATTTCTCCCCTCCGATTGCGATCCCTCCGATTCATTCCCCGCCGTTGATCTGGTCCTCAGATCGACGGCCTGCGCTCAATCGCATCGGCGTTTTCCAATCGCGCCCTTTGTTTCTCCCCTCCGATTGCGATCCCTCCGATTCATTCCCCGCCGTTGATCTGGTCCTCAGATCGACGGCCTACGCTCAATCACATCGCAAACTTTTAAATCGCATGAGTTTTTATTTCACTCCCGATTGACGATCCCCGATTGGTTGTCCGCCGTTGATCTCCTCTCCGCCTTCGAAGATCCAACGGTCCTTATTCCCTCCTATCACAAGTCTTGGCGCCGTTTCAAAACCCGCCGATTCGTTTCCCACCGTTGATCTGATTCTTAGATCAACGGTCATCGCTCAATCGCTTTGACCCTCCCGATCGCGCAATCGCATCGGAGTTTTTCAATCGCGTCCATTTTTGTTTACCCCCCGATTGCAAACCTCGATTGCGACCTTCCGATTTAATCTGGACTGTCCACTTGTCCGGATCGGACGGTCCAAAACCACCCCGCCTTATTTCTTCTCACGCTCTCCTTTTCCTGTTTTGCGCTGATCTCCACCGTTAGATGTTTTTATCCGACAGCTACGCTCCTCCCCCGCCATCTGAAGCAGTTTTAAACCTATTTTTCGCAGGATTTCTTAATTGTTTTGTGTTTGATGCAGGTGTTCTAAATGGTTTTCCATTGTATCACGAAGAAATGCCAAGGGCTGGGAATGACGATTCTCATGCCCTCGTTTCATTAAAGAGAAGCCATCCACGGGGCTCCATTCCATGTTTCGTCAGTACTCTATGAGTATTGATGCCGTAAAGCCTAGTGCGGGTCTGCACATCGACAAGACACTGTTTTAATTCGAACACAGTTAAAGAGTATAAGTTTGAAGACAAAGCACAGCAGATGAAGATCGAAGACAGTTTACGGGGATTACGGCTAAGACAGTTATCAAAAGCCTAATCCCCAATCTAAAACACAATTTAAAAGAAAACCTAAAGTGTTTTATCAGACAGAAAGCCTCCACCGCTACATCTGAGGAAAATTGATTCCTCAGCTACCACCAAGCCACCTGTTGCCTCAAACCTTTCAAACAGAGGCCGTAGTTATTGAAGAAGATCAGATTTCGCCTCAGAGCAGCTAGGGAGTTACTTCTACGAGGTAATCAATGCAAAAATATCTGTAGAAGTTACTCCCCACATTACACAGAACCCCAAAGTCAAAATAAAGCTCCCACCGAGCTTTGATATTTATTGTAAAAAGTTAATACAGTGATCCACCTGTAAATTTCTCTCTCGAGCCCCTCAAAGGGCCAAGAAGTCTTGAACCTGTATTAATTATCCTGAGAGATATTTTCTCAGATCGCCTCCTCATTCTTCTATAAATGCCTCAGAAGAAGATGAGAAATTGTTGGTTGCAGAACTTTGAAATACACTTGAGCTCGAGACTTCTATTTGTACATAGTGTTCACTGGCCCTTGAAGCTATGTTTGTGCTAGAGTAGTTAGGTTGAATAGTGAAGATGATTGCTGAACTGAAACATTGGACTTGAAAATTGTAACTGGTTTGACATCAATATAAAAGCTGTTTCTTGGGATCTTGGTCTTTATCACTGGTGAAGTGCTTCTTTCTTTGTTAATCGTTTTCCTTCTATGTATGCCATATTGTTCATTTTCCCTCTGTAAAGAACAGTTTAAACAGGGTTAGGATTTTCTGTATAGCAGTAACCTTCTCTGGCTGAGAAATATTTATCTTAATGTTTTCTTCAGATTTGTTTATTTAAGAATGATTCAATACAATTTAAACAGTTAGGAATGTTGGCGTTCCCTCGTCCTTCTGTTTTCTCAAACATTGTTCTCGAATGTTATTTCCATTATTTGCTATTAAAGTTAGACTAGAGAAGATATGGTTTGCCCCGATTCCTAGATTCTTTTCTCCAAAGGCAGATTCTGAAAGTTTCCCTTGGTGTTGACTGAAAGCAGACTAGGTTTAAAAGTACTTTATCTGATCTTAAGTTACACTCTGTTTTTCTTATGTGTTTTCATACTTTCTGAAGGTAATTATGTGGATTACTGGATTGTTTTTCAATTAAGCTGCTTTAATAAGAACTTGCCCAAGAATTCTATGGTTAGCCCTATCCTTGGTTGGTTTTAAAATAGTTACTTAAGAGGCTTTTCTTGTTTGGACTGACTATAAATCCTCTGAGAAATTATTATCAGTTTCCACCCCTCCAACATTTTAATGTTTCCATTTCATCATTTTAATCTCAATAATCTTGTGGTATAGATAACTTGCCCCTTGGATCACACTTGATGTTGTTGTTCAATTAAAGCCCGGATATGACTCCATAGCCCAATGGACTAAAAACCAGCGTTATATCTATCTATCTGCCAAAACTGTTCTATTTGCTTGCAACTTCTCACTTTTGAAACTTTTTGCACTTAGGACTTTCTCCTCAAGTAACATTTCATGCTCAACCATCCAAAACAAAACAAAACCCTTGGCCTTCATAACTAGCCTAAATATCATTACCTTAAGCTTTTCAAAGACAATATCCATCTTTGTACATATTGGAGAGATCCCTCTCCGGATTCAGGAGGGCTAGATCCTAGAATCCCAAAGTTGGTTGAAATGATGTTAACTCTGTGATTGGACTCTCCCAATCTTGCTAATAAATTACAGAGACCTAACAGGGTAAACAAGATTTTAGCTATCGTGTCAACACCAATGTGCTCCATAATGCTCAATGGTTCCCCTTCTAGAACCTTTAATCCCACTCGAGGCCTTCGTCAAGGGGACCCAGTCTCCCCATTCCTTTTCATTCTTGCAGTTGAGGGACTGGGCCGATTCTTGAAAGAAGCGGTCCAATATTCCCACGTGAAAGGCATTCGACCCTTGGGTTATAATATACCCACCACCCATTATTAATTTTTAGATGAAATAATTCTTTTCTTCTAGGTTTATTTAAGGGAAGCCTGGAAAATCAAGGAAATTCTGCAAGAGTTTATGATGGCTTCAAGCACACTTATTAACAATGAGAAATCATACATATTATTTTTCAACACCCCTAAAGCTACTCAATTTTTCCTGGCCCGCATGATGGGATTTGGCATATGGACAATGCTTAAATTGGCAGGTAGAATTGTGTTGCTCAAAGCCATCCTCCAATCTATCCATATATATCAAATCTCTAGAATGGAGGCCACCCAAAACCTCTTGGTCCACCATTGTGGATATCTTCAAAAAAATTATGGCAAGGGGATTAGAGAGTAAGGAAGTGGGCATTTGTTTCCTAGAATACGTTAAACCTCCCAAAGTTGAATGGAGGTCTAAGCCTCACAGACCCATACATAATAATCCAATTCATGGGAGTTAAGTTATAGAGGAGATGGATAAAAGGGGAACTGACTTATGGAAAAAAATATGGACCCAGAAGTATATTATGCCAATCGATCCTGAAGATATTCTTAGAAATAGGGACCCCCCACAAGGATCAACTATTTGGAACTTGGAAACAAAGAACAAGGACCTTATAAAACAACACTTCTTCTGGGAAATTAGAGAAGGGCGCACAACATTATTCTAGCAGGAATCATGGCAACAAAGAGAAAAATATTTAGTCGACAAGATCTTGGAGAAATTTTCTTATACACAACCATTGGAATTATTATATTGTGGACCAGTTTTGGAAAAACGACCCCAAAATGAAGGATGGCGGAAATGGAAGGAGATAAGGGACTGGCCAAATCTACTACCCTCAGAACAATGGACAATTATGGAACATGATCTTCAATTAAAGAAGATAACATATCAAGAGGGGGAAGACACTTTGAGATGGGGATACATGAATAAAGGTACCTTCAACATCAAGGAGGCCTATAACCTCAGAGTAAAGGAGCACCAAAATCATTAATGCCCCCTATGGAAGAATAACTGGATGAGAAAACACTGACCGAAAAGAGTCCAATTCCTATGGATGGTTGGCCATGGGATAGTCGTAACATGGGATCAACTTCAGAAAAGAGGCCAATAAGGTCCATCCTGGTGTGTCCTTTGTGGACAACACATCGAAACTTTGGAACTATTAGCCATCAATATTTTCACCTGTTGATGATGACTAGTTTCTTAAGCTAAGTTTTCTAGAAGCTGATCTCCAAACTGTCAAATCTGTCATCTAGAAAACACCCCTAAAATTTTTTTGTCCTCCTACCCATTCCAGTCAGCCTATGATGAGAAAAAACCCATTTGTCAAGACCTATCTGGTTTTAGCCATATAATCCTGTCCATGAGCTGTCATATCTAAAGGTTATCTGATGTCATTCACCCTTATTTCTCAAGCCATTCATTATCCAACTATGGACAAAGTGTCTGCAACCTTATCCCTGATTATCTGTCATGTAAAGATCTGATCATACCAAAGAAAAACACTCATAATCTGTCAAGATTGCCCCTAAGTTAGGTAGTGGCACTTTAGGGAATCCTTTCCTTGGCAAAAACACCCTCATCCTAAAGCCTCTGTTTAGTACCAGCCAGCCCTGGATTAGCGCCTAATCTGCAAAAACAAATCTTCATTCATCCATAGGTCGTGCCACTAAGAGGTCATTCTATCTCAGTCTGGAAGAAATTCTACAAAGATCCAAAATAGAAAAAGTTAAGTTTGTTCACTGTCTAAAAGAACATGCTTAAGTCAGGCGAAATCTCCATCAGATCCCAAGGAATTTCTTCATAGTTCAAAGTCATTGTTTGTTACATCTCTGCAGGGGTGTGATTGCATCAATGATCAATCTGCAAACAGAGTTAAAGGAGATTAGTCAAAGGTGTCTAGCAAGAAAGTACTCTACATATTCAAATCACATGGTTTCTAGTCTAAGGGTTCACAGGGATGTTTTACAAAGGATATATATCTCAGATCATGTTTCATAAAGAAAATTGTCAATTTTCACCTTCTTACCCTTTTGATATGATACCAAGCAGACATATGACTTGCATAAAGATGACATAGCTTTGAAATAGATGAAATGTCATATCTACAGTGCTAACCTCCTTCATCAAAGCAGATGGTTAAGAGCACAGTAATAACCTCCTCCTTTAGAAGAGCAGATGGTTCGAAGATCAGTGCTAACCTCCTTCATTAAAGTAGATGGTTAAAGGCCGCACAGTTAGAACCTCTTTCATTTAAAAATCAGAGGGTTAAGTTGATGTGTTTTCAGAAATTTTGAGTCACCTCTTTCCAAGATATGGGAAAAGATTCATTAGCAGTTTTTCATATGGTTTTTTGAGAAACTTTCCTTTTTAAGGAAAGGTTGACAAATAGTGATAAAACCATAAGGGTTTATAGGTTGAAAAACCTATTTTACATCAAACAAAGGATGGCATTTTGATGTTAAAAGTCTCTTTTCCTCTGTTTATAGAGACCTCATCCAAACTGTGATAAAGGTGAAACTTGGGCTAAGGATAGCCTCATCAAAATGTCAAAGAAAACCTACATCGGAAGACAAGGAGAAAGGCCTCACACAAATCTGAAAGGCCATTTGTAAGGGCTGCCATAATGGTTTCATGACAAATTTCCCATTGAGGACTAATATGAGAAAAACACAGTTTTTATAGCTTTTCTATACCAATCAAAGTGCTACACTCACCTCTTTGCAAGACTAGCCAAAAACATCACGGTGTCAAAAGGCCTCCTCCACAAATGAGCAGAGGGCCCACCATTGTTTGAAAATAGTCAAAGTGAACAAGTGAAGAAAGGGGCCCTCCACAAAAAACATTATAGAAAAAAAACACAGTTTTCAAAAGACAAAGGGGGGGTTTTCGAAGGTTAAAAAGAGGAGAATGTCGTTAAAAAGGCCCTCATTATCAAATTTCAAAACTCGAAACAAACCTTCCTTAGCTCCCCTACAGAAGAAAGAAGCGTTTTTCGGGCAAGTTTTTGAATTTTTCGAGCTTAAAGCTCTGCGTGGCACGCTTGTACACCTGCGCGGCGCGCCTGTAGGTGCCCGAACACAGGGTTTGCACTGAGGCACGTCACGCCTGTACCTGCGGTCACCGGGCGCCCGAGACCGACCTGACACCTCCTCTGCGCAGCGCTTTCTGCTGTCAACAACCCGCTCATTCATCGGTCTTCAACATGCTCCCTTGAATGCTGCACCAACAATCAAAAATATCCAAAGACTCATGTTTAAAGGTATTCCTCACCCCTTTTCTGGAGTTTGATTTCGAGGGGTTTTAAGTCATAAATTATCACGGAAAGGGGGTTTTTCTCATGCTGTAAAATAGAGAAGCCTTGTGTCAATTTAGAAGGGTTTTTCTTGCTGTAAGTTCAAACAAAAACAGTGGTTAAAAAGGGTTTGAATATGCCAATATAGAAGTTCTGTTTGTGCTTTAAAGAAGCAAAGGATGTGTGCAATTTCCACTAGAAAGAAGAGTTCGTGCAAAAGGTCTCATAACCAGCTTGAAGGAGTATGTTGAAACAATGACTTTCATGAGTACCTTTCGTTCCAATTAGCCACAAAGGATCATTGATTGCAGAGAAAAACTGTAACCATTCAGGGAGACATAGCTTGTTTGAAGGGCCTAGTACTCAGTGAAAAAGAGGACTATTTTTGTTTTAGAGAGACAACAACATCTGAGAAGGGAAACACATTCAAAAGCAAAATACAATGTTTTTAAGGGCACAGTTGTTAGTTCTAAATCAGTCCCTTAAGATAGTAAGTTCAGAAAACCTTTTTCTTGCTTCAAATAAACTACAGAAGACAGTGATCATTTAATGGGAGACAAAGTTTGTTAGGAAGCTTATTATTCAGATAACAAGGGGTTGTCTTTTGTTGTGGAAAGACATTAATCATCATAGGAGGGCAGTCTTATTCAAAAATTAGAAACAATGTTTTCCTAAAAAGATACAGTCTGTGTTTATCAGTCCATTAAACAGTGCTACCAAAAGAGACATTTTTTTTTCAAAGGGACATCTTTGTTTCTTAAAACAACCACAGTAAACAATGATCCGAAGAGAAGGATTTCAGATTGTCAAAATCAAAAGAGTTGTTTCATTTGAACAAGTTTGTGGGCTGACCAAGGACAGACTTGCTTTTTCTCAAAGGCTAAAGGGTGTGTTGATTAGAGATTTATCTCAGTAAACATTTGAGACAGTTTGCCTTGGTGAATCAACCAAGGATCTCAGAAGAAAAATGCATCCCAGGCAAGATCGCAGAAGTGGTCCTCACAAAAGGTATGAACCTTTTTCAACTGAAGAAGTAAATGCCTCTCCTTCAGTACTCTTTAACTTTCATGAAGTGGGATGTTTGGAATTTTGTCAAAAGGTTCAGGAGGTGAAAAGTTATCTTCCCTTGACACATCTATTTGCTTTAAGGCTACAAGGAAAGCATGTTCATCTAGCAGGTTTAGACTTCAAGCTCTCTCCTAGATCTATCTCTCGAGCTACCAAAATTCCATATGTCGGAGAAAAATGGTTTAGCAGAGCTACCTAGATTCAGATCAATACAAACCCTTCTTGAAACCAAAACATCGGGATGCATGCCCATTTATTTTTTCTTTTTCATATTTATTGACCAGCTATGCTCCTCTCATGAAAATCATCATGAGGTATTTCACATGCGAAGGGAGGTTTTCCTGGGTTTATGCTTACCATATCAGGCTACTCATGCACTTCACAAGAACCCAATTGCTAAACCTACCCATTTTCCTCTATAGAAGTATTGAAAAGATGGCTTCCACTGTTCAAAATAAGCCTTCCTCTCAGCAACAAGCTTGTCTTTTTCATCATTCCCTTGTCAAGATCATCATCCTCCATCAACTTGAGAAAAAGGGAATTTCTTGGGATTCTTTCATTTCACATCCCGATTTCGCCACTGCTTCTTCATCCCATGCACCTCCTTCACCATCCACTCATCATCTTTCTCCATATTCTAGTAAGTCTACTCCTAAGAAGCAAAAATCTCCTATAATTGAAAGTGAAAAGGAGCACAATGAAGAAGAGCACAGTGAGAAAGAGCAGCACAGTGATGAAGAAGAGCACAGTGAGAAAGAGAAAAACAGTGAAGAAGAGCAAAGTGATAAGGAGGAACAAAATGAATAATCCAAGCACAACAGTGAGCATGAAGAGGGAAATGATGAAGAAATGGAACAGGTTGATGAGGAACACAACATTCACAAAGAGGAAAATATTGGCAGCACACACAACAGTAGGCATGATGATGAGGCACAAAACATTGAGGGTACAGAGCCTAACAGTCTTGAAGAAAGCAGTGACAAGAGTGAACAAGGCAGTCTTCAAAAGCAGGAAAACAATGACAAAGATGATGAGGGGAGTAGCAAAGGCAAAGACCAAATAGAGCATGTGCTAGTTGCCTCTCCTAGGAAAGGGGCCATGCTTTCTTCTCCAAAGGTAACAAAGCCCCAAACATTAAGAAAGAAGGTGGCTCAAATTGTAACTCCAAATGTTACTAGAGCACTCCGAAGCAAAGGCAAGTTGCCAAAACAATCCATTGTTGAATTACCAAAGAGGAGGAGGACAAAGAAGGCCACCCAAGACAAGGGAAAAGAGAAGGAGGAAAGTAGCCATGAGAAAGAAAGGGATTTTGACATAATTCAGATAAACAGTGATGACAATGAAAATGAGGCCAGAATCCTAGAGTCCCTCTTGCTGAATAGAGAAGAACAAATTCATGATCTAAGAGCGGATCTAGAGAGGTCTAAAAACCTCATTCATTTTCTGCAAACACAAAACAAGCAACTAAATGTCCACATGGCAGTTTATGAGACACGCACTATCAAGTACCAAAAATAAGCCTCCAAAGTGCAACTTAAGTTGGAAGAACTCATGGGCGAATTCAACGACAGTGAAGAAGAAGATCAGCCAAGGAGGAAGAGGCCAAGGACTATGGGACTCAAAAGAGCTTTGGAGAAACAAAAAGAGGAAGAGGCTGCCCTTTTCCAATCTTTTCCTCTTACTACTTTATTCACCCAAGAGATAGAAAAAAATAGAGAAGCATGGCTTGAGAGGGTGAATAAACACTTGGAGAATAAGTTGGAAAAAGCCAATAGAGACTTAAACCTTCAAAGAAAAATGACCGGGCACTATAAGAAGCTTAATCAATTCGCCCGAAAGAAATTGAAGGCTACACAAGAAAAGCTCAAGGAGCCCTGAAAGAGGCGCCCGACACAAAATATGGAGAAAGGCATATCAAGGCTTGAAATTTTGGCCTCTTCTTCTCAGCATGCTTCTTAAAACCCATGAGGGTCATGCTCGCCAAAATGGGGCATAATTCAACAAGTTTTTGTTTTTTTACATTTTTGGGCTTTTTTCAGAAAATCATGGGCATCGCCATTTTATTTTGAAGCATCCTCAAAGGTTGCAAATGGTATCATTGGATGCCATAATTTTAGGGGCATCTACTCATCAAATTGCAGATCAATTGAAGATGTTTTGGTCCCCCAAAGTGGCGAAAAACAATCACTTTTTCAACACTCTGCCCTGCATATCAGCAAAGGCTATTTTCTGGGTTTTTCCACACAGGTCAGATTTTCACTAACTTCCAGTTATCATTTTGGGGAAAAAAAATTATTTTCAGAAACTAGACATCCAGGGCTTTCCAACGAGCCATCACGGGCCTTATTTTGACATCAGGAAGTCCTCTAAAAGTTGCCCAAAAGACAGGGGATTTTCTGCTGCTATATTTCTGAAGTATTTTTGTAAAAAATGTAGTTTTCTGAAGTGGTTTTTCCAAATGTACGTTTAGCCTTTTTTGGCCATTGTCAGTTGGGAAAAGTCGATTTAATTTTTTTTATAGCATTTTTAGGATTTTTTATAGATATTTTGTGCCTTGGGCTTTGCAAAGCCTCAAGGACAAAATCAGATATTTTTGATGGGCCAATGAGCTTGCTAGTTGCACTAGGAGGTTCTCCTTCATCTTGGCCTATATATTCCAAGAGATTTCATTGTAAACAAGGCTGAACTTGATGATATAGAGCAATATATGGTTATACAAGCTTGGAAGAAATACTTGTCTGACGCATTGGATAGTTTCTTGAATGTTTTGGATGATGAAAGAGGACTGCTGTTGGATTCCTTGACTTGGTAAAATGGTATAGTGTTCCTCTCTGTTATGTTTCCTTAGTTTTCATACAAATTTCATGCTCTTTTCTTGCTGTAAGACAATAGAGAATAGATTTGAGACATGCCCATGGAGGCACCTCAAATTTCCTGTTTCATTACAGCTTCTATGTTTTCTTCCTTCTTAGTCATATCAGAGAATTCTTAATTGCTCTTTGATCACTGAAGAACTTGTTTTCTTGTTTCATTTATGGTTTTATGCATGCTAAGTATGATTCACGGTACGCCCTGCTTACTCGTGGCTAGTGAAAGCTCCATCTCTGAAACCTTTCTTTGAATGTTTGATTGTCCTAGTTGAACCAAAGAGGTATTTTATCGATCTTGCCCTTTGCCTAAAACTCTGCAATCTTAGTTCAAAGTGCCCGATAGCCCAAAATACTATGTCTAGGAGTTCCCTCTTAGTAGTTTGAGTTATTTGTTTGTCTTAATTGTTTATCCCCAAAGTCTGATAGCGATTTTCCTAAAGTTAGAGAGTCATATATCTCTATGTCTCGCTTGAATGTTTATTTCTATGCATCTATCAGTTTGAATTTACATTTATCATGATTAATGGTTAGCCCTACCATATAAATGTCTGCTATTGAACTATTTATGTTTGAAAGCCTTTGTCCTTCACAAACTTAGTGTCCATCCCACTCCATTTCACCTAAAGATCCATTTTACCTTGATCAAATCAGCCCTTCAATGTACCTTGTATCACCATCTGAGGCTTTCTCGACCTTTTCGACCCCATAGCCCAGTTGATCTAACAATATTTTTATCTATTTAGTCTTTGATCAGTTCCTCCCTCAAAAACCTAAAAACAAAGCCAAAAACCTACTTCATAACTAGCCTAAAATAAAAAACATAAGAAGCAAACAATTATACATCCCTTACACAAATAGAGAGAGCCCTCTCTGAGTCCAGGAAGGCTAGGTCCTTGGGCTCCAAAGTTGGTTTGATGTTACCCTGTCACTTGGCTTGCCAATCAGCCAAATCACAGGACCCTAACAGGAACATCCATTGAATACTTGCCCTTTTGCAAACCAAAAATGAAATCAACTTAGGAATATTTTTTGTCACCTTGACAGAGATCCCCCGAGTATTAAAGAAACCATAATCTAATGGTGCAAAGGGGTCTTCTCGAGCCCTGTTGTTAAGATAGCTTGGAAATTAGCCTTGGGATTTATAGTTTGGGCCATATGGAAAGAAAGAAATAGCATAATTTTCAAAGATAGAAATAATTCTTAGGAGACAATATGGGAAGGGATCACTCAGAACACAAGAGATACTATTCTATTAGAGAAATGGCACTCAGATGAGTGGCAATTAGGACTAGTCAAAGCTAGCATTATGATGTGATTGAATCTAGCAACAAGCATGATAGCCCCCAACTCTTAGAAATTACTGAATTACCATATCTCATCATCAATACACTTTACAAGGCCTCCACAAGGATTTATCAAACTAAGCTTCAACGGGGTCTCGAAAGGGAATCCTAAAAATGTTGGTATTGGAGGATTATTTAGGGATCATAAAACAAAAACCCGACTCATCTTCACTGCAGATTGTGGGTATTCCCGTAACAATGAAGCAGAGTTCACTATCGTAAAAAAAATCCTTCTTTTAGCCCGGAAAGTGGGCTACAAAAGACTGGTGATTGAAGGGGATTCACGATTGGTCATGGACATATTTAAGAAGTTAAGCCAAGGCTCCCATTGGAAGAAACTAAGTCATAGTTGGCGTATAGCCCATTTGGTGCAGGAGGTGGGAGAGATCCTGCCAACGTTTGAATATATAGTCACTTCTCATGTCAGATAGGAAGGGAAAAGAGCAGCTAGCTTCCTGGAAAATTGGGGCTGTGGGCATCTAGGTAGGATGATCGAAATGGCCTGGCCACCAAATCCGATGAAGGGAGAGCTGACTCAACTCTAGGGTATCTTAAAGAAAGAAAACAAGGATAATCAACAAAAAGAGGAGAGCATGAATCACCACCCTAAATCGGGGTGCGAGCCAAAATAATGGGATGTACGAGGCCATACAGGTAAGTAGTAAGGACCCCACCACCCTCCACATGCAGCCAACACTTGGAGTGGTGTCAGCAAGCATGCAAGAGTTAATGCACGTGAGCCATGAGGTGATAAGGCCAACTTGGGCGGGAAAAGACTTAATTCATAAACTCAAGTGATTAGTTTGGGTGAGAAATGTCCTGTGGTGGTGGAACATTGTCTGGGTGATTGAATTCCTATGGGTCTCTCACTTTTGGAGGAATACGACGTCCAAAAACATTGGGAGCGCTCCCTAGTATGTATTTAGTCTTCACCCTGCCAATTCAGTTAAAATGGAGATGAGTAGGCAGCCCTATGTTGATAGCTTATCTGTGTTGGGACTCGGGGGTAATTAGTTTTTGAGTGGTCAGAGGCATGACTGATCAGAAATAGATCATGGAACTAAGTGATAGCTCAAAATTAAAAGTGTTCAGAAGTGTTCCGAACCTGAGCAACCGGATAGATCTCATCTTCCTGATTCCGACACCGTGAACAGTTCAAAAAACCGACACCGTATGAAGAAGTTATTGCAGTTTGAAAAGTCCAATAAACTGCAAAATTTGGACTTTGACCAAGTTTGACTTGGATTTGGGAAAAATCAAAAAGGGAATATTCCTCGAAATATTCCCCAAAACATGTCATTTGTGTTGGAACAGGGTCTCCTAAACAAGCTATGAAACTGGTCCATTTTGGTTATTTTTTGGGGTGGGTCAAAGCCCCAAACACATTATAATGGGTCAAAGGGGTAAACTAGGGGTCCGAAAACCATGGGTTGCGGACCATAGGAAAGTCAGAGCTAGATTGTTATAAATAGAGATGTATTTTGTATCGAAAGGGGTAGGATTTGATGAGCTATTGATGCGATATGTTGTGTAAGCGATCTTTTTGGGTTTTTGGGGAACAGACTCCTATTGGCTGTGTGCACGGAGATCCTATTCCAGCTGTGTGCGGAACCTGTTGCTGTGTGCGCAGTTTGGGAAGGGAATTGTAAGGAAAGGTTGATGAATGAATGAATACGCAGGATTATTAGATCTGAATCTGAGTACTATTGAAAGAATTACTGGTAATTACTGTGTTATGCATTTTCTATCTTTACACTGTGAAGGTCTGTATATTGAATGATTGGATCTGTTCCATTCTGGTTATATCATGCTGCGAAAGTCTGTGTATTGAATTGGATCTAGATCTGTTCTGTTCTGGTTATGTAACATTGTGTTGATGTTATGAAAAGTATATAATTGTAGATCTAGCACACGTGGATGCAATTGGATACATATTTAACCCTGCACAGAGACAAGGTAATCTAAACAGAATGCAGCCCTGCTTACCTTACCCTTCCTTTCTCAGGGTGTGGAAATCTGGTTCCAGCACCCACCCATACTACTTCGGGTGAGACTGTGACCTGCGCAAGTGGGTCACTGCCGAAAGGGCCAGTAGTATAGGGGGTTTTGGCAAACCTTGCACACCGAACCTAGGTCAGAGCCCCTCAAGGCAACAAATGGTTCCGTTGCCGGGACCGGAAGGAAGCTGAGAAAGGAGTTGGGTATTAACAGACTGGAAAAGAACTCCTAAGGAACCATGATGGTGCGCTTGGAGCTACCCACTTTCAAGGGGGTAGGATATGAGGACATGGACTGATTTTGGTTCGTCTTGGACTCTGTCTGGACTGCGTAGAACGTGGCAAATGACATGATAAAGAGGGTGCAACTGTCGTTAGCATTCCAAGAAAGAGCTCTGGACTGGTATATGCGATACATTGCCTGGCATGGAACCGCCTCCATTCAAGATATTAAGGGTGCTCTAGAGAAAAAATTTTGAAAGCCAAAATATTATTCCCAGCTAGTAACAGACGTAAAAGACTTCAAACAAGGTACGTCGGAGTTAGTATGGGAGGCGGATCAACGGTTAAAGAAGGAAATTAGGGAAGGAGGGTTCGAGTATGATGATAGAAAGCATACAGAGTGGTTTATTGCCATGCTTCTCCCTCACCTGCGTATACCCATGAATCGCCAAACTTTTAGTTCGCAAGACAAGGCCTTGGAGGCCGCTATGAGATTGGAAGCTACACCTCTTGAGGACGCTATGCTAGCGGTACAACAGATCCAGGAACAAGTAGAAGAAATGCATCGGTAAATCCAGGATCTGCAGCAGGGAAACAAAAGAGGGGCTGGTACGAAACAAGGTCACACAGCAGCACCAGGAGCATATAGCCCAAAACAATGGAGCTTAAAGGGGCCTCTGCGCTGGCGTGAGGAAAGCTGCGCAGCCAGATTTCAAGGCACCCCCATTTTCTCACCAGAACAATGTTAGTACCGACGTTCCCGATCAGTTGGCCATGAAAAGCAGAGTTGCGCTAAAGGAGCGAGCAGGAGAGATGACCCTACGTCACCAAGAAGACCCTCAGGTAAGGATGACTTCCCCCATGAAAAGAGGGATAAAATCCAAAGTGGAAGCGCAGGTCGAAGTAGAGGCCAATTGGTCTGTTATAACTGTGGGAACGCAGGACATTTTTCAAGAGACTGCCTGCGACAGTCTTGCAGGTATTGTAGACAGTGGAACCATGCACGGGAAGACTACCCAACCCTAAAAACCAAGATACAGGAGAAGAATTTTTTTTCTATGCAGAAGAAGCACAGGACCCAAGCTTAGGAGGCGAAAGTCAATATAATAACACGCAATGGATTAGTGACTGGGGAAACTAAGGAAAAGGATGAAGCTGACTCACTAATCTGCAAGGTAGTTGAAAGCCAAAAAGGATTAGACTTGGGAAAAATCAAGGAAACATTTATAAAGGCACGAAGGGACCTCTTTGAGGCTAAGTGTTCGCCAGCCACGCACCAAGGAGATATGGAACCAACAGAGAATATTAAAACTTTCTTACAAGTATGCATAAGGTTGCTGCGCAACCCTTAGGCGCTGCGGGCTATGCAAAATTTACTGGAAAACTTGATAATAGGCAGCAAAGGGACACAATATAAAAGATATACAGAGCCTACACCAACGAAGGGGGAATATATCTATAAGCTGGCAGTTCAAGACGAGGGCAGCTTGCCCCAGGATAACGTATTAGGCTACAAGGAAGATACTGAGGATCCCAGTCAGGAGCTAGAAGCGTGGCATAACCAGTTAGGGGAAGCTTCCACACTACGATGTCTTCGTATCATAAAGGAACCCCTCTTTAAGACCCCTAAGGGAAGGACTGAAGAAGGGCTAGGCCTGAACATCTGCAGCATACCTATCATAAGAAAGGGTTCGAATGACCCATGCCCAAGACCCGAGTTCTCGACATCACGTACAACTTCCACAGATAATGATCCTATGCTCCAGACCGCCTCTACAACAGTGGCACGACGAAGGAACAGACCGTTGGCCCCAGCATCAACCCCCCTTAAAGCCTTAATAGGACAAGTACAAAAGGTCTTGTGGCCTTGGACCAAGAGCTCCTTAGGCAGCAAGCCTGTGTTGGGGGAAGGCGGAAAATTGTCGCCAAGAAATAACCCTAGCGTAACTAATACGCCTAAGTTCCGGGGGACAAGACAACTAGTCGTTGGAAGTATAAACTCAGGTAAAAAGTAGAAGTTACTGTTGAAAAGAGTGGATCCTGAGCCACTGGCCGATCAAGTTACGGGGGATTTTACCGTTCCTAGGGAAACCTGCCCTGCGTCAAATATCCCCCCCTATTATCCAACGACCATTCCTTAAAAGGGGGTTGGCCTCACGAAGGTAAGCGACCTACTTTAAGCATCTCGCAGAAGCAACCCAACAACAAACTTTGTGGCAATCACAACAACCCTCTCATGACTGAACAACCCTCTCCGTTAGGAAGTAATCAAACAGAACCTGGATTCATCTTTTGTGCAAGGATGCCGACTACTGCTGCTGAACCCTCCACTCCGACGGAACATGAGGTTGAGGAAGTTCTAGAAGATGGGTCTGATCTAGAAGAAGTTCCCCCCCCTGCAGACCACAAGGAAAGGAAAGGAAAAAGCTCAAAGTTCGAAGACTAACCCTCAGGCGGCAAAGAGGCCCCGAAATTCCCAAAGACGTCCCAGGCCTCCAACCGCTGCGCAAGATGCCCAGGAGGGGGCACTGCCGACTAACCCGATTAATTGGTTACCCCCCTTTGTCCGCCCGCGGAGACCATCTACGCATATAACAAAAAAATTGGATGGCCTGATCACTTACCTACAGACTCCTCTGACCCCCGGTGAAGTACCCAACATCGATGATCCCTGTGGATGCCTCCATGAAGTCAAGTTTGATGATCATAATCTGGCAGACCAGGATGCCTTCCCCGAATTAGTCCCTTCGTTATATTTTGAGACAATCCATAAAGATGATGGAACCACGGTGGTCCCTCAACGCTGGGTCTGCGGCTTGGCAGGATTTGGACTTTTGAATTTGCTCCGAATGCCCTACTTTGGCCGCTATAACATCACGGATCAGCTGGCACACCAGCTACTGGCCCTCATTCACAATGACAGCTTATGGATTCGTGACAGGGTCCCTATTGATGCTGAGTTGATCCACAAAATTACGGGCCTTTCGATGCAGGGGCCGCACCCGCTCACACAAGTTGGAAAGAAGTATGAAGCTGCTACTGCGTCATATGTCCAGAAGACCTATGCGGTCTAGCGAAATCAACGAGGGTTTGTAATCCAAACCATCAATGATCCTGCTACACAAATGGGCACTCGCCTGCTAGCCTGCAAACTCATGCGAAGGTGCCAGGTAGCGACTGTCCCCGCTTATGTCATCCAACTAGCCGACAGTGTGCAAAAGGTGTGTTTTTTAATTGGGCTCGATACTTGTGTGAAGAATTTCTCGCTAATGACCGCGAGTCTCAAGAGAATGGGACCCCTTTCTTCTATTCATGGTTGTTATTCCTCATCGCACTGGTCACCTGGGACAAACCAGAAGAGTCGGTAGTCCCTGAGCTCCCTGCGGGGATGTGCGAAGGCGCTCGGTATGCCCACCTATGGGACTCTAAGGATAAACAACGCATTGAGGATAATAAGGTCTTTTGGGTCCTCTTCCAGAGCAGTGTCGCCACTGCCATAAACTCCCGACCCCGATTATCCCCTACAATATATGACAAATACAAGCATATCGTAGCATTTCAAATCACTATGCATCAGGTTTGGATTTGTAGTCTTGCTAGTCAGGCCTGGAAAAAGCTACCATATATGGTACCAGATGAGGAAATTGATCTACTAATTGCCCTATGGCCCCCCGAGTGGACAAAAGGTCTCTCCAGTACTCCATCAGCAGTTACAGCTGGCTCCAAAGATAAACCACTACAGCAGTCCGACACAGCCCCAAACCCGGCAGCTACTACCATTTCCGCTCCTCCTCCCAATACTAAGCGAACAGGGCCATCGGCATCAGGTCCCCTGAAAAGAAGGAAGCAACAAGCTCAGCGCGAACACTATGACGTGATGGTCACATTAACAGGGGGATATTTAGAGCAAATCGCAGATGTGGTCAGTCTGGCGACAGAGGATCAGTGGGCACTTATCATGGCTCAGTGGAAGGCTGGGGTTACCTCTCTTTAGGAAGACCTCCGCGCCTTCAAAATCAACATGCAGCCACATCCGACCCAGGCAAGCCAAGCACCACCTCTGCCAGTCAATAACAGTTTGACACAAGTCGGGACAATAGGTCGACTTTGGAACATCCCTACCAGTTCCCTAATCGGAACGCAGCTCCCGGAAGGTGCCGAAATTCAGCTGGCCCTCGATCGGTTGACCCCCGTAGCCTTGGAGTCTCTCCTTCAGAGTGTCGCCCAAGAAATTAGCAATCATGCTCAAGCCACCACCCGAAAACTTGCGGTTACCTAGCACACCCTTGTCTAGAAGACTCAGGCAGTAGCCCAGGCCCAGTCACAACAGGAAGAGCTGCAGACTGCGATCCACCAGCTGTGCACAGAAGTCACCAAGGGAATCACGACTGAGGACATGCCTAGAAGTAAAGTGGAAAAATTGGTGGTTGCTTTCAAAGCCTCCCGCCTGGAGGTTTCGAAATTACAGTCTAGTTTGCAGCCCTCACACCCCCAGAAGCCCGTGCCCAGCGTACTGCACTTATCACAGAAGCCACTAGATTGATCAAGGGGCAAATTGATCAAGGTACCACTCTGATGGAATCAACCATACAGCTTTGGTCTCCGGTCCAGCGTGACCCCGTTCTTCAACAAATCAATTAGGACTTACGCCAGTGCGAAAAGGCTGTTGAATAAATCAGTGCTACGTTGTCTACTTTGGTACCTGCCCAACGCTTAGCACGATTGAAAAACAGCAATGACCTCTAGGACGAGATTGTGAAACTTCGGCAGAAACAACACACTGTCACAAAACGTTTGAAGCCCTGGACTACCTCAGCCCTCCAGTTAACGCATGACATTGATGATGCCAATAATCGCCTTAATCAGTTATTAGAAAGTGTTACCACGGCTACTGACGATCCACCTTCCTAAAGGATGGTCACTCTCGCACAGGAAGCTGCGTCCCAAAGCCAGGCAGTCCTCCCTCCACTTGCCTGCTCTCTGGATACTCCGCAAACACAGATCGGTGACGCACTTGTAAAGTGACTCGGGACGAGTCATAAGATTGTGTTGGAGGACTGTTGGAACAGGGTCTCCTAAACAAGCTATGAAACTGGTCCATTTTAGTTATTTTTTATTATATTTAGTATAGCGCAGGGGTTTTGGGGTGGGTCAAAGCCTCGAACACATTGTAATGGGTCAAAGGGGTAAACTAGGGGTCCGAAAACCATGGGTTGCGGATCATAGGAAAGTTGGAGCTAGATTTTTATAAATAGAGATGTATTTTGTATCGTAAGGGGTAGGATTTGATGAGCTATTGATGCGATCTATTATGTAAGTGATATTTTTGGGTTTTTGGGGAATAGACTCCTGTTGGCTGTGTGCGCGGAGATCCTAGTCCAGCTGTGTGCGAACCCTGCTGCTGTGTGCGTAGGTTGGGAAGGGAATTGTAAGGAAAGGTTGATGAATGAATGAATACGCAGGATTATTAGATCTGAATCTGTGAGTACTATTGAATGAATTACTAGTAATTACTGTGTTATGCATTTTCTGTCTTTGCGCTGCAAAGCTCTGTATATTGAATGATTGGACATGTTCCGTTCTGGTTATATCATGCTGCGAAAGTCTGTGTATTGAATTGGATCTAGATCTGTTATTTTCTGGTTATATAATGTTGTGTTGATGTTATGAAAAGCATATAATTGTAGATCTAGTGCACGTGGATGCAATTGGATACATATTTAACCCTGCGCAGAGAGAAGGTAATCTGAACAGAACGTAGCCCTGCTTACCTTACCCTTCCTTTCTCAGGGTGCGGAAACCTGGTTCCAGCACCCAGCCATATTAATTCAGGTGAGACTGTGACCTGCGCAAGTGGGTCACTGCTGAAAGGGCCAGTAGTATAGGGGTTTTTTGGCAAACCTTGCATACCGAACCTGGGTCAGGACCCCTCAAGCCAACAGTTCGGACCAATCAGTTCTTAACACATGGCGCGATCCCACTGATTGATGGACTGTACGTGGTTGAAGAATGGCCAATTACAGGGCGACATGTGGCCAGCCCTGAGGCCACCACGTGTCCCTGGGACCATATGGTAAAATTTTGTTGGCATGGTTGAGGGTCGAACCCTAGACCTCCTGCCGCAGGCCCGAGCCTATATTGCCTACACTACGAGTGTTGCTTAACCACATAAGGGAAAAGGTTGAATTTAACGTGTTACAGTTTTCGGTATGGGGGTTTGGGGGGCCAGCCCCCACCATGTGGTCATCGCGCCATGACCTGAGGACTTAATCCCTAACCGTTACTGCCAACGTTTATGCCGTTGCGTGTTCACATGTTACTGCCACAAGAAATGTTAAAACCGACCCCAGCCGTCATTCGCAAACATTTAAATATATGGCTTAACCCTGTCACATGCCACATAACAAGACCACGACATCAATGTTTGGTCCGACGGTTATTCAACCGTAACACCCGGCGGATGTTAACCCTCAAACCTGTCACATGCGGCATAGAAATTTAATGTATCCATGTAGTCCACCGATGGTTTTGGATAGACCGTAAACCATGTGACAGGCACCCAACCAACATTTAATTTAATGGTTATACTCGGCGGATAATTCTGGTGGGCCCGCCATTTTTGGAAAAATTCCTAATCTAACTAGAGTTTAGTCCAGTTCTCCACAATTAGTGGGGCTTTTTTGGGTGTCACTGGACAAATCTTGTTTTGGCTTTATCTTGAGCTAGATTCGCCCAATTTTGGAGTGCCAATAGTAAATTTCAACTATATCCAACATTCCTGACTCATTGGTGATGGTTTTAGAGCCATCACAGGACTTTTGAGCAGGTTTTTTCTTCAGAGAAGTTCTAGGGGCCACTAGGGCCACCAGGGGGCAACAACAGTTTGAGGCCCAGCCAGGGGAGCTAGAGGCCTTATTCAGAAATCCAATAGTCAATTTTGGATGTTTCAGATGTTATGGAACTAATGGTGTGGTTTTTAGAGCCTGAAAAGGACTTTTGAAGGTAGAGATTCTTCACTGAAGTTCTAGGGGCCACCAATTCCAACTTTTTCCAACAACAGTTCGGGGTCTAGCCAAGACAACTAGAGTCCTTATGCAGCGAACCAATATTCATTTCTGCTTATAATGAGCATTCTGAATCCATTGATGGAGGTTGTAGAAGCTTTGGAGGACTTCTATATGTCGAGAACCCATGAGATAAGTTTTCAGTGACCCTAGTGCCAAGGGGTGCCGACAGGTGTTGGAGGCGAAACGAGAGCAGCCGGAGGTCGATTTCAGTGAACCAATAGTCTATTATGAATATTTTTGGCATTCTGAATCCAATTAAGGGATATGTATATACATTTGAATACTTATGAAGGTCTAAGAGCCACAGGGAAGTTTTGGGAAGCCGAGGGCCAATCGTGGAGGGAGGCCTAGATTGGGGATGCAGTGCTCGTTTTGAGAAAATGATCAGTCAATTTTTGGTGTCCAATATGTGCTGGAGACATTAGGTGAGGTTTCATGGATAGTTAAATAAATCTGAAGGGGTTAGTGTCATAGAGAAGCTTATTGTAGCTCAGAGCACCGACAGAAGGAATCAAATCTAAGGGAGCCCAAATCTATTTGCAGAGTGTTGACAGCCATGACAGGGATACATATGGTATTCTAAGCCCATTTTTTTAGTTCAGTAACCATTGGAGTTAAGTGTGGAACTTTTAAAAGAAACTTTACCATAATCCCAAAGAGCCAAGTCAAGATGACAAGAGCTCAAGGAGACATAGCCCACGATATTTGGGTGAAATCCTAGATTAATTTTTCTGTTATGTGTGGATGTTTATTTGTTGTTTTATATTGTTGTTACACATGTTTAATTTCAGCGAGAACAAATGGACTTAAGACACTTAAACAGTTAAAAATTAGACACCTATTTCAAGCATAAATTCCACAAATTGTCAAGTACAAGCTAGATTTTTTATTTTTTTAACTGAGTGGGAGGTTCTTGAAAAGCATAATAAGTTATCCAACCCATTTTCAGATCAAGTTGGTATTAGAGCAATAGTTCGAGCACAAGTTTTCTTGTTTAAATTGAAATGTGTTTAAACAGTGCAAAGTATTTGATTGTTTGACTGTTTGCAAATTGATTGTTGCTTGAGTTTGCTAGAGGTGAAGGGAAAGCTACTGTTAGCTAAGTCTAGAAGAGGACAAGAAGGAAAAAGGGCTGAAGGCATATTCCTTACCCAAAGGACCTCAAGGCAAACCTTCAAGCACAAAAGGGTTTGTTTGCAAAAGGCTGCTTGAATAAGAGCTTGACTCTACAACCATTTTGTTCAAAAGCTTTGTCATTTGTTTTGAAATATTTGTGAATTTTGATTGAAGTTCTTTAGTTAATTTTCATAATGACAACTTCTTCAAGTGAGGTTTCAAAATCGTCCTCCTTCACAAGATTCTTCGATGAAGACACGAAGCGAGACTTCTACATTTTGAAGGACATGGTGCAGATTCTGATTGAAGATAGAAGAGAAAGCACTGAGCTTCGTGAGAAATTGTTTGCTATGAAGCAACAGAAGAAATAAATTCCTCAAATATGGCATGAGATGGAGATGCAACTCCATCAAGCCCAATAGGCTTTAACCAAGAACATGCGTGAAGCAGAGGTAATTCACTCAAATTTTTCTTCAGTTTCCTCTTTAGAAAGATGTGCTGGTTCATTTGAAAAGCACAATAGAGGTATAGGGTCCAAGTTAATGTTTAAAATGGGCTATGAAGGCAAGGGTTTAGGCAAACATGCAGAAGGCATGGTTGAACCAATTTTGGTTGAGGAACGACCTAATAAATTTGGTCTTGGTTATGTTCAATCTAATGGCAAAGACTCCAAATCCATGAAGGCATGTGAGGAAACTTCAAAAAGAACTTTTTTCACAAGTTCTAAATCACAAACATGTCAAGTTTGTTTTCAAGTTTATTGCCATTGTTTGAAGCCTATGTTGCAGCAAGAAGATTATAGACATGCAGCTTATGGCGAGCATGCGAGTTCAGACAATTTTCAAGACATAAACACTGATGTTAGTCTTCAAGAGAAAGATGGAGCCTCTACTAGTTCATCTTCTCAAGAAGGCAAAAAGGATGGACATGCAAAGCAACATGTGAGGTATAATTCTACCCATAGCCAAGTTGATTATGTTTCTGCAAGGCATGACAATTTTGCATGCGTGAATGGAAGAAAGAGTTGTTGTGCATTTTGTGGTCTATGTAACCATGATGTTTCGAGATGCTGGAAGAGGATGAAGGCATACAGGAAGTAGTTGAGGCAAAGGAAACTTGCAAAGAAGGTGCATAAGACTTGCACACATTTCCAGAAGAGGGGACATGTTGTTGCCCATTGTTGGACATTGAATCCAACTAATCATCCCAAGCACATGAGGCAAGAGGACAGAAATATTGGCGAAAGTGGAACCAAATATTCCATCATTGATGTGAGAACATATGTTTCACATGAAGAAGATTTGCAGCAGCAAAAGCCGCCGTGCAAGTGGCTTGGTAAGAAGTGGTTTGAATTCTTGACACAGTAAGACATACTTTCATTTGTATATATGAAAATTTCAGTCAAGTATACATGTATTTATGTTGTAATATCATGTTTTTTTGAGCTTCCTTGGATTGATGATCAAGGAAGCGATGTTCAGCTACCTTCGGTAAATTTCTCGCCATAAATTTCTGAGTGAGTGCAAGGAAGACAACTCTTGACAGGAGGATAAGTGCATCCAAGAAGGGAAGTGTCAAATACCTTCAAGTTGTGGTTCAAAGGCACTAGCCATGCAAGGCAAGTGTATGGAGGCTGAAGAGAAGAGGGTGATGTACTCTCATCTACTGTACATATCAGTATATCAGTATTTTGGGGTCCAAAATATTCCCAATGGGGAGGTGTGATCAGAACTCGATCATGGACCTAAGTAATAGCTCAAAATTCAAAGTGTTCGAAAGTGTGCTGAACCTAAGCGACCTGAAAGATCTTGTCTTCCTGATTCTGGCACTGCGAACAGTTCAAAAACTAACATCGTATGAAGAAGTTATTGTAGTTTGAAAAGTCTAGTAAACTACAAAATTTGGAATTTGACCAAGTTTGACTTGGATTTGGGAAAAATTAAAAAAGAGAATATTCTAGGGAATATTCCTTAGAATATTCTAGGGAATATTCCTTAGAATATTCCCTCGAATATTCTATTTGGACCAATCAGCTCTTGACACATGGCACGATCCTATTGATTGATGGACTGTACATGGTTGAAGATTTTCCAATTACAAGGCGACATGTGCCCAGCCCTGAGGCCGCCACATGTCCTCGGGATCCTATGGTAATTTTTTGTTGGCGTGGCCAAGGGTTGAACCCTGGACCTCTTGATCGCAGGCCCGCGCCCATACCGCATGCACTACGAGTGTTGCTTAACCACATAAGAGCAAAGGTTGAATTTAACGTGTTTCAATTTTTGGTATGGGGGTTTGCGGTGTCAGCCTCCACCATGTAGCTACCATGCCATGACCTGAGGGCTTAAGCCCTAACCGTTACCACCAATTTTTATGATGTTGCGTGTTCACATGTTACCGCCACAAGAAATGTTAAAACTGACCCCAACCGTCATTTGAAAAAATTTAATGTTATGGCTTAACCGTGTCACATGCCACATAAAAAGACCACGACATCGATGTTTGTTCCGAAGGTTATTAAACTGTAACACTTGGCAGACATTAACCCTCAAACCTGTCACATGTGGCATAGAAATTTAATGTATCCGTGTAGTCCGCCGATGGTTTTGGATAGACCGTAAACCATGTGACAGGTACCCAAACAAAATTTAATTTAATGGTTAGACTTGGCAGATAATTCTGGCAGGCGCACCATTTTTGGACAAATGCCTAATCTAACTAGAGTTAAGTCCAGTTCTCCACAGTTAGTGGAGCTTTTTTGGGTGTCACTGGACAAATCTTGTTTTGGCTCTATCTTGAGCTAGATTCGCCTAGTTTTGGAGTGCCAATAGTCAATTTTGACTATCTCCAACATTCCTGACTCATTGGTGAGAGTTGTAGAGCCATCAGAGGAATTTTGAGTAGGTTTTTTCTTCAGAGAAGTTATAGGAGCCACCAGGGGGCAGCAACAGTTTAAGGCCTAGCCAGGGGAGCTAGAGGCCTTATTCAGAAATCCAATAGTCAATTTTGGATGTTTCAGATGTTTTGGAACTAATGATGTGGTTTTCAGAGAATGTGGAGGAATTTTGAAGGCTGATATGCTTCACTGAAGTTCCAGGGGCCACCAATGCCAGCTTTTTCCAATAGCAGTTCAGGGCCTAGCTAGGGTAGTTAGAGACCTTATGCAGTGAACCAATAGTCATTTCTGACTGTAATGATCATTATAAATCCATTGATGGAGGTTTCAGAAGCTTTTGAGGACTTCTAGAGGTTGAGAACCCATCAGATAATTTTTCAGTCACCCTAGTGCTAGGGGGTGCCGACAGGTGTTGGAGGTGAAATCGGAGCATCCAGAGGCCGATTTCAGTGAACCAATAGTCTATTCTGACTCTTTTTGGTATTATGAATCCAATGAAGGATTTTCAAAGCCATATGAAGAGTTCTTAAGGTCTATGAGCCACAGGGAAGTTTTGGGCACCCGAGGGCCAACCGTGGAGGGAGGCCTCGATTGGGGATGCAGTGCTCGTTTTGAGCAAATGATCAGTCGATTTTTGGTGTCTGATATGTGATGGAGACAGTAGGTGAGGTTTCAGGGTCAATTAAATAATTCTGAAGGAGTTAGTGCCATAGAGAAGCTTAGTGTAGCTCAGAGCACGGACAAAAGGAAACAAGTCTAAGGGAGCCCAGATCTGTTTGCAGAATGTTGACAGCCATGATAGGGATATAGATGGTATTCTAAGCCCATTAGTTCATTTCAGTAACCATTGGATTTAAGTGTGGAACTTGTAAAAGAAACTTTACCATAATCCCAAAGAATCAAGTCAAGATGACAAGAGCTCAAGGAGACGTAGCCCACGATATTTGGGTGAACTCCTAGATTAATTTTGCTGTTATGAGTGGATACTTATTTGTTGTTTTATATTGTTGTTACACATGTTAATTTCAGCAAGAAAAAATGGACTTAAGACACTTATACAGTTAAAAATTATACACCTATTTCAAGCATAAATTCTGCAAATTGTCAAATACAAGCTAAATATTTTATTTGTTTAACTGAGTGGGAGGTTCTTGAAAATCATAACAAGTTATCCAACCCATTTTCAAATCAATGACCTCTTCTGGCATCAGGACAGGGAAGTGTCAATTGTATGGCTTGTCCTTGTGTCTGTGAAATTTTGGATTTTCTTGTTGCGGATGGGGGCATTTAGGGTAAAAGGAGTCGAAAGTAGGGATGATGAACGCCTCCCTCCTATGGGATTGACAAAGTGGAAAAAGGGTTGGATTTGTGGAGTTAAGGGGGGTGGTTCAACCATAGTTGACAATGACAGAACAAGGGGCTCAAGGGACCCTAGATACACCATTTGGTGGTTAGGGGGGAAAACAACGAAACTAGGTCGTCCAAGCCTCAGGTTAGACTGGGCCTCTAGCTTCATTCTCATTGGGTTGGGCTCCTTGGCATGGGTGCCATTCATTTTAGAGATGGGGGGAGGGTATGGGATTCTATTATGAAATTGAAGTTGACCCTGCTCAATTCATGTCCAAGTTCTAGTGTCCAAACACCCTGTAAGGGTTTTCTATGAAAAGGTTTTGGGGATAAATGGACTCAACCCATCGAAAAAATTGTAACCCACTCCAGTTCTAGTAAATGTGTTTGGATGATTAATTTGAATCTTGCTGGAAATTGTAACCATATGAGGATGAAATGAAGATTGTTGGTATGGCTCTATTATGTCCAGTACAACTCTACATTTGGCAGGGGGAGGTTGGTAATCATGAGGACACTAGAATCCAGTGTTGGTATTCAATCCATAGCATACCGTGAAAGGAGGATCTTACTCATATGGTATCCTTTGAATTTGTAGCAGGTATGCTGGAGGGACGAGACCACTGGATGTGTTGAGTTTCCATTTTGAAGCCCTAGGCAAGAACAAATTTGAAATAACAGATAGGAGAGGAGAATTCAATAGACAGAGGCAACAACATGGTGTGAGTGAAGGGGGTAAGAAATGATGGAGGAGGGAACAGAGGCATTGGGAGACAGAGAAAGGTTTCCCTGGCTCCAAGTAGCCTGCCCAACTCTTCCAGCAGGGCGACAAGGAGGGGTCGTGGGTGCAAGAAGACATCACGTATCATTGATGAAGAAATCCAAGCAAATCATGCCAGTGGCTCAAAACCGATCAAGTAATTAAATGCAGAGTGGGATGAGGAAATCCTCCAGATAGAGGAAAAGGTTGAGCTGGACCTGGATGAGTGGCAGGAGGTAGCACCAGACCTTGGTCATATGAGAGGGAGAGTAACCCAGTATAAGAATATGATACATATGTTTAGGATGATGAAAAGTATCTTGGAGAAGCCCATGGAACAAGTCCCTCTAGACCTATGTGTAAGCCCTCGGGGAAATTCATAGAAGTCGAAGTTTATGAAGGAATTGCAAAAAATCCAGTTTCAGTTTTAGCACTAGAGTGGAAGGTTGAGCCAGATCGAGCAACATATCCCATGCATTCTGCACTCAGAGCTTCTTGGTTCTACAGTGAAGGAACCCTGCTATTTTTTTAATGTTTTTATATAGTTATATAATTTTTAGCAGTTATGTTTACAATTATCTAATGTATAGGAAGTAAAAATACTCTTAGGTGTATCTAGAATGGGTGGAAAAACTTATATTTTTGTGTTTATGGATGGCTTATTTTGCAGATAGGTGGCCAACAGACTTGGTTTTCCACCGGGAAGGTTGAGGTCACCCAACTCATGAATATATGGATGCAACCTGCCTTATTTACAAAAATGAATAGAAAGGAACCACCAAGCTTACAATATATATATATATATATATATTTTATTTATTTATTTATTTATTTTTAAGTAATGATAATAATAGTAATTTTGGACAAAAAAAAATGATTCTCTAGAGAATAACATAGTCTTTGATCAATATTGGGAGATAAAAATGGCTCTGCAATTTTTTTTGGGTCTGAGGCTTCCGGAGGAAAAGGGCTAGGTTTTCACTTTTTACCCTTCGGTCTACAATTAGTGGTTTCGGATGCATAAGGTTCGCTACGATAGATTTTCCTGTATTTTGGATCAATTTTTTTTTCCAAGGTGGAAATTCACCATGGAAGAAGATTTGGTGGATTTTTTAGTGGAAACTTCCCCATATACCTCCATCTGGGCTAGCCCTCCACATTAGTTTCTCGGGATGGAGACTGACCCAACATTTGGATATTTTCAACCCATAATATTCAAAATGTCGATATCGTTATTGGAGGACTTCCCCGTAACTACCCCCTCCTTCCCTTCTCTTCCTTCCCCTCCTCCTTCATGCGCCCTCCCATCGCTCAAGCATTTTTCTGCCATTTATGTTTATGGTTGGTTGATCTCGCAATCCTCCTCGGCACCTCCCTCCGATTTTTCCCCTAAAACGCTAATTTTTTATGAATCTTGTCTCAACCCCTGCTACTGCCCCCCCCATCCATTCCCCCTTACCTAGAGAATAACCGAGCTCCTCTTTGTGACTCGCTCCTTGCTCCTACAAACGTTTCCTATTCTATTGCCCCATTTCTATCTGTGAATCCCCCCCTTCCTCACCTCATCTTCCCTCGCATCTAGTTCGACTAGGGTTTCATTGACTCCAAATGCTTCCCTAATTCTCCTAAGGAGCACAGGGCCCAAGATCTGGGTTGACTGGCATTTTTCCTACTAAATGTATCAGATGTATTGGGATCTTGCTACAACTTTTGAATGAGTGTCCACACTTCTTCGTCATTCTTCCATTCCTCCCTTGCTTCGATTATCCAATCTAGTTGGATAATAGAAATGGCATAAAACAATGCTTCCACTTCCTCATCCTTTCTTGAGAGTGCATCTGCAACAACATTTAGCTTCCCTTTTTTGTAGATTATTTCAAAGTCACAACCCAACATCTTTGTGACCCATTTTTGCTACTCTTATGAAGATAATCTTTGTTCCAAAAATTATTTAAGACTATCATGATCAATTTTTACCTTGAAGTATCTTCCCATTAGGTAAGTTTGTCATTTTTTTAATGCATGTAGTATTGCCAACATTCCCTTATCATAAATAGTTTTCTGTAAATGATTTCCTTTGATTGGACGACTTTCAAAAGTAATGGGTCTTCCTTCTTGCATTAAAATTGCACCAATTCAATTTCCTAAGGCATCACATTCAACAATAAAGGTTTTTGTGAAGTCTGGTGTAGCTAAGACTGGTGCTAGGAACACTGGCTCTTTAAGATGTTCAAAGGCCTTAGTTGCTTCAAGAGTCCATGAAAATTCATCTTTCTTCAATGATGTTGTTAGCGGTGCTGCTATTCTCCAATAATTCTTAACAAAATTGCGATAATACCCTGTTAGCCCGAGAAATCCTCGCAAGTGCTTTATGGTTGTGGGGAATTTCCATTCCTTAATGGATTTAATTTTGTTAGGGTCTACCTTAACACCCTCCTGAGATACAATATGACCTATATATTCCACCTCTTGTACTAAAAAGAAACATTTGGAGGTTTTTTCATATAAATGTTTCTCTTCCAATAGTTTGAGCACCATGTCAACATGTTGAACATGATCCTTCCAAGACCTGTTGTAGATTAGTATATCATCAAAAAAATAATAACAAAAATTTTCTAAGGAAGGGTTTAAAAATGGAAGTCATCAACCCTTGAAATGTAGAAGGTGCATTGTTAAGGCCAAAAGGCATGACCAAAATTCATAATGACCCTCGTGAGTTCGAAATGTTGTTTTCAGAATATCTTCAGTCTTCGTTCTAATTTGATGATATCTTGAACGAATATTGAACTTGGTAAAATAAATTTCTCCATGTAATTCATCCAATAATTCATCAATCACAGGAATGAGAAATTTATCTTTAATAGTGAGCTTATTGAGCTCCCTATAATTTGGACACATGTGTGATGATCCATCCTTCTTGTGTACCAATACTACTGGAGCAGAGAAAGAACTTTTAATAGGTTGAATTATACCAACCTCTAACATTTCTGCAATCATACGTTCAATTTTTCTCTTTTGGACATAATGATATCTGTAAGGCCTGATGTTTGGAGGAACACTTCCTGGAATCAAATGAATAGCATGATCATGATCACAAATATGTGGGAGTCCTTTGGGAGTTTCAAACACCTTGGAATGAATTTTCAAGACTTTTTGGAGTTCTGAAGAAATAGATGATTTTGATGTTGGAACTTCTAGCGAGCATAATTATGAAATTACACCTTGTTTTTCTTTCTTCAGAATATTTTTCATGACATTAGAGCTTATTATCTTTCCCGACTTCCCTGCGATACCCCGTAATTCAACTTCCTTTCCTTCTACAAAAAAATTCAAGAAAAGTTCTTGAAAATTAAAAGCTACCGTCCTCAAAGATTGTAACCATAATACCCCTAGTACAACATCAACACCTCCCATTGGAATGGAAGGCATTGGACTATTCAATACATATTTCCATGATGGTTATCTTGATATTATGGCATTTTCTAGAGAAATTTATAGTCCCTCCATTTGCAACCATCACTTGACTTTCTGGTGCTAGGTATATGAAGCAATTCAATTCCTTAGTTACCTTACAATGAAGAAAATTATGGGTACTACATGAATCAATCAACGTTATTACATTTTTCTTCTTGATATGTCCTTCTATCTTGAAATTTTGAGGAGTGGTAATTCCTGCCAATGTATTACAGGATATGGTCGGACTCATTTCTTCTTTCTCTAGAGTTGGTTCCTGGTGTATATCATCTTCTTTTGAAGTTTCTTGTTTATTTTCTTCCTCCTCTTCACAATCTATGTAAAATAATTTCTTCTTATCACACTTATGACCTTTAGTGTATTTTCTATCGCAACTGTAGCAAATCCCTTTCTCTCTTTTTTCTTCTAATTGTTGTGGTTTCAACCTTGTAGGCTGTGGAAGTCTAGGAGTAGCAACACTTCCATCTTTATAGATGTGAGTGGTAGGCTTCCTTGTCACCATAATTTTACTTTCAATTTTTCTTGCCAACCTGAATGCCTTCTCTAATGAATCAGGTCCCCAAAGGCAAACCTCATGTTGGATGTTATCCTTTAAAGTCCCAATGAAGACATCAATCCCATGTTCCTCTGGAATATCTGTTTCCCTTATATTCAATTTTTGAAAGTCCTCAATGTGCTCCACCATTGAACCCTTTTGTTTTAGATTTATCAATTGGCTAAAGAAGGTGTTGCTCTTTGTATCCTCATAATGTGCTATCATTTCCTCCGTAAAAGTTGACCAACTGACAATATTTTTACAAGAGAAAAGCCATCGATTCCATACAAATATATTTTGTTCTAAATGTAAATTTGCAATGCATACCTTTTGTGTGTTTGTCACATTCAAAATAATTCTCCATCTGTAGTATCCATGTTACGGGATCCTTGCCATCAAACTTCCTCATATCAATCTTTGGAATATGGTGGGTCTTATATCCAACATTTGAGTGTATGAAATCACGATTAACATTTATTTTGTTCTCATCATGAGTTTCCTGTACTACCTTTTCACCATTAGGAATCATTTCTTGTATCAACTTTGTCAAACCTTCCTTCAAACCTTCCATGTCTGCTTTTAGATCATTCTTCATGTCTTCCATGTTGTCTTTCATTTTTTCATCTATCTTAGCTTCCATGCCATCCATCTTAGCTTCCATTCCATTCTTCAAACCATCCACCTTAGCTTCCACACCTTTCTTCAAACCATCCATATTAGCTTCCACGCCTTTCTTCAAACCATCCATATTAGCTTCCATGCCTTTCTTCAAACCATCCATTTCAACTTCCATGCCTTTCTTCAAAACTTCCATTTCATTTTTTGTTGCTCTTTGCGAGAACGAAATTTGGTGCACTTGGTCCTGTAATTTTGATATATCATGTTGCATTTCTTCCTCTTCATGAGTCATAATAGAGCCTTTTGAGGGATTAATGGGTGTTGAATTATTTTTAGGGGCAATTAGAACCCAATACTGATATCTATGCTTCAATATGCCCTTGGAATCACTTCAAACTATTTTTTCAAGCAAGACTTGTGCAATCTGAAAAAAAAAATACACACTTTTTTCTTGCTTTTGAGGAGCTCGATATTAAAACTGATGTATCTATGGAATTTCAGATCCCCAAGATTTTATCTTTGGTAATTTAATAGCCATCTAAATCTTCTTTCCAATGCCACATGTCTGACCTAATTTGGATTCTTCAAGGAAAATTTATGCCTAATCTCCTATAATGGCCTAATTATGGACTCGTTCAGTAGAGCGAACTCATATGGAGTGCCACGTGTGATTGTTTCCTCCTCTGGCTCTGAAATGGATACACGGTAAAATAAAGTCCATGTAATTTCGGCCGCTTTTTACGGAATTCCAATCGGATGCTCAGAGAGAGAGAGTTATGACGATTTTCCCAAGGTCACCTCTTTGAGATGAAATTTGAGAGCCTGCAAAAACCCTAACTTCCACATATCATATCTCCAAAAATATTGCGAACTAAGATCTCAAATTTTTACACGATGTTCATCATGATTTCTTCGCAAATGGGTTTTGTTTTTAGATTCTGAACCTTTGTAGAAAAAAATTTACAACGAAAATTCCACGATGACCTGTTTGAAGCAACGAAATCATAGAATCCAAAGCTCTGATACCAAATGTTATGAAACCAGCTCCAAAAAAGAAGGAAAGAGAGATCAACGCCTTAGAAATCAGCCACTTCAAGGGGGAAATCTCCTTTACATTACATAAATTAACAATTTTTGGATGATTCAAATGGAAAAACCTCCTTTCTATATATAGGAGTCCATGGGGTCACAATATAATCCTAGTCGACCTAACAATAATAATGTAAGGGCGCAACAATAACAATAGTGGGGTTTTGGGAAAAACCCTAGCGCGCGCGGTTATCGGGTTGTTGTAGGTTGCCATGGCGCCACCATGGTTTTGGGGTCTCCATTGAGACTCCTTGACTATTATTTTTGGACACGGGCTGAAAGCTGTTGGCTATATTTGTGGGGCACGAGTCGTCAATTGCGGGTTATGTTCACCTTTCGTCTCTTCTTCCGGGGTTTAATTGGGCCTGTCGATGGCAGCTACTGACTTCGACCATTTTTTTATCTCCCCTGTTCCCCACTTCATCATTATTGGTGCCCTTGTGCATATTGTTTTACCTGCTTCGACTGGGTCACCACATCTGTCGTCTGACTCCCTGCACTGTCCGGTGTTCTTCTCAGTGAGTTTTTCATTAGCACTCCCTACCAGGTATTGTGTGACTTGGTATCACTCTCATAGGCTGTAGTGGCAGTTACTTGCCCGCCCTTTCGTCATGAGCATCTATGAGGAAGAACTGGACTATTAGGTTGACCCCCCTAGAAGGTGTCAAAATTTGGGGGAACAACACACCTGATGGGGTCGCTGCCATGGTGGACAGGGAGTCAGCACCAACTCCGGACTGGATCGTTCCGTCACAACCAGTCGCGCCTGTGCCGGGAAATGACCCATTTTCTCCCCAGGAAAACCCGCCATTATTCACTCTTTCGTCGCCTTCCGTGCTGCGACTCTTGGTGACTCAGGCACAAGAATCACCAGATCTCCCTATACATTCCATTGCGACCACTGACTGGGGTGGTGAGGCCAGCTCCGAGCATATCTGTGTGGACTCGCTCACATTTGAAGACTTATTCATTGGAGGGGTGGAGAATACTCTGCAACCCCTTACATCATTGGGGGCTTCCACATCGATTGTGGCATCGGGGTGTTTTGAGGACATCCCCATGGTTGCGCCAGCTACGGATACTATTCTCTCCTCTGACTCTGATGGTGTGGATGCTTTAGATTCGAACATTGTTGGAAAACTCCCAAACTGTGGCAAGAAAAAACCTCGTCACACCAAGAACCGACACAGCTATAATGCCAATTTTAGGCATGATTGAGGTATGCCCAATATTGAAAAAACAGCGGCTACGGTGCTAGTGGGTAAGGTCCGCGGGCGGAATTACACCACTGCTCGACTGAAGACTTGGATTGCTGAGATATGGGGTGAGCATTTGGAACTGCTCCCGGGGGTTCTGCTCATGAACCGAGGATGTTTCGTGCTCACCTTCACTTTACTCGCTATGGTGGACTGGGTCTTATCCAAATATTGGCATATAGAATTACACCCGATACTGTTGAAGAGATGGGATCCTATTTTCGATCCTAATAAGGAAAAATCTGGCACCGGTCCAATTTGGATGCAACTTCCTGGATTAGCACTTTAGTTCAGGAATGAGGAATCTCTTCGTAGAATTGGGGGTGACTTTGGACACTACCTTCATCATCACTGATCCTATTTGGTTACTAGAAACATCTCTGTAGCTCGCATATTGGTTTTCCTGGATACTAGAGATGGAATTTATGACAACTACAACATGTTTTTTGAAGGGATGGTTTGGCAACAACTACTGGATTACGAAGGGATTCCATTCTGGTGCCGTCGTTGTCATGCGGTTGGACATATCTACAAGGAGTGTCCACTCATTAGAGGCGCAACACCTCTCATCAAGACTGTGGTGCACATGGGCACACAAACGGATCCGCCCAGACCTGCATCTACACAGGTGGACCACCTGGTTTTCTCTCCTTCGCCGACTGCATTATCACTGCCGCCCTGGCCGGTCACTCATGCTCGGACTCACTGCCAAGCTGCCATCACTCCTTAGCGAGAATGAACTCCTATCCCAGGTACATATTCTCTCCCCTCTTCTATTTTCTCTCTTATTGCATCACATTCATCTTTTGTTGGTCACCACCATATATCAACATTAGATTCCATTAGTTGTTCAGTTACTTCGGCAACCCCCACCATCTCGCCTATCATCTCCCACACATCGGCTGCTTCCCAGAGTCTCTCGCCTTCTACCTCATCCGCATCGACCTCTACCAGCCACCAGTATTTTCTGTGATCATCCGTTATCGTGCCACACTTGTTTAACTTGGGCATTAGACCTGTATTGAACCCCCCTATATCCACACCAAGAGGAAGACCATCGGAATTATCAAAAGCTATTCGCAGAGCCAACCTAGAAGTGCCTGGGGGACTCTTTCCACATTATTAAGGGTACTTAGAGCAAGGAAACCCAAATATTTGGTTACATCATGATCTGTCTATCATTTAATTGTCGGGGTCTTGCCAACCCTAACAAGAAATTGGCCCTCCGGAGACTTCTTCACACTTCACACTTCGCACATCGATGCTCTTTTCCTGCAAGAGACACTGGGTGAGGGGGAGGCTGTTTCCAATACTCTTTGTACACTACTTCCGGATTGGAATTTTATAACCATTGATGCTCGAGGAATATCGGGTGGCTGTGCTATGGGAATTAACAACAAAACCACCCGTGTACTCAACTGCTGGAGTCGGGTGGGTACCATTGGGGTGGACATTACTCACTATGAGTTTGATTCACCCATATCCTTGATTAATGTTTATGGTCCCTGCAATAACAGAGAGGTATTCTAGGCCTCCTTGATGCACTATTCTCTCCTACAGAAAAACAATATTATCCTGGGGGGGGGATCTGAACTTTTCCATTGGAATCTCGGAATCATGGGGACCTCTAGCCACTTGGGACCCTCTATCTGATTATTTTTCCAATCTTCTGGAATCTTCCGAGCTAATTGATATTGGCATTCAAAGAAAGAAACCTACTTGGAGAAACAAGCGCATGGGGGAGGCTACGCTCGCTCGTCGCCTTGATAGATTCCTCATCAAGCTCCCTGTCCATCACCTCATGGATAGGAATATACAATGGGTGGGCGTGGGAGGTGCCTCGGACCACTCCCATATATATTTGGAATTTCAAGCGGGTGATCAAAAACCCCCAGTCCCTTTTAAATTCAATTCTAGCTGGCTACTTGAACCGGAATTCCAATCATTGGTAGCTAAGGAGTGGAAGCATTGCAATCAACTCCCTGAGATTGAACCTGCTTGGGTTTTCAATGATAACTTCAACCGTATCAAATCACTCACTATCAGATGGGCTTGGAGGAAAAAAAAGCTTGAGATGGAGGAACTCAACACGGTGGAATTGGAAATATCTCAGCTCACTAATTCTGAGTACTTGGGTTTTAGAAGCGCAGACTCCAAAGAGCAGCTGATTACACTGGAATCCATTAAAGCTACCCTCCTTCATAAAAAAGAGGAGGAATGGATATTGAAAAATAGAGCTATCTGGATGCAGGCTGGCGATGCTAATACCAAGTTCTTCTAGCAATGTGCATGGGGCAGGAGAAATATCAATACTATCTTGGAATTAACAGATCACACTGGATTCGTGGCCAAATCCCATGCATAGCTTGCAGATATGGGAATCCGGCACTTTTCAAATCAATACAAAGCACCCCGCAACATCAACTTGCCAGACATTATGCTCATTGCTAGGAACTTTCATAGATTTGTTGATGCAGAGCATTGGGAGATTCTAAATGCCCCGATCTCCATGGGCGAAATCGAAGGGGTTCTGAATTGGTTCAAAAAGGACAAAAGTCCTGGACCTGATGGCTGGCCTATTGAATTTTTTCTCCATTTCTTCGAACTTATTGGCCGGGACCTCTTTCTGATCATTGAAGAAAGCAGAAGATCAGGTCGGGTCTATGATGGATTTAATTCCACATTCATTGCTCTGATTCCAAAATTTGACCATCCTACTTCATTTCATGACTTCCGACCTATCTCTCTGTGTAACTGCATTTACAAAATTATCTCCAAAATCATTGCCAATCGTATTAAACCCATTCTATCTTCGCATATTGCCAAGGAACAATTTGCATTCCTACACCATCGACAGATCCATGAAGCCATTGGCACTGCTCAAGAAGTTTTGCACTCGATAAAAACAAAAAAAACTTAAGAGTACCATCCTCAAAATTGACCTTGCAAAAGATTTTGATCATGTTGACTGGATCTACATTCACCTCTTTCTCCTCCATATTGGATTCCCTCCCTTATTCATCAATTGGATTATGGGATGCATCATGCATGCATCCTTCAGTATTCTGATCAATGGGGTTGCTACTGATTTCTTTCATGCTAGCAGAGGTCTCTGACAAGGTTTTTTACTCTCGCCCCTTCTTTTCATCCTTGTTATGGAGGGCCTCTCCACCCTGATGCATCAGGCAAAAGAGGATGGGAATATTCAAGGTATAATATTAAATGAATTCATCCATCTGACTCATTTATTATTTGTGGATGATGGTATTATATTTTTTAATGGTTCTTGTCAGGATTGCTCACAATTTGCCAACATTCTCAAGACTTTCTGCAAGGCTACTAGCATGTCTCTGAATCATGACAAGTCTACCATTATATTGAAAAGGGTGTCGACACAGGAACAAACACACGCCATGGGGTTCTTTCCATTTGAACACACACTTATTGACCATGGATTAAAATATCTTGGGTTCCATCTAAAGCCAAATGATTATTTAATCAAGGATTGGAATTGGCTGATTGCCAAAGTCAAACGCAGAATCAACATTTGGCAGCATAGGTGGCTCTCGAGGGCCCGCAGATTGGTATTAATAAAATCTGTTCTGGAGGCCATTCTAGTCTATTGGATGTCACTTGCGTGGCTCCCAAAAGGTATTACCAACCGTATACAACAGATTTTCCGACAATTCCTTTGGCGTAATTTTGGGCGTGAGCATACATTTGCTTGGGTTGCCTGGGACATAATCAGTTTTCCCAAGGAGTGGGGTGGATGGGGTATTAAGGATCTCTCCTTATTTACTACTGTCATTGCTGCTAAATTGGGTTGGCACCTCGTTAAGAGAAATAGTTTGTGGAAAGAGGTCACTGTCTCCAAATACATTGCT
The DNA here is from genome assembly GCA_034641835.2 of Pinus albicaulis. Lineage (NCBI taxonomy): Eukaryota > Viridiplantae > Streptophyta > Pinopsida > Pinales > Pinaceae > Pinus > Pinus albicaulis. The sequence goes on from CM076573.1 coordinate 212,818,989, forward strand.
CCTCGATCTACATTGGACTGGATCAGAGGTGTCATTCTCCCCTGCCATGGTTCCTTGATCATCTGGAAGGCTATCATTAAATCCACTCATCTCATTTAACAAGGTTTGACTTGGAAAATTGGTGCCGGTACTCGGGTCCGACTGGGAATGGATTATTAGGTGGGAAGTGGACCGAATTATAAATTACCCCAGGACATCATTCATCTACTGGCCAATGTTGGGTACCACCATCTCTCGCAAGTGGTTGATTGGCCAAGGGAACCACCTACTAAACACTGGTGGTGGCAATCACTCTCGAAATGGAAGGCACCTAACAAATCATGTCTTCTCATGTGGTGCATCCTCAACAACTACATTCCCACCATCGACAACCTCCGCAGACAGGCTATGCAGGGTCCCTCCCATTGCTGTTTCTATTTTGCACATGAGGAAGATGTCATGCATTTGTTCCTTGACTCTCCCACGATCAGAAATTTCTGGCGAACGACATCACTTGCTATGGGATGCACTATACAATGGCAAGGCACTTCAATACTAGAGGCATGGGTTGCGTGGTGGCAGGAGGCCGCTTGCATCAAATTCAGGAACATACCATTATTGATTGCTTGGGGCATCTGGACATGCCGAAACAGATATAAATTTGAAGGGGTACACGTACATTGGGAACATACCTACTCGACCATTGTTTCTACCTATCGACTTTTACCAGATGAAGACTCGCATCCCTGGGATAGAGTTATCATCCCTGAAAACATTGACAACACTTACCCTTGGGCATACTTCGATGGGGCATCTAACTTACATGGGTGTTGGGGGGGGGGGGTGCGATATTATATTTATCGGAGACTCATTATTTCCACCTTAAAATGGGTTTGGGTCCTGGGACTAATAACTATGCTGAACTTCAAAGCCTTCGGCTACTCCTCCTATTTGCCCGGGAAAGGGATTGCACCTGCATTTAGATCTTTGGAGACTCTCAAATTGTTATCAATTGGTTCAACTCAATTTCATTATGCCATACACACACACTTACAACATTATTAAGAGAGGTACATCTTCTGAAATCTTTCTTTGACACTATCTCTGTCACTCACATTTACAGGCAAAGGAACCAAGTGGCAGACAGGATTTCCAAAGAAGCAACAGAGCTAGAGTGGGGCAGATGGCTCATTATTGAACATGGCGATGCTCAGGTGTTCCAATATTACCACAGACCTTTCATAGAAGACCTTTCGAATATGGGAGCAGTCACTCCTTGATTGCAATTTTGATGGGCATCACATTTTTGGAGCTTTTTCTATATTATGCTGAACCTTATTACAACATTATATTACTCGGAAGATATCATGTAACATTGTATATATTTTGGTGATTAGCATAGACTTTTTAGAAGCACAATAGATGATTATATGCAACATACTAGCATTCTTCGATGATATATCGATCAGTGGTCACACTGGAAATATTTGTAAAATGTAACATGTAATTTTTCTTAATATTAATGAAAAATTACGAATTTTTCCTTGGAAAAAATACAATAGTGGGGTTTTATGGGGCACAATAATAACAATATGGGGACTAGAGGGGTACAAAAATAACAATAAGGGGGCTACACTAACAACAATAAGGGACTACACTAGTAATATAGGGAGCTAACACATAGAAATCTACTTGTCACACACACACACACACACTCAAAAGTCTATTGGATGAAGTATTATTGATCAAATCTCATTTTGACTCCATACCTTGTCGACACATTTATAGGGAAAGGAACCATACTGCACACCAGCTATCCAAAGAGGGTGCGCAACAGGCATTTGGCACTTTGCATGTGCCAAAGGTGACTGAAAAGGAAGATTTCCAATACCACCATCAACCTTTTATCGAGGATTTACAGGCTCCTATGGGTACTCAAGAATGATTATGGATTGTTGCCAACATTCCCACTGATGGAGAATTAATTCCTACAAAGTTATATTTTGAACTATCAGACTATGTATTTTTGTATCTAAATTTTTTCTTACATATGTATATATGATTGTGTAATACAAAGTTTAGCAGCTAATATAGTAAAATAAACAATTATTGCAGCTGATAGTGAAATCAACAATTTTGTTTTTGATGACATGAAATATACAACTTGTAATTTTCATCCACTTATTAATGAAAAATACGATTTTTCTTGAGGAAAAAAAAAAAAATTTAGAAAACATGTTTATAAAACAACAATAAAATTATAAATTATTTTTCTAATAAAATAATTATAAAATATAAAATCAAAATTTAAAAAATTACCCCATAAAAGTCCTTGAAGGTATATTAACAACTACTAAAAACAAAGACTTTTGATATAAAATATAATAATAATAATAAAAAAAGTCCTTGAATGTATATTAACAACTACTAAAAACAAAGACTAATTTGATATTATCATAGAATAATAATAAAAAACAGAAGTTTATATGACGATGATCTATCAACCTCCTTTGTTACACCGTCCTCGAGAAATTGGATTGAGATGCCTTTCAAATTTTAATTTTAATGGTTTTACTTGTAAAGTGGAGGCCCATGTTGAAGGTTATGGTTTTCAATATTTAAAACATAATGCTAAGTAAAATGTCATTTCCTATATTGTTGATGTGGAGTGCAAAACACATCAACGACATTGAATCTCACATCGCGTGCCCTTTTCTGAAAATTAAGGTCAGAATTTTAAATTATTATTTTTACATCATCAAGACTTAATATCAAGTTTTTAAGTTATTGTTTTTACAATAAAATATTTTTTTATAATTTTTAAAATTAAATAATAATTTATTTAATAATAAATAAATATAAAACCATAAACTTACATTATATAAAATAAATAACAAATCATAAACCTCACCTTGTTCAAATAGAAACATTATTGTGCAATATGAAAAGGACGAGTTTATTCGTTCCCTCCTCAACCATATACCTACCACTTCATAGAAACACCCATCCTATGAAAAAGGATTATTAAAACTTTCATCCACCTACTTAAATTTCGCACCTCCCAAACCACTCATTCAACCTACCTTCTATATTATAATATTGAAGAATGTAAATGGCTGTTTTAACAAATTTTCTTGCAATGACTAATAATATTGAAGAATATGTGACTTTTCTAGTGGTGAAAAGAATAATTTATAACGATGATTAATTTGAGAGTGCAAGCTTATGTGATCCATAACATTTTAAATTCTAAATTTTCCGGGAAATCACATGAGAAATATTGGAACCAACGCGTTTCGAACTACCAACTGTAGTTCATCTTGATGATGAATTACAGTTGGTAGTTCGAAACGCGTTGGTTCCAATATTTCTCATGTGATTTCCCGAAAGATTTAGAATTTAAGATGATTAATTTTTCAAATATAATTATTTTCTATTTTTTATTTTTTATTAAGTAAATAATATTATTTATAAATTTTAAATTAGTGGTTTTAATATAAAAAATGTCTTAATAATATATTTAATAATTATGTATTCAAAATATTTTCTACATTTAAAAATGGTAAAGGTATATAGCTTATACACTTTTATAAAAGAGTTTAATTCTTTAAAAATAATTATTTATTAAAATTATTGATATTTTAAAACTAAGTTTAGTGGTTGAGATTGCAATTATATAAATGATAAATTCATTTTTGACTAAACATTATTTTTGATATTATAAAATGAATATTTTATTTTTGAGATTGACTAGCTTTCCCTATAATCAACTTGTTCAACATAATGCAGTAAGAATGAATTTTTCTTCCATTATCACAAACACATATATGAACATAAAAATATTACTAGACTCAACTCTTATAAAATTTGGTAACTTCATTGTTTTAAGAGTGACTTTAAAGATTAAAGGTCATTAATAAAAATTTTGTAACCCACAAACAATATTTATTTTATTATTTCTTGACTTTTCAAAATATTTTGACATCTATGAATGAAGAAACCCTTAAGTCTATGTAATAGAAGGAACCATAACTATTGACAAAGGTGATGGAGGCCAAGCATTTTATGGTATAGAGGAAGTTAAACTCAATTATGAATCATGTTTCTTTATTGATTTGAGTTGAATTCAATCATGAATCATGTTTCTCTATTGCTTTTTCCTACACAGAAGTCATGCCCTAGAATTGTAAAAACATGACATCAACAAATGAGAGAACCCTAACTGCTATGTGAAAAAAGGAACCCTAACTCTATACCTTGATTACAAATGACTTGGAAGAGTCATAATATATTTTGGGGATTGAAGAAGCTTTGGTATTATATAATGCCTTGGTTAAGGGTGCTCGAAATATTCCTCTTTAATAAAGTAAGCTATAAGATATTTTGACCTATATGATAAGCTTGGACACAACTAGCAATTCATCATGGTTTGAGGAATATGTTATGAGAGTAGTCAACAATAAAATATTATATCAAGATGATTTCATTTTGCTAGAAGTGCTTGTTATCAATCCATAAGCTAAGATAGAGAGGTTCTTGGAGTGAAAATTGGAGAGTGATCTAGTGTTAGGAAGAGAAGGCCATGTGTAAGCTTCAGTGAAAACCACAACCATTGCTAAGTCATTTATGTTTTTTATGTAAATTCCTAAAAGTCACTGAGTCAAAAGGAACTTGCTAATTTAGTGGTAGAGATAAGCTTTAGGTTTCTTAGTGTGTGATCATAGAATAAAAACTATGAATGGAGGACACATGTGAAGGATGAGATGTAGGAATCCTTGTGTGTGATGGCTTCTTCTCTATAGAGTTCAAATAGTGAATGGATGGTCCATTAAAGAGAGAAGATATAACATTCCTAGCATGTGAGAACATCTCCACTTAGAAGCTAAACTACCTCTATGCCATCCAAGATCATTTCCTGTTATTGAATCACTCGACAACATAATTGTTCTAATTGGTTCTTCACATATGAAGGAAACTCGTGGTATGTTCCCTGACCTAGTCTATGTCGATTCCTTCTTTAATATTTAGAACATGTCTCCTTTCATGAATATTGTTTATACACACTTAGATCAATTGCTTCAAATTTATTGGCTTGGGTCCTCTTGTTATTAAATCCCTTCTATAGGGTTATGCATTCCACTTGTACATCAAATGAACTACTTGGTCTAATGTTTTTCAGATAACACTTTATCTTACCTAAGTATTCCTTAGTTCCTAGGGTTTAGAGGATGCAATCTTCTAGAGCACTCAAGTGTTTCCTCTCCCTCCTCCAAGGCTCATGGAGGATGTCTTTATGGATTATTTAGAGGTTCCCTTAAGTGAACAACAAATATCGATAGACACAAAGGACCTGTAGGTCATTTCAACCTCCTCTCACTCATTTCCTGTACATTTGAATCTAAAGAGGGGTTATATGTCTATAGGGAAATTTTCAAGGTGGTTCCATGGACAATGTCTAATTTTTGGTACCCATAAGGGCCATAAGTAACTACATGTACTCCTAGAACAATAGAAATAACCACCTCAACTCATTCTAGATATGAAACTCCATATGAGGAAACCCCATGCATGGTTGTAGCGGGATAATTTATTAAAAATGGAAATGAAGTTTAGTTCATAAATTAGGAAGGGATTTCAATCCCACCTCAATGGAATGATCCCATCATAGCTTCCATATAAGTTGAAATCCCTTTTAATTGGATGGTAATAGCGCTTGGCTTAAGCTGGTACATTGAAGCAACAAATTATGGCTATTAGGGGTATGGTTTCTTGGGGAAAACCTAGCAAATGATCTAATGAGTGTTCTATCCTCCCTGGATTCCAAAGCTTATATAATTCATAAAATAGGGTAGGGATGACTAAGAACCCTCATAAAAGGATGAAGTGGATCAAACAAAAATATGAGGTAATCAATGTGTCGTTAGGAGATAGTTTGATGTCAAATGAAATAATGAAGTTTAAGAAATCCTCACAAGTTGGAATATTTTTGGGTTGAATAATGGGAGTAGTGTCCCTCAAAAAATGGGAAAATATGAAAAATTTTGTGCATTATTGGGATACATATGAAGAAGCATGGTTATACTGAAAGGATGGTTAGCTTTGACCTTTTGGGCTTTTGAAGACACATATAAAGTTCTATAAAATTACTAGAAATGGAGCTTTAAGGTCCTCATATTCACAAAATTGAATTTGGATTTTGATGCACATTTGGAATAGGTCAATTTCACTCCTATTTATATTAGAATGTTAATTCTCCTTTTGATCCTATAGTCCAAGGACATTTTCAAGGAAATTGGAAACACATTTGGGACTGTACTATGAAGTAGATAATTATTTCCAAGAATTAGGATATATGGAGTTGGCAAGAATCCTTATGGGCCTTAACCTAGCCAAATTTATGGTGGATTCCATAATCATCAGATAAGGCCCCACTTTATTTCATCAAGTACTAAAATATAAAAGAGTTCCCTTTATATGTGTGAGATGTCATGAGTATGGAAACCTATTCCAGGATTGCGCTCTTTGATTCTCCAAATTTTTTTGGGTTTGAAATCCCTCTCCTATTGTCAAAGAGATAACACATTTGATGTAAGAAAAATACTCTCTTACCTCTTTGAAAGACACCAAAATGGATGACCCTCCAACATTAGATATGTTAGAAAAAATGCTTATGATTGAATAGTAGTAATATCACAAGGATCTTCTACCTTAGCTAAAAGGGGACCTCATATACTCTAGGTAGGATTCTACCCACCCCAATTCACTAATATATTCATATAGTCATGAACATTGTGGATTATGGGAAGTAGAAATAGAGCATAATCTTGGAATAATTGATGGGGTATTCACTGGGGGAGAAATACCATACCACGTGGGTTCATATTGGGGGATATATATTGAGGAAAAAATTAAATAATATATTGGAGGATATATAGGGGGTGAAAGGTTTTTATATTGAAAAATATAAAAAATGGGGCTCAAAATAATGAAAAAATATAAAGGGGTATAAAAAATGTTAATGAAAAAAATGGATACCTACAATATCTAGTCAGAGTAGGGGTTTTTTAAATTCGGAAGGTGTATTATGTTCATATTGGTAGGGGGATAAATAATGTGATTTTCAGATGGATTTTCCAATATGTAGTCAAATTAAGGGTATTTTTTAATATGTCATGAATGAAAGTGATATGTTAGAGGTTCACTCAATGAAGCCCTCATGGAATAATATAAGGAGACTTCCTCTCTAGTCTCTTGGGGTTCTCAAATCCTTATTCTACTTCACTCATCCCCATATATGGGTTGGGATAAACATTATATGCAAATATAAAAACCCATACTACTATCCTCCCCACTTTATATATATTCTTATGAAGGAAATCAGTTGATGCTTCCATTCTCTTGAGATCTCAAAGTATAGCCTTAAACCTAATGAGAAGGGAAATGAGGTTTTTGAAGGAAATAAGGTAGGTGGCCTTAGATGCATGAAAGAGAAGATTCCTAAGGCAGGGAAAAGAGATATAACATTGTATCTCTCAATTACTCAAAAGTAGAATAATTTAGAGGTTAAAAGTGGAAGACAATAATTCTTACTCAATGCCTTTAGAGAAATTTCCCAAAGGTAATCCATCCAAGAAACTGGGCCTCAAGATGTTAATTGACACTCACAACCCCATTGCCATTTTTTTAAGAGCGCATGGCAAAAGGGTATAAATTTGGTCAATGTCTCTTAAAGCTTCTAAAAGGATGTAATTTTAGTTATGTTGACGCATTAGGCCATTCAAGAGGGGTAATTATAGGTTGGAAGAGTAAAATTTTTACATTCTCTATTTCATAGGACTTTGATCCAGGGTTGGGTGTCTCCCTTCTTTCAATTGAAATGGGAAAATATCTCAATTATGTGAAAATATATTGGCCTTAATTGGACCACATTAAATATTTATACCATCTCTTTGAAGGTCATGGATTCAACAAGTATTGGAAATTCTAGGCAGGGATTTCAATTTTACTTTTGATGTCTCTAAGTTTTTGGGGGGTAGTGGTCCAAGTGTATTATCTCTTTCTTTCCAAGATCAACCACACTTGGGAAAAAAAGAACTAGGGATGCCTAAATAGAAAGCCACCTCGATCACCTCTAGATTCATAAGGCACACTGGAAGAACTCTCAAAATTTTACAATGGGTATTAATAAGAGGGGAATTGAGCATTATTTAGATTTTTTCGAAGTAGCCCATGTATTAGGGAAGTTGTTAAGTCTATTCAATATAAACCATAAGTGGCTTAAGGATGAATATTTAATTTAATATTAAAGAATGCTTTGGTACCCTTTAATAATTTTCTTAATGAATTTACAACTATCCAATTTCACTCAAATATTATAAAGGATAAACAATTAGTGATCCAATGGTCAAAGAATAATGAAAAAATGCTCAGGAAGTCCTTTAATCTATGAAAGAAATAATTGGAGGCAATGATAATCAAAGTATACCTTTCCAAGTCCTTTGATAGAGTCAATTATGTATTCAATTTACTCATACTCATTTATTTTCATTTCATCTTACACCTTGTGGCTTGGGTAATGGCTTGTTCTATTCCTATGACTTTAAAAGTTTTGATCAATAGGTAAAATTTCCCTTATTCAATTTGAAAGAGGAATTCATTAGGTATGTCTACTCCCCCCCTTTCTCTTCCTCCCAATAATAGAAGGCTTAAGAATGGATCTTAGGTTAGCATTAAAAAATGACTCTATTAAAAATCTCTTAATTGGCAACTACTGGTTTATTTATCTTTCACTTATTTCATATAGATTCCTAGTTTTTTGTGATGGATCCAAGTGGATTGTGGAAAAATTAAAGTAAAATTTAGACTTACTCTTCTCAACTAATTTTATGATTATAAATTCTTCCATATCTTTGGTAATTTCTTGGGGCTTCTCTGAGCATAAGAAGCACTATATAAATCATATTTTCCCTTTCATGACCTATACCTTTATGGTGGGGTTTATGTATTGGGTTTCCACCTTAAGGTTAATTCATATCTTAAGGGATATTGAAAATGACTCATCAAAAATATAAAAAAAAGGTTATTGAACTCATGGTGCAATAGATGATGATCACAGAGTGGCTACTTAGTCCTAGTAAAATTGGGCCTAAAGGCCATCCCAATATAGTATATGTCTCTTTCCTAGATATTGAAATGGATTTTCAAAAAAATCCAACAGCTTGTTAGAATTTTTCTATATAGAATACCAAGAGAAGAAGGTAATGGATTTAATATCCTAGAGAAATCTATCCATCTGAAAGAGTCAAGGGGGATGGGGATTAAAAATAACATTTATTTTCTCCAAAGCCTTGACAACTAATGGTGTTTAGAGGCTTATCCAAGGAAAAGGTTATTGGGCACAACTAATAAATTTAAGTACCCCCCCACCTATAAATTGAATATTAGGTCTAGTCCCCAAATAAAAGAGTCCAAAATTCTTTAATAATTTGCAAAGTCACTATCATTGCTTTCCAATTGATTAAGAATTGGAGATTTTTTAGGGTTGGAAAAGGGAGAAAGGTCCAACTTGGCTTTGACCCCTATGCTAGAAGAAAAGACAAAAAAATATTTCCCATCCCCCTCATACATGACCTCAAATCAAAAAATTTATACACACTTCATCATACTACAATAGGTCAATCCATAAACTCCAAAGTACAATAACAACTATATTGGAAATATTCAAATCTCAATGAGGAATATGCTAAGATATGGAAGTCCTATAAATATGACATGAAAAAGTGTTATGTCTTTAACAATGAAAATGATGGTAAACTCCTTTGGTTTTAAAACCCCTTAGGGGGATATGAACCCAAACCCCTTATGCGGATATAAATCTATGACCATGGAATGCTTTAACTAACCACTATTTCGGTGGTTAAAAGCTCTCTAAAAATCCAAATCCCCACAAAAGCTTTTTTTTTTATGTGGTTTCTTTTAAAAAATAGAGTCTTAACTTGGGATTTGTCACATAAAAGAAGTTACGAGGGTCCTAGAAGATGTAGCTTATGTGAATCAAATTTGGAAACAAACAATCACCTCACCATGTTTTATCCCTACACAAAGTAGGCCTACAATGAAATTGAAGGTCTTGCTATATTGAAATACAAATGGGAAAGGAAACCAAATTGAAGTAGCTTTAAGTAATTGGGATAAAGACAAGGAAACAAAAGCATACAAATCCATATCTATCACATTAGCCTGGGAAATATAGTTACCAAGAAACACAAACTTTTTTTTAATTAAGGAAACTATACCATTCAAATTCACTTCCCAAAGTCTCACATTCTAAGTTCCTTTCCCCAATTATCCTCCTTCGATCATCATGCTTGAAGATATGATATAAACATTGACACTCAAATTCCTTATCATTTTATATTGGATCTTCCCAAGGTACTCCACCTGAGGGAGGGGATAGGGGAATAATCTACTTCTTACATAATTATTTCCTCAATTTCAAAGTCAATATTGATCATTCTTCAAACAACCACAATGCACTCTCAATCCTTAAATTGGTTTTAATCCTTTCTCTTGAAAAATGAATTTCTCAAATACATGTCCTTTGGGAATCCATTCATGTGATTCAATGGATGAAAGGTGATTATGAGCTAAGAAAATTCATGCCACAACCTATATTTTGAGACATCATGGAATTTCAATCTTCTTTCACTTCCATCACTCAATGCTCACATATATAGGGAAAAAAACATAGAAGATAATAAACTTACCAGGGATGGCATGGTGATGCAGGAAGATACTTAGGAGATTAGAGGGTCCCTCCAAGGACAAATTTCTTCTTATTTTCATGAATTGTGGTTTTAGGACCCGCATTATATCAAATACGAGTTACTGAAAGAATTTGATACTATTTGAATTCTATATGAAGAAAATTTTGAAGAAAAGGTTACACTATTTTGATGTTATGTAGTTATATGGTACTCTTCCTTTTTGCTTATAATTGTGATTATTTGTATCTAGGGTGGATCAATAACGCCCAATTATATAACAATTTGTTTTGTTTTTATGGTTCTTCTCTACATTGATATTGTAATTAGTTATTCTTTTTCCAAAATAAGACCTTTTAGTCTATTCAAACACTATCCCATTAGGGGTGATTGAAATACCACTCATGGTATTTTACTTACGTAATTTTTTTTATCTCTAATAAAGTCACTCAATTTTTTCTTTAAAAAAACAATAAAATATTGACATAATGCCTAGGAATAAGATTTGGATTAAGTAAGAAGAGCTAAAAGTTAATTTTGAGTTAGGACTTTTCGTGGTAAGATTTTATGAGAATGTTATTATCAAGTTTATACCTTCCAATATATTCAAACACTACCCCATTAGGGGTGATTGAAATACCACTTTGGTAATCTACTTGTGTAATTTTGTTATCTCCAATAAAATTACTTAGTTTTTTTTTAATAAATAAATTATTGACACAATGCCTAGGACTAACCATTGGAATAAGTTAGAAGAGCTAACAGCTGAATTGAGTTTAGAGGAGTTGTGGTAACATTGTATGAGAATGTTATTGGAAAATTTAGGAAAATTAAGGGCTAGTCAAAAGAATTAATTGTAATAGGAGTCAAGCAAGGTTGTCTTTATTCCCTACCCTTTTTGGCATAGACATTGACAAGTTAGAAGATTATATAGCATATGTAGGTTTTGTCAGCCCAACTCTCATTGGTATAATCATCATCCTTCCTCTTTACTCTACGATATTATTATTATGGATTGGAGCCCTTATAACCTCAATAAGAAAATAAGAATCCTTAAGGACTCATAAAAATTAGACATGTGGCATGCTATACAAATTTTCTCTTCTGAAAGGACCATAAAACAAGAAATTTTGGGAAAGTTACCATAACTTTATATTGCACTTTAGAATTTGGTCAAACTTGTGCCATTTTAGAAAATATATAGTACGCTAAAATAACATAAAATTTAGACACACAAGGGCCAAAATTTCAAATTACCTCATACAGAATGTCACTTAGCAACATATTGTCTAAATCAAAGTTTTAAAGGTATGCCACTTACAATTGACATAAATTTGATTAGAAGATCTATTTAGGGTGATTCCAAAAATGTGGTAAAGTTAAAATATATAGTTATAGACAAATATTATTGCTATTACACACAAAAAATAATGGTAAAAAATTACATGTTAATCAAACTTACAATGACTCATGAAGAAAGTGAAGACACACATAACTAGTGTCCAATTTGGAGAACCAATTCAAGGAATTAAATTCACTTCACCATATTTAAAATGAATACAAATAGCTTCACCATATAGTCTACACATTAAGGCCATTGCATATATGTAGGGGTCTCTCAAATTGGTGATTGTATACACCCCATCACTCTTGGAAAGGAATTTTTTGTCTTTCACCCACCATCCTAATAATTTTTTCTTTATACCATTATCTTGGTGAAACTTCTCTACAAATCTTGTAAATATGAATTTCTATAGTTTATGTGGTTTATATTACTCCTCTAATTTAGATGGATAAAAGGAAGCAGTGCAACTTCCTTCATAATTATTAATTATCATGCTCTTTGTATCAATATATTTATTGATCCATTATATATATTTTGTATAGGGCGTCACATGGGTTCTGGTAGTTGCTTGTGTAGGTGAGATATTTTGATGTTAGAGAATACAAAATCATCATTGATTTTAATAGTTAGATTGCTTGGGAGAATTACATAGAGATATTCTTCTTCTTTTAACTTTATCTAAATATCTCCCCATCTTGGAAAAGCTAGCTAAGGAATTGTAAGGACCTCGATATCCTTGAAGGTAGGTCTAAACTGGCTCAATATCAAGTTTTTTCTTGATTACTTACAAGTGTGTACTATTCAATAGTTGAATTTATGTCACTTTCTAGTAGCTTTGCTCAAGAAATTTTGACAAATTCTTTTAAGATATCTGACTTCGGGAGCCATCACATAAAAATATTAATTTATGATGGCTTTCGAGCCATCCAATGTGGTTCATCATCAAGACAATTGAATGAAGAAAATCAGATCTAATAGAGGTATAAAAAAGAGAGAATATCTTAGAGTTAAATAAAATTAGACGTTAAAAAAAATAATACTAAAAAATAAAAATAAAATTAAAAGTGAAAAATAATAATAATAAGAGTTAATAACAAAATGTTTTTTAATAATAATAATAAAAAATTACATCTAGAATTATATTTATTATTTTAACCATAAATATAAATATGGTAATAATAATATTAATGATAAGTAGAGGTCCCATCAAATTAGGACTTAATAAATTATAATAAAATACTAATAAAACCACTATTATAAATATATAAATAACTATATAAATATTAAAATTATAAATATGTATTTATTTAATAAAATTAAGAATAAATAAAAATAATAAAAATCTAAAAAAACTATAAAATTAGGACTAAATAAATTATAATTAACCATTTAAAAAAATTAGTTAAAATTATAAATATATATTTACTTATTAATTTAAAAAATTTAAAATATAATACTATAAAATAATATTAATAAATAAAAAATAATCATAAAGGAAACTAAAATAATAAAAATGAGTAAATAACAAATAAATGTAGGTTATTAACCTTTAATGGTAAGTAAAAAATAAAAAATATAAAGATAATTATAAAAATTAATAAATAATAGAAAAAAACAAATGAAATGAATACTTACTATTAATAAAAATAGACTATAATTAAAATTATGTGTGTGTAAAAGGAGGGCCAGGGAAGAGATCAAGATGATTAATTTGAGGTGAGAGAAGGGATCTAATTTTTACTGATTTTCCATCTGTCGTCTTTGATTAGATTGTTGACAATCTGTTTCTCTATTTCGATGGCTTCCTTGAAATTTCAATGATGATAATGAGAAATATTAGCAAGGAAAGAGACACATGATGCTTAGTTATTTAGGAATGCTCAACAAGAGCTGAGGAGAAAGAGTGATTATATTTGATGTTTGCGGCATGCTTCTGAATTCTATGTTTAATAAAATAACCAATTTCACCTATATAAGGGTTTCCACAAGAAAACGAGATCATATAAACCCCTTTAGTGTTAGAGGGGTCAATATGGTCCTTGACAAACATGAGGAACAACCTTATCATGTTGAGCAGCTTAATGGTCACAAAGATATTTTTCCTCTTAAGAATGTGAGCCAACCTATCATTGGTTCCTTAAATAAAAGGAAGATGAACAATGACAAACAGATTGAGGAAATCAATTTTAGCTCTAGGACCATTTGTCGCTTTTTGGAAGTCTTTCAGGCCTTGTTACTTACTATAACAATTGCTCATGAAAACCTCTAAAAGATGATATTTCTCGTTATTGATATGAACATCATTAGAAATCCTAAGAGCTCTGGTAGCAAGTGTGTTCAAAACACCAAATTTTTGGGCAGGGTGATGATGGGAATTAGCATGAAGATATTGCTTGATGTGAGTATTCTTGCAAAAAACTTGATGAGAGATGGACTCATCCTCCTTCTTGGTGATGAGGACATCAAGAAAGGGAATGTTTCCATTAACCTCAATCTCCATGGTGAATTTAACAAAATCAGATTGGTTATTAAGATGTTGCTTAAATATTTCAAGTTTTTCCTAACCATGGGGCCAAATGATAAAAGTATCTTCAATATACCTTTTTCAAAGTTTAGGGCAGAAAGGAGCAGAGGCAAGTGCTTTAGTCTCAAAATCCTCCTTAAAAAAATTGGCCACAATAGAGGAGAGTAGGGGGCCCATAGCAACTCCACAAGTCTGCTTATAAATTTCATCTTGAAAACCAAAAAAAGTAAATTTTAAGTAAACATTTAGTTGTATTGGAGTTGGTACTATTATTAATGATGTTTATAGCCTCATTAATGAGGATCTTAGTAAAAAAAAAAGACTCGATTAACACTGATTTATTTATTATTTTTCCTTTAAAAACTTATTTGAATTCTAAGAATGAATTCTTAAAAAAAAATCCATCAATGAAGAAAGTGAATTCTAAAATTATTATACACAAAATCCCATTGAACCAAAACCTACTCCATAGCAAATAAAGAATTGCCATAGTCACACTCACAATGAACATGTTTAAATTCATTCGTCAAAGATAATATCAAGTAATATAAATAATCATAGTAATAATATTTGAGACATAGTGATGCATACTTATATTAATTGGCAATCACAATAAAATCATAGTAATGCATTGGGCTTACTCTACTAAAATGGTATTGAATGTACCACGTTTTAATTTGCTCCATTAACACGACACTTAAACGAATTCTCATCTTTGAAGACAAACAATGTGTATCGAGTGTTTAAATAAAATTGAGTTCTCTAATCCATAGATTGAAAAAGATTTGGGACTATAAGAATGCATTCATTTTAGCCCAGACCATATAGTTGTTTAATAAGAGAAACATTTATTAGAGAGTGACAATATTCACAAAGGTTGGTACACAAATTTTTAAACTTTAAGTGGCCCTAAATCCCAACTTTCAGTACACTAAAACATAAAATTTCGAGTGACAACATTCACAAATGTTTTTTTTTAGATCTAGGGTAATTGGTAATTGGTGAGAGTTGTTTGAGCAAGGCTCGGGTTCAAATTCAACTGGCTGCCACTATAAACCTAGGCTAGGTGCAACAGCGTGCAAGCCGCACACAATAGCAATTAACTTATGCCTCAACAAGAGCTGAGACGTCCGCTATGAGGTCGCCTACTCTTCTAGCCAAAACACAACAGGCGTAGATAACTTTAAAGGTCATAATAAGTTGAGGAGAAAGTGAAATTTACACTTCGTTAAAAGTTCAAGGAAGACCCTAATGCACTTTAATTAGCATAGTAAGAATATTAGTTCGAGTGACAAACTCAAGCCACTTTTATGGAGTTACTTTCAAACTTTTGATTTTCACGAGTGTTTTTCTTCCTTCAATTAGCAAGGCAAATTCCTCAGGGCACACACTATATTTTTGGTGAATACAATGTTTAGTTTCTATCAGGGTAGATATTTAATGTGAGTAGAATTAATGTTTAACATTGGGTGGAGTTTGATGTTTTATTTTTTTATTTTTGGCTTTAACTCAATAAAATTTAATTTTATATTATATTATATTATATTTATTTATTTTCATAAAACGTTTTTAACTTTTAAATAAACAAAGTAGGTATACTCCTCTCCTATTTAAAGAGTATTAACAAATACGTTAAATTTTTAATTATATATAATGCAAAGTTTTAAGTTCAATGAAATTAGAAAATCCGAAAGTGCTTGATTTATATTTTTTTGAATTTTAAAGAATTAAGTATATATTTAAAGAGTATTAAGGGATACGTTAAATTTTTAATTATATATAATGTAGAGTTTTAAGTTCAATGAAGTTGGAAAATCCTAAAGTGTTTAACTTATATTTTTTTGAATTTTAAAGAATTGAGTATCAAGTATATATTTAATTTGTAATGATATATAATGTAAAGTTTGAAATTGGAAAATCCTAAAGTGTTTGACTTAGTTTGTTTTTGTTTTGTTTTTTGTTTTTTTTAAATTTTAAAGAATTAAAAGACCAAAAATACATGTTAAGAGACAAACTACCTAAAATAATTATTTCAAGTAAAATTTTCTTCAAAAATGAAAAAACAAAATTTTTTAAAAGATAAAAATTGAAAAATAATATAAAATGACATTATTTTTATTTTTTTTTAATTTTTAAAGATTTAAAAGGCCAAAAATACTTCTTAAGAGACAAACTACCTAAAACAATTATTCTCAAGTAAAATTTTCATCAAAAATGAAAAAAAAACTTTTTTAAAATGCAAGAATTGAAATTAATAAAAAGCGGTATTCAAAAATTTAATAAAATTTAGGTTGTGTTGAGATCTCAATAGAGAGCAAGAGCATCCATCCTTGGCCATTTTGAGAGCATTTGAACACCTATGGAGGACAATATGATTGATTCTCAAAGACCTGATGATCCTCGATATTATTGGCCTAATTTTTCTCACCTATTTTTTCAGGAGTACTTTTGGCTCGAAACATAACTTTGACAACCTTAACCTCACTTCCACCATAATACATCAATTACATCAGTCTCATCATCATCTCATCTCATTATTGTCATCATGAGTTGAGTCAAATCCTAAATTGGACAAAAAAATCATAATGCACTATTTAGACATTTTTCCACACACAAAGCATTTACTAAATTCTTAAAAACTACAATTCACTCCTAAAACGTTTTTTTAAGCTCATTAATGCATGTGTTCCTTCCAAACATGGCATAGTGGTTAAATGTGGATCTTATCAAGCTATTATTTCCAGCAATATGGTTTGACCTAGTCATGTTTAGTTATCTTGATCCCACTACTTCATTAATACAATGGAATTATTCACATTGAAGTTAGCTCTAAAGAGAGGTCCACTATTTCACCTATAAATACTATGGAAGTCACTCATTTTATCCATCACTCATTCAAGGTTATTAATATAAACAAAATATGCAGCTTAAATTCATTATTTCTACCACATTGGAATTTTGTCTCTACCATGGAAGCTTGGAGTTGGAGGTTGATGGAGTATACAATAAGGAAAAGGACTCTCCATCAAGGTAGCTTTGGAGCCCACATTTCTTCTACAACCTTTATTGAGGCATCATCTTATAATACCTTCTTTGAATATAAAATTATATTCACTCTTTGCTTTATCTAGTGACTTAGATGTTAGATGCATGCCATTCTGTATCTCTTCTTAATTTTCATAACGTATAGTATTGCATTAGTTTACTAATGCATGGCTCTTTTATTCTTTTATTTTTGGTCGTATATTACTTAAGTCACACAACTCATAAGTAGGTAATTTTTATACATATTAGTAACAAAATACCATCAACATGCACTCCATTGTTCTTTCAACTAAGGATGAAGCAACTACTTCACTCCTAACATGAATATAAGGAATTTTAATGGAAATCATCTTATGACATGGTTATTCCATATAGATAAATTCTTTGACCTACACCAATTTCAAACTCTAGAAAATGTTACTATTGCCACATAATATTTAGAACATGATCAATTTGTAAGGTATCAATGGCTTAGTGAAATCAAGAAACATTTTATTGTCTCTTGGTTTATTTTTATAGAAAAATTAATAATACACTATAGAGATAACATGAAAAACACATATTTTTGTAAAATGATAAATATAAGGAAAATAGGTTTAGTTATAAAATATATTCAACAATTTCAAAATTTGAGTTTTACAGTGAAGGAATTTGGAAGGATTATTCGTTGGATCTCTTTGTGGCTAGCTGTAACACCCTCTTCCTGCATCTACCCAAGTAATCAGCCAACCGGGGTAAAAATGTGACGAGAGGCTACTATATGGGATTCAACTTCTTAGGTGACCTTAAGGAAGTGAAACCGACAGAAACACAACATACAGACCTTGTGCAACAACAAGAACACCCCCATGAGGTAACCTATCCTTTCAAGCCTCTTACCCCTGGATCACACTGACATTTTGACCTCTTTGAGCCATAGTTGCAGACATAACCCTGCATGTCTGTGACCAGGAGGTTATATCCCTAGGCATAACACTGCATACTTGTGGCTAGGACCCCAAAAACTTAGTTTTGTGCCTACATCTTTGGGATTTAAGCCTCCTTTTCAGGCCCAAAACCCAATGTTTTCCTAGAACTTCATGAAAAGTTTAGAGATAATAAATAACATCAGGACAATGATACAAAATAAATCACATCATTAAGAACCAATCTGGACCCCTCCTAACCATGACATTCATTTTGTCAAACATGTCACAAAAATTGCATCTACAGGTGAACAAAAAAACAAAGCAAAGGGGTATCATACTTATTTGAGAATCGCTAAGAAGCATTTCTCCCTACATCATTAGCTGCAATACAATCTATTTGACCATAGATACATTGCGCATTCATTTACAAGTAAAAACATGGAAATAACCACATCATCACTGATAAAATACATGCTTATAACCAACATAATAACAACAGAAATACCATAGATACAACAATAATATAATCCATACATAAGACAGTACATTTGCATACAAAATACCAAGGGAATGAGCTCTTCATTACTGTATGTAAAAACCAACAGGAGATGGGACTTCCATGTTCCACTTGACCATAGATTGGCTGAGGAAAATCTCACTTCAACCAATCACCCCCGTGCCATATTCGAAGCATGAATGTCGGATCTCATCAAGCACATCATTCAAAACCAATCCAGGGCTTCCAGAGGCAAAACCACCTCAACCCTCAACCATTGATTCCACCTCATGGTCAGACATCACAATTGTCACATATTGGTCTCTATCAAAGCTTCTCTAGGGCTCCAGAGTGTTTGTTCCAACCAAGGCTCCAGGACTAGTAACTCAACCCCAGTTGTTTTCGAGCTCCATAGCGTTTGTCCAACCAAGGCTCCAGGACTAGTAACTCAACCCAAATTGTTTCTGAGCTCTAGAGAATTTTTCCAACCAAGGCTCCATGAACTATTAACTCAACCCAACAACTAAAGGAATCATTAGAAATAACCAGAAAACAATCAATGGAATTAAACCCACAACACCATGACTATCCAAGAAATGTCAAGACTAGGAAAATCCACGTGCATACACCATGCATGCCAAAACTAGTGAGGAACACATACATGCAACTCAGTACCTGCACTCAAAACTTGATGTAGATGTTGATCCTGATGTCTGATTGTGCTATCCTGATCTTCATTTTCCTTCTTGCTCCAAATCACCAAGTATCCACACTCTCCAAGAGTGATCCAAGAAAACTCTATCCAAGAGTATGAGATAGAGAGAGAGAGAGAATAATGAGAGCTCCATAACTGTACTGAACAAAATCTTACCAACTAATCCTCATAAGAATTTTTATTAATGAGGCCTCTATTTTCTTCATTTTCCATTATTTTCCTTCATTTTCCTCCTCACATGCAACCTATGACCTTTCACCTTCCTTTTCTCTTATTTTCCATTATTTTCATAAATAAAATGGCAAATAATGCTTCAAGCCTTTGCCATTTCCATTACCAATTTATTTTAGCCATAATAACCGAAATGAACACCCACTAGGATTTTTTTCCCAACATTTAGCTTGGAATACGTGTCCCATCAACCGCAATCTTATATATATTTTTGCATGGATTTTTACTAGGTCTGTTACAGAATCCTCCCCCTTTGGGGAACACCATCCTCAGTGTTCAATGACAGCTACAAACCAAAAAACTTATAAAAACAAAACATACTTCCTATGGAGCTTTATAACACATTTTGTTGCAGTATTTACACATACACATTTTCTCAACCCACAAATAAAATTATACAATGCCTGCATCCACAAAAAGGGAATCCAAAGGCTGACACCTCCACCTCCACCCTCAAAGTAGTACCAAGATTCACTTCCTTCCCAGGAAGTCCATAATCCACTATCAGAGCCAAAGCTGCATCCAATATCCAGCACAATAATCTTGTGCCACTGTACCCTCAGTGAACAATTACCAGATCATTGTTCCAGGCCACACTCCCAATGTGCATCTGGTTCCATCTAGAAATTATAATAACAAAAAAAAATCCATCCATGACCTTCCCTTCTCTACTACACAGTCCCTCGGGAAATCTGGTCACCCCCTTTCGTGTAGTCACTCACCTTCCGAGTTCCACTGGCACCCCCATCCCGGGTAGTCCATTGCTTGGCAAGGTTTCCTCGCATCAAAAGTTCAAACAAACAAGGCATATACCTACCTCAAAACCATCATACCATTCATAGAATTCTCATGGAAATCAATGGACACTATTTGGTACCAGTGTCCCACAATGGCCCTGCACCTAAAGTGTTTTACCAACATATTGTTTCATCTTCCAATTCCTTTTATTGACGCTACTAGTTCTTATAGTCAGTTTCAACCACCCAACCAGGCATGTTCATGCATTCCTGTACCAAGCATATAATTCACATTAGAATAAAAAAAAATTGAAATAAACTCAAATCATACCTCATTGGTAGATTGTCAATAAGGTACACTTGCAATCTTGTTCACTTCCTATCACATCAAGTCAAACTAGCAATTTGATCAATCATCATGTATAAACATATCACATCCCTTTAGCTCAAAGCACAACCATCATAGGTCAAAATCATGAATCGCATGAAATCAACATAAACCATAATCATAAATCACATGTAACCATCATAAGTCAAAATCGTAGATCACAGGCATAATAGAACTGAAATAAAATATCAATACTTATCCTTCATCAGTCCTTACATCTGCCTTTACTTTTTCTATACATACATTGGATCGGTTGCTACACTTGAAAAACAACCAGTTTCTTTTCTTCTCTTCAATCATGTACACATACACACAATATACATCACAACACGTACACCCACATACGACATACAACACTATATAATACACGCACCCACACCGGCATATGACACATACACCTACACCCGGTGTACAATACAACACAATACACACGCCTACACCAACATACAACACATACTCCTACACCCGGTGTACAATACAACACAATACATATGCCTACACCGAGATACAACTCATACACCTACATCTGGTATACAATACAGCACAATACATACACCTACATCTGGTGTACAACACATACACCTACACCCGATGTAAAATCATAACACATACACCTACATCCATTGTAATACATATAAATATACATAGTTCAACACAACGAATATACATGCCACGATACCACGACTACACCACGCGCATACATAATACCGCATGCTCGCAACACAACATGTATGACATGCACACAATACCACATGTATACCAGTACCATATGCACAACATGTACACAGTACCACCTGTACATAACACCATTTGCACAACATCACATTTGCACGACACCACCTGCACAATGTGTACACAACACCAAATGTACACCGCACCACCTATACAATGTGTACACAGTACCACATGTACATGAAATCACATGCACGACATGTACATGACACCTCATGTACACAACACCACATGCACGACATGAAAACGACACCACCTGCACACAACACCACATGTACAACATGTACACAACACCACATGCGCACAACGCCACATGTAAAATCATGCACACAACACCATATGTACAACACACACACAAAACCATATGTACATGGCACCGCATATTCAACATGTACATGGCACCATATGTACACAACACCGCATACCCAACATGCACACAACACCGCATATCCAACAATTGCATAGTACGTTAGGTACACAACATCGCATATACAACATGTACGTAGCACCATCTATACCTAGCACTGCAGATGCAATATACACACATACCATATATACAAAATTCACACAAAATCATATGTATACAATACTACATATATAACATTTACACATCACCATGGGTACAATCACTGAATCTACAACATGCACAACATATACACAATAGTAGTACTGTAGATCCATAGACCACACATTGACCCCACAAGCAATCTTGCTTCTAGTGTCTCTCCACTATTCATGCTCATCTTAGCATGCCACAAAGCACACTACTTTCATTTCGATAATGTATCTCTCAACATTACCTACCCATAACATAAACATAGGCATAGTAGAAGCATATAATATCAATTCCTTTCCACATGACACTGACCTCATAGATATTTCAAGGCTACTTTGCCACTTGATTCCTCATAGCCAGGAACCTCTTCATGCCATTCACTTACATACATACATATAAATATTAGCATCGTGATCCATGACGACTCTATCAAACAAAACATCAACATAATCATGATCACAACATAATTACCAGATATCACAAGGTCAAAGTTAAGAGAAGTCCATTTATACGTGCATAGTATGTACAACATCGAGAACAACAGTTCCTAACATATCCAAGGAATCTAACAACTCAGATCCATTCACTTTACCCTTTCTTGTTACCTTTCTCATGACTGTCCTGCCACCGCCCATTTACACCAATGGGCTCAACTGATCCATTCGGTTGTCATGATATTAACTTTAGTTTCCCTTATGCATGCACATGGCTTCACCCAAGTCTTTCATTACCTTATAAGTTTCGTTCAACTCTTCTAGAGCTCCATCAAATTTGTCTTTCCCAACCAATTCCCAAGACTCAAAGCATAAAAGACAAGGACAAGGACAAGAAACAACAAGAATAAAACCATGAAATCTAATAGCAATACGACACCGCAAGAAAGTGGCATGGCCATACACTAGACATAAACAAAGACACAATCAAGCACAACAAATAACAAAAGACAAAAATAACAAAACTAACAACAAAAACCATGACTCAATCCCCATGGTTCCCAAGGAAAGATCATCCTGATCCTTCTCCAAGATTTCATGGCAATCCCCTACCATGAAATCCCCTGCATCATACTTCCATATCGAAACAACTGTCAACACATAATTAAATGTATAAATATTCCATTTATCTTACCTTGTTGTGCCAAACACGCTGCCTTGTAACTAAACACACATGTCAACCACATGTTCCAAAGATCAAGACAACATATCTATCAATTTGAAACCAACCTTTACCAAGTACAACAACCATATCAAAGTAAACAATCAATTCATATTCATCGGTCATAATACATAATGCTACAACTATCACCTACTTACACTCAAGTATATACCGAATATCTTAGCACATATGTGTTAGCACAACCATATTAAAACAATATCATTTCTTCATGTAATATTATAGACACATATACTCATATCATGTAGTTAATAAAACATTCAAACAACTTGCAAACATACCATGTTAAATAAATCAATTAGAAGACATAATAGGCACCACACACTCAACACCAGATAGATGACATAGTCAAACAATCGAGCATTAAGTACACAACATAAGAAAACTCATACATGAAACTCGATACACCATGCATGCCAAAACTAGTGAGGAAAACATACACGAAACTAGATACCTGCACTCAGAACCTGTTGTAGATGTTGATCCCGATGTTTGATTGTGCTTTCCTACTCTTCCTTTTCCTTCTTGCTCCAAATCACCAAGTATCCACACTCTCCAAGAGTTCTCCAAGAAACTCTAAGTATTCAAGAGTATGAGAGAGAGAGAGAGAGAGAATAATGAGAGCTCTATAACTACACTAAAAAAAATCTTACCAACTGTGTAATATCCCAAAAGGGAGAATGCAGTAATACTGAAACAAAATATAAGAACTGCAACAAAGTAAACAATAAATCTATATACACATCAGAATGCACAGAAATAGCTAAGCCATTTTATTATATTGGAGGTGGAAAAGAAAATATAACAATGCTCAAAATATGAGACACTCAAGCCACAAGGGTGGCCTAGAATGACCCTGCAATGATTTCCCAAGAGGGACTGCGTAACTGCTGATCTGCTGGAAGGTAAACTGCGCTGTCCCTGCTACAACTGTTGGGACTGCAACTGCCTGAAAGATAAAAAGTCAGATCTAGGCAGAATGGGAGATCCGATGATGTTGAAATTGTAGATCTCGGCTCAATGATGGATTCCCAAGATAACCCAGGAAGGGTTTCTAAGATCTGTAAGTCTAAAAAGACCACCCTCTTAGGGCTTCACATATATGCTACTGGGAATGTAGTTCTGAAGCTAGATTTGATGATATGATGGCTGCAATGATGCACAATAATATCTATGCAAGAAGGGCTAACCATTTCACTAGATCCTTGGGCTAAAAGCTCAAGATCTAGCTCCTCCAATCTTCTCCACTGAAAATAGCTGTTGCATAAACAATAGCTTCAGAAAACTGCGCTGTCAGAGAGGGAGGCTCAATAGCCTACTGCTAGATGTGTCAAATAATCTCCTGAATGATGGAAACAATAGATCCAATGTGATGAGATGATCCCTCATAGGATTTCTAGCTGAAATACTGGAAACTTCCTTCCTCCAATAGATCTACAGGACTGGAATGCGCAATCCTTGATGGGACTGCTACTGCATGGAGGTATAACCCAATGGCCTGAATGCTAGATGTAGATCTGCTACTCCTAAAAGGCTAGATCTGAAGAACAAAGTAGTAGGATGAATCCTCCACTGGTTTCCTAGCTGAATGCTAGAAAAAACCTCCTGAAGATGGCACCAATGCCTGATAAGGAATGAAGAACAATCCTCTTTTCAGAGCTACTCAAAGAAAGAGGTGGGATTCTCGCTTGGGAACACCCTGTGCTAAACAACACTGCAAACTCTGCTAAACAATCCAAGTCTGCATAGAAATGTCCTAAGACAAATCTAGATCTAAACAGATCAAAAAATGAATAATCCAAATCATGCCTTCCATTGTGCCTTTACCTTAATTATATGCATGAGCCTTCCATAGCCTGGGCCCACTCCAAAACTGCATTGTACATGTGGACAAAGTCTCCATGTTTGACTGCGTTGTTGCTTCATGTCCCCCATCATGTTCACATGGGGTGATCACCCTCTCCATCATATGTGCCTTAAATGCACCACTTCCTCCACTTATCTTATCATAAGTGCTTCATGATCTTCTTTGAATGCACTATGATCTCAGTTGACCATATCAAAGATCCTCATGATTTTATATTTAAGATTTATTTGACTGTTTCATCCTCCATAATCTATCTCATAAATGAGACATGATCTTCATTAATGGAGTTGCTCCACTACTCCATGATTTTAGATCTAGATCTAAAATATCCACATACACACATTAAAAGTGGATTTTATTCATCTTTGAGGTTTGTGGGTCCCTCCAACCTTTTATTTACTTAATTTATTAAGAAAATCAAGAACCCTAATATTCCAAATATGATGTGAAAATTTGGGAATATTACAAACTAATCCTCATAAGAATTTTTATTAATGAGGCCTCTATTTTCATCATTTTCCATTATTTTCTTTCATTTTCCTCCTCAAATGCAACCTGTGACCTTTCACCTTCCTTTTCTCCTATTTTCTATTATTTTCATAAATAAAATTCCAATTAATGCCTCATGCCTTTCCAATGCATTTT
This sequence comes from Pinus albicaulis, assembly GCA_034641835.2. Taxonomy (NCBI): domain Eukaryota; kingdom Viridiplantae; phylum Streptophyta; class Pinopsida; order Pinales; family Pinaceae; genus Pinus; species Pinus albicaulis. The sequence continues at coordinate 212,845,093 of CM076573.1, forward strand.
TAATTTCCTTTACCATTTTCCTTTAGCCATAATAACCGAAATGAACATCCACTAGGATGTTTTTCCCCAAATTCATCTTGGAATAGATGTCCCATCAACCATGGTGTTATATATATTTTTACATGGATTTTTACCAGGATTTTTACAATAGCTTAAAGGAGATCACTCAACACAAGGTGATTATCCTCGAGCCTAAATATATAGACACAAAATTTAGCATGAGAAAGAGATTTTAAGGTAAAAATATGGCTACTAGAAGGGTTTCCACTAACACCTACAAGAAGCTTAGTTTTCCCACTCCTAACCTCACTCAACCTACAAGGTTGACACTTGAGTAATTCGATGAAAGAAGAAAAAATGGGTTACATTTTAAACATGACAACAAGTACGATAAGGGGAATAATTATGGTGAGAATACTTTCTCTAAATATATTTTTCACATGGACAAGAATACGAGCTATAACATTCTCAAGATGTGGAACCAAACAAGGATACTCCCAACATATATTTTCATGCTTTGGCCAATGTAGAAATTCCTTGTAGATTCAAACTGCTAGTGTAATTGACTAAAACAATAGACTTGAATCTACTCTACTCATATGCGGAAAGAAATTCACGATTGAGAAGAAATATAAAAAACATGCAACATGAATCAATTAACAAACATAACACGAGGATATATCTAGGGGAAAAAAACTTCTCAAAAACCCCTTCCTATCTGTATAGAATTAATAATAAAATAGAGAAGAAATATAATGCTTGTTCAAGCCTGAACAATTTTTGCACAAGTATAATCTATCTCACTTCCTCACAAGCTGACTTTGGCCAATACTTAGTCAATTATGATGCCTTCCAAGCTCCTATTTCCTTTCATTTTTTCTCAAGGAATTAGCCCCCTATTAATTAATGAAATCCCCATCCCGAACTTCGCAATCCCTATAGGTCCTTCTTTGACTACATGCACCACCTGTACAACTCGGATAATTATACAACTAATAGTACGTTTCCCTTGAACTCCAATCTCAACTGGGTAAATCGTATTTCATGCATGCATGAGTTAATTATGGCTGATTTATTAGTTAACTGGTTGATCACTTAGTACACACCCCATTACTATACCTCCCACTAGTTCCACCAATAGTTGGAACTAGTTTAACTGACTTTAACTTAGTTTAACTGAATTAAATTATTACAACTCAAATTAAACTTACCCTAGTCTCCTAAAATTTAGGAACCACTCTACATGACTCAAATTATGCCCTCAACTCGAATTAACTGAGTCGACTATGCAAAAATAACTTAGTTAACACATTCTTTTTATCTTGTGATGTGGAATTACAATTTTCTCTTAATTTAATTCAAGGAAAAATTAAATCAGGATTTTCTTGTTTCCATTTTCAACGCTCCCTCTCAACAAGAAAGGGATTATTAGATACCCCAATCTTGCCTCTATGGAACTCAAGTTTTCCTCTTGAAAATGCCTTTGTAAAAATATATGCATCTTGTTCCTTTGTAGGAATGTACTCCAACAACATAATCTGCCTCTGTACACAATCTCGTAGATGGTGATACCGGATGACGATATGCTTGGAATGATCATGAAAAACTGGATTTTTAGAGAGTTTGATACAACTCTGATTGTCACAGTAAATAAAACTAGGATCCATCATTTGAACAAATAACCCAACAAGGATCTTCTTCATCCATATAAATTCACAAGTTGCGTGACTAACAATCATATACTTCGCTTCTACTGAACTCAGTGCAACTAATCTCGAATTCCTGTTATACCAATAAACTGGTGTTGACCCAATAATAAAGACTCCTCTTGAAGTGCTCTTCTAATATGATGGACTGCCCACCCAATCTGCGTTTGTGAAGCCTTGAAGCTTCACTCCCTCTATCCATTTGTACTGAATACCATACTTAGTAGTGCCTCTAAGGTATCTCAGCACATGTTTGTACGCTTACCAATAAATTTTGGTTGGATTAACCATTGCTTGACTAAGTTGGTTAACTGCATAACACATGTATATTCGTGTGTTCACCAAATACATGAGTAAACCCAAAAACTACCTATAAATAGTGGCCTTCACCTCCTCACCTGAAGTGGCATCCTCTTTCCTCCAATTTCCTGCTAGAGGAGTGTCCATGGGTTTGCTACTCTCCATGTGGAACTTCTTCAATATCTCATTGGCTTACTTTCCCTGAGAGACAAGAAATTCCCCATTTCCTTGTCATACTTCTGTTGTCCTTTAATATAATTATAGGTTAATTAATTATGCAAGAGCATCTAAAATATTTTGTTGTTTTTTAAAAAGGGTTTTTTGGATGACCAACACTATGAGAAAACTATAGGCAAATGTTTTAAACCTTTAATATTACTGAATATTAAGAAAGGGATGTTCTTTTACTTCTAAAAAATGATTTTATTTTATAATATGTAAAAGGAAGAAATGTAAGAAGCTATGATCTAGTAAGTATTCAAATTGAACCTTTAGCTTATCATTGGAAATAAAATCGGCTAAATAATGCTCATAGCTTAACAATATATATTTACCCTTATCAAGATTACTGATAATTAATAAATGTAGAGGGACTTATATAGAAAAATAGTCTCATAAATCAATCTCTAAAATAAATGACAACTTCAGAGGATTTAAGATATATTGATATTAAATTTTCTCTTACCTAATTATCTCCATAAAAATTAAATATATGTGGGAAAACAAAATGAAATGTAAACTGGAAAGTCTCACAAGGAGACAAGCTGTTTGAAACAAATCCATAATCCTTTCATTAATAATTAATGATCTCAGCGCATACAATTCTGCTTTATAAGTGCTCATCCAAGGGTTCTGTAGAAATTTATAAACACAATAATGTATTTCTGGATTCCCCTGATCTGACAATTTAATCTTATGTTAAATACAAAATCCTTCCACTTAATTCTTTGCAGAAATTAAATCGCCAGTTGCAAAACACATATGAAGCAAAATCAATCGCACATAACAAGATGTTTTACCGGGAAATCTTAAATCTAAAAACCCCAACTATCATATATTATGTATATCAATGGAACATGTAACAATATCATACAAAGCTCAGCTCATAGAGCTCTCAATACAATATAAAATCTCCACACACTGTCATGCAAAATTTTTCATATATATGCACTAATTTCTTGCCTCCTGACAACCTGCCAACACTGCACAATCCCTGCTGAAGAAGATCCCTGAATGAATTGGATATTGCCTTGCTTGCACTGCGCAATACTCATTGGCATCTCCAATGTGTGCGTAGATGCATTGAATGCATCACTATAGTCACAACTGATAGTCCATCTCACCCTTTCACCTATCTCTCCACTGGGTCTCCATTGGATCTAACATGCAAGTAGTTAACTGCTGTATTTCTTTAGTTGAAAGTAAGACATTACTTGTGAATTAATTCACTCATCTTTACTAGTGCGTCTTTAGTTACAACTAGCAAAACTGAGTTTAACTCACTTAACTGAGTTAAACTAAATAAAAACTCCCATAACTACTCTTCCAACTCTGTTACAACTTGCCATAATCAGTTATAATGAAGTCCTCCATGCATGAGTCACCAACCACCCTAGGAATTGCATAATTCCTTCAACCCACCGATGTGCCACATCTGTTCACTGAAATCAAGTGCTCCAAGAGAATAAGTTACTATTTATTTTCTGATTATTATTAAGGGCTAATAATAATCAACATGCATTCTATTTTTAGATTAGCGCCCGAAACCGTCGCTATACCGACGTTTATAGAAAAGTGTCGCAATACCACCCGAAACCGTCGCTATACCGGCGTTTATAGAAAAGTGTCGCAATACCGACACTTATACTAAGTGTCGCAATTGCGACGTTTGGAGGAAGACGTCGCAATTGCGACACTGTGCCCCAAAGCATCACTATTGCGATTGATGCCTCCAAACGTCGCAAGTGTGACACAATGTCTAAGTGTCGCAATTGAAACGTTTGGAGGCATCCATCGCAATAGCGACGCTTTTTCTGCCGTCGGTATAACGACACTTATATGCGCGCTACATAAAAATACGAAACTTATATGCGCGCTACATAAAAATGATTTTATTAAAAATGCGAAACTTATATCCGTCGCAATAGCTACATTAACGTCTGATATCACACGCGCATTCGCCCTCCGCTCTTGCAGAACAACATTCGCCCTCAGCATTCGCCATGAGCTCTTGCAGAACAACATTTTCCCTCAGCATTCTCCCTCAGCTCTTGCAGAACAACACTCACCCTCAGCATTCGCCCTGAGCTCTTGCAGAACAACATTCGCCCTCAGCATTCGCCCTGAGCTCTTGCAGAACAGCATTCGCCCTCAACATTCACCCTTAGCTCTTGCAGAATAGCATTCGTCCTCAGCATTTGCCCTGAGCTCTTGCAGAACAGCATTCGCCCTCAGTGTTCACCCTTAGCTCTTGCAAAATGGTAAGTTCTTACTGCAGGCCCTTCCTCCTATAGTAGGTTTGACTCTATTTGGGTTTTTTTGGTCAATTCCATTGGATTGTGTTAGGCTATAGGGTTCTCTCTAGATGTCAAGAATCAAGATTCAATACCCTCTATTATCTTCATCACCCAATACAAGATTTAAATTTTTCCCAAAGAAACGCTTATTAATTTGGTAGCCATTATTTCTCCCTGCTTTAAAAACCCTACATTTAAATGAAATAAGCATTGCATTTCAACTAGAAAAATATATGAGTGCTTGCCCTCAGCATTCGCCCTGAGCTCTTGCAGAACAACATTTGCCCTCAGCATTCACCCTCAACTCTTGCAGAACAGCATTTTCCCTCAGCATTTGCCCTCAGCTCTTGCAGAACAGAATTCGCCCTCAGCTCTTGCAAAACAACATTCGCCCTCAACATTCGCCCTGAGCTCTTGCAGAACAAAATTCGCCCTGCATTCGCCCTCAGCTCTTGCAGAACAACATTCGCTCCCAGCTCTTGCAAAATGGTAAGTTCTTACTGCAGGCCCTTCCTCCTATAGTAGGGTTGACTCTATTTGGGTTTTTTTGGTCAATTCCATTGGATTGTGTTAGGCTGTAGGGTTCTCTCTAGATGTCAAGAATCAAGATTCAATACCCTATATTATCTTCATCACCCAATACAAGATTTAAAATTTTCCCAAAGAAACACTTATTAATTTGGCAGCCATTATTTCTCCCTGCTTTAAAAACCCTACATTTAAATGAAAACAAACATTGCATTTCAACTACAAAAATCTATTAGTGTTCAAATGTACATGTGTGCATCACTTGTGTATGGTATTCCTTTTCCACTTTCACATTATCCAAGAATGTGTGCAGTATAGTTCATATTTTTTGTGATTTAGATTATCTTGAAAAAGGAAAGGTAAATTATTTTCCATGGAAAAAGAAGGTTTTCCCTTTTTACTACTGGAAATGGTACAACAAAGTTCCATTTCTACTCGAAACTCCTATGAAACACGAAACAAATAAAGGCCATGTCCTCAATGGACATCATTTGGCTTTGAAAATGGCCATTGCACCGTGTTGTTTCTTATATTACATCACGATAGTTTCTTAGGTCATTTCTTGTTTCTTGAGATGAAAAAAAACCAAAGAAATCGTGAAGATCCTTTCAAGAAATAAATGACCATTTCTCAATCATATCTCAACTATTTTTTATTTTATTCAGTGGCTGCTTACTTTGAGAGAAATTTGACACTTTTATAAGGAATATAACATAAAAACACAAGATGGGAAGGAATTGATGAGGTAGATGTCCTTTAGTTGTTGTCAATTAAGAATTGATAATACATGATGCATGTTCTGTACTACAAACTAGATTCCTTCCTGGAGTTAGGACACAGAGTATTGAATCAAAGTTGTAGTTTCTAACTTTTTGTATTGGTTCATCAATCTTGAAATTCAGACATTGCATGTCTTCATTGCTTCATGTTTGAATAATTTGCATCATATTGTACAATAGGAAATTAGGAATTATGATTATTATTACTTTATGGATCTGTTAAGTTACTTTTAAGTTTGCATGGTTTAGTGTGAAATTATTCTAGTGTGCCCATAGGCCCAGGTGAAGGAATGCCAAGGACTGAGAACCCTAGTTTTTAAATGGTATTGTTTCTTATACCCAAAAACCCCTCAACATAACTTCTTATTAGTTCTTAACAATAGTTTTGTAAACAATTTGAGAATTGATATAACAAAATCTCGCACTTCTCAAGATAAAGTCCTAAAGCTAAAGTGTGATACCATGTGTAATTCAATAGCCCCATTGTCACCTCACCAACCTCTTTTCACTTCAGGCTAGCTCTCCTCCAACTCAAGGGGGGTTCTCCCTAGTAGATGTTAGGGATCTAATGGCCCAAACAAACTAAGTCAAGAGCCCCCTAACTCTCTATGTTTACTACTATCAATCAAAATATTGAACAATAGGGTCAGACATGCATCCTGAAGATAAAATTGCCAAGGTATTTTTGGGTAATTTCAAAGGGAAAGTCCCCAAACACATATAATCAAGCAATTATAACGTGATTTCAAACATTAAATATCAACAAAATCGTTTAAAGGATATTGAAAGGAAAAAGGTGATGGAAGATAGAAAGTGCCTTACTTAAATTCTCTAAGGATTTTTCAATAGTTGCTCCAAAAGTTTCACTTCAAGGCCCTTCAAGATCGTCTCCAACAATGCTATACCATCAGCTTCAACAATGTTGCTCCAAAAATTTCCTCAAGGTCTTCACAACAATTTTACTAGAAGTTGCTCCAACAATATATTCAATAAGGTCTTCATTGTCAACTCGTCTCTTGTTTGGGTGCCTTAATGTGCAATGACATGTTTCCAGGACTGAATTCAATGCAAGGGATATTTGAAACTCTAACTCTGTCTTCCGGTGTCTTATTAGAAATTATTTCAATTTTCATTTTGTGTTTTCAAGTTAGATATTGTTTTCAAGTTTTTACATTTATAATTTTATTGCAATGTGGCAGACTGATCAGGGCAGTACAGGAACAACCCCGATATGGGATGATCGCGGAAAGAGGCCAGCGGAAGAACATGTAAAGTGCCAGCATTGCTCTATCTTCAGGTATTTTATTTATTTACATAATTGAAATGATATTAATTTTGTTCAAATATGCAGACACCTAGCCATGGTATGCCTGATGATTCCCTCTTTGAGGAAGAGCTTTCTTCATCCCTATCTCCAGTGTTCTTTTTGAGAAAAAAGGCACGAGATGCAAGGTCAGAATTTAATACTTTGATAGATGTGCCTCAAACACCTGAAACAGAAGAGAGGATAAAAAAAATTATGAGCCAGCTAGAAACATATCAGGTAATTTTGGTTTTCAAGTTCCTGTGGTAACTGTTTACTGAAGAGTTTGACAAGTGTTTCGTGAGACTGTGGATAATCCGGAAAACTCTTCAGTATCAGGTAATAATAAAAATTCAAAAGGATATTTTTTCTGTTCTGCATGAGATGAATTGTGATAGTTTGATTTTTAATTTTTACATTGACTAAACTAAAAAAAAGTTCTTTTGTATGTAGCGTTTTCTGGCACTTGCTAAACCCGGTGTTGGTGGTAGTGGGACACAAGGGCAAGAGATTGCCCAGCAACCCTCTCGTACACCTTCTACTCCTTTAGGTGCCAGCCAAGAAACACACCCTGCCCAATCAGACACCCAGCCAACCACTGAACGTGTTGGCAATGATGAGGCTGATATGGCCAACTACATTATTTCGTTTCCTGGAGCTACACGTGTCAGCTCCATAGGGACCATTAATGGCACGTTGTTGGTGAATGATGAAGGTGTCCCTATAAAGCACGTACAACTCCCAGGTAAATTTTAATATTTTAACTATTTCATGTACTTTATCTAAAACATATTTATCATGATTTTTATTTTTAAATTAATGATAATATCTTTTTTTTTTTTTCTGTGTAGGAAACAATGAGTTCTACAGGTTTTTGGAGAGCCATGTGTTGGTAATTTTTGGCCCAACCATACGCACAGGGTGGAATTCCCAGAATTCCAACCTGAAAAAAGAACTTCTAGATTATCTAGAAGCCCTTTTTGGGGTCGGCACATTTGACATAAAAGTGGTGGCTCGGGTAGCCGGAAAATATTTGAAATATACCAGGGACACCTATAGGACGCAATTGCAATTTAACCCAAGATACGAGCATCCTCTCACAGTTCCAGAGAGTGAGTGGAGAGCACTCATCCATGACGGAAAAGAGAAAAGGGAAAAGAAAGAAGGAAAAATTCCAATTGGACCCACAAGGTAAATTACAACTTGAATTCAATAGCTTTAATTTTCTCTATGTCTAAAATAAAAGTGTGGTACGTCATATTTGACTTCAATCTTTTGATGCTAGGTTGCCTGACACATCAAAGGCAACCAAAGCTAGGATTGAAAAAAAGGGCCATCACAAGCTAGGCTAGGGCGGCTACTTGAAATTAGCTGCAAGAATTGTAATTAAGTAGCTAAACATATTATAATTAATTGTATCGTCTTCCAACGTTTTTGTAATCCTATCAAATATGATTAAAAATACACAATCATATGTAATGTAGGGTGATGACTTCGGAACAGAAACTACAGAGGAAGATAAAAATATTGCTTTCCATTTCAGCTATCAAGCCGTAGTTGAACGTCGCAGAAGCTTGGGGCAGGTCCCAAGATCCAGAATGCCCGATAAGGTAAAACATTAACCTTTCAATATGTTTGTTTTCGTCCATAAATTTAATGTCTAACAACTTTGTTTAAATCAGGGGAGCAGCACTACCGACGAGGCAAATAACCCAGTTTTAGAGCCAGATGTAGATGATCCTCACGTGCAACCTGATCATTGTAGTGGGGACCAAGCCGACAATGCTACTATCAGTGAGGGTCGTGACGGTAATTAATTTCCACTTATAATTTTTCTAATTATACCTTGATGGTTGTCCTTATAACGTTTTTTTTTTAATATTACTCGGTTAGCTCAATGATATTTAAAAAATGACAATTAAAATTTAATATTATTTGTTTTTGGTAAAGGGATAAGTTTCACATCGATGAGACCAGGTATATCAAGATCTACGCGAATTAGTCGTATTTATGGGATAACCTGGTGTGCACTGTAATAATCTCATTGCAATTTTTTTTATTAATATTACCTAATCCAAGTTCAATGATATTTAAAACTGATAAATTAAAATTTAATATTATCCGGCTTCAGGCTTATGCCCTGGCTGATCGATGAGACTGCATATCGCGGACTAATACAACTAGGTCGGGATGCAAGTGACAACTGTGCACTGTGTAAATAATCTCATTGCAATTTTTTTATTAATATTACCGAACTAGTTCAATGATATTTAAAAACTGACAATTAAAATTTAATATTATCTGTTTTTGTAGGTGATGCCCCGTCACTAGATGAGACCAGACATCATGACTACGCAACTAGGTCAGCGACGACAACTGGTGCACCAGGTAAATAATCTCATTGCAATTTTTTTTATTAATATTACCGAACTAGTTCAATGATATTTAAAAACTGACAATTAAAATTTAATATTATCTGTTTTTGTAGGCGATGCCCCATCACTGGATGACACCAGAAATTGTGACTACGCAACTAGGTCAGTGGCGACAACTGGTGCACCAGGTAAATAATATCATTGCAATTTTTTTTATTAATATTACCGAACTAGTTCAATGATATTTAAAAACCGACAATTAAAATTTAATATTTTCTGTTTTTGTAGGCGATACCCCGTCACTGGATGAGACCAAACATCGTGACTACGCAAATTCAGGTCAATGGCGATAATCGTCAGGACGTGTAAATATCCATGTGTAATTTTTTTACACATACCGAACTAGTTCAATGATATTTAAAAACTTCAAAACTTAAAATTTAATATTATCCAGAGTTAGAAGAAGGCCTCAACATCGATATAGACTGCATATCGTGACTACGCAACTAGGTCAGCGACGACAACTGGTGCACCAGGTAAATAATCTCATTGCAATTTTTTTTATTAATATTACCGAAATAGTTCAATGATATTTAAAAACTGACAATTAAAATTTAATATTATCTGTTTTTGTAGGTGATGCCCCGTCACTAGATGAGACCAGACATCATGACTACGCAACTAGGTCAGCGACGACAACTGGTGCACCAGGTAAATAATCTCATTGCAATTTTTTTTATTAATATTACCGAACTAGTTCAATGATATTTAAAAACTGACAATTAAAATTTAATATTATCTGTTTTTGTAGGCGATGCCCCATCACTGGATCAGACCAAACATCATGACTACGCAACTAGGTCAGCGCCAACAACTGGTGCACCAGGTAAATAATCTCATTGCAATTTTTTTTATTAATATTACCTAACTAGTTCAATGATATTTAAAAACTGAAAATTAAAATTTAATATTATCTGTTTTTGTAGGCGATGCCCCGTCACTGGATGAGACTAGACATCGTGACTACGCAACTAGGTCAGCGGCGACAACTGGTGCACCAGGTAAATAATCTCATTGCAATTTTTTTTATTAATATTACCGAACTAGTTCAATGATATTTAAAAACTGACAATTAAAATTTAATATTATCTGTTTTTGTAGGCGATGCCCCGTCACTGGATGAGACCAGACATCGTGACAACGCAACTAGGTCAACGGCGACAACTGGTGCACCAAGTAAATAATCTCATTGCAATTTTTTTTATTAATATTACCGAACTAGTTCAATGATATTTAAAAACTGACAATTAAAATTTACTATTATTTGTTTTTGTAGGCGATGCCCCGTCACTGGATGAGACCAGACATCGTGACTATGCAACTAGGTCAGTGGCGACAACTGGTGCACCAGGTAAATAATCTCATTGCAATTTTTTTTATTCATATTACCGAACTAGTTCAATGATATTTAAAAACTGACAATTAAAATTTAATATTATCTGTTTTTGTAGGCGATGCCCCGTCACTGGATGAGACCAGACATCGTGACTACGCAACTAGGTTAGCGGCGACAACTGGTGCACCAGGTAAATAATCTCATTGCAATTTTTTTTATTAATATTATCGAACTAGTTCAATGATATTTAAAAACTGACAATTAAAATTTAATATTATCTATTTTTGTAGGCGATGCCCCATCACTGGATGAGACCAGACATCGTGACTACGCAACTAGGTCAGCGGTGACAACTCGTGCACCAGGTAAATAATCTCATTGCAATTTTTTTTATTAATATTACCAAACTAGTTCAATGATATTTAAAAACTGACAATTAAAATTTAATATTATTTGTTTTTGTAGGCGATGCCCCGTCACTGGATGAGACCAGACATCGTGACTACGCAACCAGGTCAGCGGCGACAACTGGTGCACCAGGTAAATAATCTCATTGCAATTTTTATTTTATTAATATTACCGAACTAGTTCAATGATATTTAAAAACTGACAATTAAAATTTAATATTATCTGTTTTTGTAGGCGATGCCCCGTCACTGGATGAGACCAGACATTGTGACTACGCAACTAGGTCAGCGGCGACAACTGGTGCACCAGGTAAATAATCTCATTGCAATTTTTTTTATTAATATTACCGAACTAGTTCAATGATATTTAAAAACTGACAATTTAAATTTAATATTATCTGTTTTTGTAGGCGATGCCCCGTCACTGGATGAGACCAGACATCGTGACTACGCAACTAGGTCAGCGGCGACAACTGGTGCACCAGGTAAATAATCTTATTGCAATTTTTTTATTAATATTACCGAACTAGTTCAATGATATTTAAAAACTGACAATTAAAATTTAATATTATCTGTTTTTGTAGGCGATGCCCCGTCACTGGATGAGACCAGACATCGTGACTACGCAACTAGGCCAGCGGCGACAACTGGTGCACCAGGTAAATAATCTCATTGCAATTTTTTTTATTAATATTACCGAACTAGTTCAATGATATTTAAAAACTGACAATTAAAATTTAATATTATCTGTTTTTGTAGGCGATGCCCCGTCACTGGATGAGGCCAGACATCGTGACTACGCAACTAGGTCAGCGGCGACAACTGTTGCACCAGGTAAATAATCTCATTGCAATTTTTTTTATTAATATTACCGAACTAGTTCAATGATATTTAAAAATTGACAATTAAAATTTAATATTATCTGTTTTTGTAGGTGATGCCCCGTCACTGGATGAGACTAGACATCATGACTACGCAACTAGGTTAGCGGCGACAACTGGTGCACCAGGTAAATAATCTCATTGCAATTTTTTTTATTAATATTACCAAACTAGTTCAATGATATTTAAAAAATGACAATTAAAATTTAATATTATCTGTTTTTGTAGGCGATGCCCCGTCATTGGATGAGACCAGACATCGTGACTACGCAACTAGGTCAGTGGTGACAACTGGTGCACCAGGTAAATAATCTCATTGCAATTTTTTTTATTAATATTACCAAACTAGTTCAATGATATTTAAAAACTGACAATTAAAATTTAATATTATCTGTTTTTGCAGGCGATGCCCCGTCACTGGATGAGACCAGACATCGTGACTACGCAACTAGGTCAGCGGCGACAACTGGTGCACCAGGTAAATAATCTCATTGCAATTTTTTTTATTAATATTACCGAACTAGTTCAATGATATTTAAAAACTGACAATTGAAATTTAATATTATCTGTTTTTGTAGGCAATGCCCCGTCACTGGATGAGACCAGACATCATGACAACGCAACTAGGTCAGCGGCGACAACTGGTGCACCAGGTAAATAATCTCATTGCAATTTTTTTATTAATATTACCGAACTAGTTCAATGATATTTAAAAACTGACAATTAAAATTTAATATTATCTGTTTTGTAGGCGATGCCCCGTCACTGGATGAGACCAGACATCGTGACTACGCAACTAGGTCAGCAGTGCGGGTCGAAAGGCACGAAACAGGAGCAGAGCACGATGATATTGATGATGTAATTAGGAGCTTTAGAAATAGGAAGAAGAAAAATAAAATTTGATAATGTAAAATATTGTATTATTATAAGACAAACGTTACCATACTTGGAACTTTTTTTGCGTTATATAAAAAACTCATTTATCATACTATTTTTATGTCAAGCATTAATTGCAATGTTTCCTTGCGTACTTTTTGTTGAATTGTTTTTTTAATAGTTATTGAATATTTTTTTTTATGCTCATGAAAGTAAAAAATGAAATATAGATCGGGTATTGGGGAATTGAGAGTGATGTGAGGGGGGGGGGAGGGGCCATAAGAGCTTCCACCTTCACGTGGTTGGCCCTGTTTAGTAGAGAATAATTTATTGGAGCGATTTAATCTTGGAGCAAACCTCCCTCGATCCAGCGTAGCAACAAAAAAGTCACCGTTGACTTAGTTGCTACTCTTTCAGATCGTGGGAGGCTTGTTCCAAGTTCATGCGACTCCAATAAATTGTTCTTGAAATGAAGAGGAGCTTATTCAGGTATGTTTTGACATTTTCAACATATGTTCTAAAATTATCATAAGAATGCATCTTAGAGTAAAAAATACTACATCAATTACTTGTATTTATTGTATAGATAATGATGGATTTTGATTGACTTGGCAGTGCATATACAAATCCTCTTGCATCATGAGCAATACAATTTGTCAACCAGGGTCATGTCCAAGATATTTTTGCTTGTGTGCTTGACCAGGTTCGTAATGTCACATTTTTTAAGTTCCTTTACAGTTCATAATTCAATATTAAGCTTGTTCATGATTATTATCTAGGTTTTTTTTCATCTATTTGATTGTAAGAAACTCTGCATGTTTCCTGTTGTTCACTATGATTTCTCCCATTACCACTCCCAGGATGAATCCGACTTTATTGTTACATAGGTTACTTTATTGTTACTATGATTTCTCCATTTACGATTTCATAGGTTACATCATGTAAAGTTGTCAATCTCAAGTTGGTGATGAGCTTTAGTTCTCCAAATTTGGGGCTTTTCTGATATTTTCTCCCTCATGTCATTCCTGCATCACCTCATTGTTTGAGCATGCCAATTGTCTACCACTTGTACCAATTGGCACATGTCAATCTCTCAGTGGTGCCACATTTCACCTATTTTCAGTGAGAGTTTAGGGTTTCTCTAACATAGCTTCAGAAATCCGATTCAGTGCCTGCTTGAATATTGTCACATAATACTCATGGTTTTGATTGATGAGCATGTTATGAATGGTTGGTTGATTCATAAGAACCACCCACATAGTCATCTTGAGATATTTCAGAAGTTTTCTCGGGTTTCCTTTTTCACCGTTTCTAGTGGGTGGGATGGTGTGGGGTGATCCATCAATACTGGTGCTCTTGTAGTAGGAAATTTGTTTTCGGGGATATAAAGGAGCATTTGATGTAGATATCCCATTGGATGCATTCATAGATGGGCATGAGAGGTCAAGAATTTAAATTAAAAATATGCAACCTCTATCATGGCAACCTGAAGGCCGCGAGAGACACTGGTTAAAGATTGTTTTGTGCTGGCCTTAATATAGTCGTGATTTATTTCTATTATCTTAATGCAAATATATAGTCCGGTCTCATTAAAATGAGGATTGTGGTTGTATTTCTCTTTGGTCGTTTCTCTCTTAATGCTCCAGAAGTTGCCAAAAGTTGCGATAGTTGTTTAGTTTGCATGTTACAACTTAAAAGTGGTTTTTAGCAATGGGAGTCATGTTTTTTAAGGTTCATACTAATATGAAGATCTTGTAATTCTATATTCAAGATAAGAGAAGATGGCCTCTGCTTTGGGCAGTATGACAGCAATTTCCACATCTACCTCATTGGGTAACAATGGAAAGGGGAAGAAGTTGGGTGCAATGTTTGATAATTATGGCAGACAATTGTCTTCTCTTTTAGTTTTTTCACCCATTTCCTTTAATCGCTCAAGAAGAAGAGGGACTCTGAGATTACGTGACAGAGAGAAGGTAGTTAATACAAGAGCTATGGAAAATGAGTTGTACTTCAACAAGGATGGCTCAGTGACAAAAAAATTGCAGGTCAGAGAAAAAATTATGTTTAAAGGAAGGTCACCTGCACGTGAAACTTCACTGCGATGGATCTTTCCTTGTCCACTTATATTCGATTTTAATGTGTTATTTTAATTTTTCATGGAGGGTTGTTTTGGCATATGGTCTAGCATTCAATTGCACACTTACCGAAAGCATTGTCAATTTGTCTTGCAGGCGGTGTGAACAAACTTGCTGATCTTGTTGGAGTCACCCTTGGGGCGAAGGGAAAAATGTTGTCTTGGAGAGAAAGCATGGTTCTCCGAAAATAGTTAATGATGGTGTGACAATAGCTAAGGAGGTAATTTGTAGATGTGTGCTCTGGTTTTCTTTTTAACGTTGTATTAGTTCCCCCTCTTAAATGTATTAGATTTGGTAGGCATAATTTGAAAACTCAAAGGTGAAAGGAAACATATTTGTTACCCAGTGGTCTACTTGGCCTATGGACTAGCTACATTAGAGTAATGCATAAAGCTTTTCACAACAATAAAAGGAAAGGGTTATGGCTGAGTCAAATTTTATTGTTATTGACAGTGTAATGAAATGTATCTCAATGCTATGGTTTTGGCCTTTTTATTGGTTGAATTAGAGGACCTAGTTGAAAAAATTGGGGCCAAGTTGGTAAGGCAGGCTGCGGAAAAGACAAATGATTTAGTTGGGGATGGAACCACAACATCTGTTGTTCTTGCACATGTTGGAATATTGAAAAATTCTAGAACAATGAATGGAGAATAAATCTCCCTTCCTCTAACACAGAGAAAATAAAAATTTCTTTGACAGGAGACAGAGTTTCAATACTTTGAAAACAAACTTCTATTCCCTTCAATAACTCAAAAAAACTATTACACTTCTTCCTCACTAAGAGGGATTACAAAATTATGACTGCTACAAAACGCAGTGCATAAAACCAACTCACTGTCTGTTCAAAACAAACATACTCTGTCTCTAAAACACTCTGCTGTGTTTTTCACTTTCACACTGCTGTGCATACACACTTAAAAAGTTACACTCAGTCTTTCACTTTTTACACACTACTGTGTAATAAAAAATTTACGTACTGTCTATAAAAAAAAATACCAATATTTTTTGTCCTTTTTATTTTTATATGCCGTAACATATAAAACATATTATAATAAACCCTCTTTTAAAAAAAAAAATTAAAACTAAATTCTATGGCCCACCTTTCATTTCGCATATGATATATATATAACATATGTTTAAAACATATGTATATATTAAAGCATACATAAAATTAATCTATCAAAACATTAAAAAACCCTTTCCGTCGGACTTCAAAATTCTGAATAGATTGAATTTCAAACCAAATTTGCGTTCCAAATTGGGATGCTGACGTCTGCCTAATTTTTAATGCGAATTCTCAATCCAATGTGCCTTATAAAAAATTCGGGTCCGATTTTCAGGTTTTCAGATTCCCTTCAATTTCACATGATCCAATATTAATGCTCCACGTGTCCTCCTTTTG
This sequence comes from Pinus albicaulis, assembly GCA_034641835.2. Taxonomy (NCBI): domain Eukaryota; kingdom Viridiplantae; phylum Streptophyta; class Pinopsida; order Pinales; family Pinaceae; genus Pinus; species Pinus albicaulis. The sequence goes on from CM076573.1 coordinate 212,861,697, forward strand.
AATTTACAAAACTGGGGGGTAAATTTCTGTTTGTTTAATGTCTGGTTGGTGAATTGCGTTAATGCTGGTTGTTGTGTTTAAAATACAATCCTGTACATATATATGGCTGCGGCTGTCTACAAAAAAAACTTGCAGGAATTTTAAATGCTGAATTAAATTTCTAGATGGCGTGCAAGCAACCTCCAAAAAAAATGTTGCTGCTGCATCTGTCCTTCTGCTGCAGCAGTTGAAGTTAAAATTCAACATCACAGGGTTTAATAAGTGAGGGTGTAAAGGTAACTTTTTGTCGATAGTACTGGATTAAGATCATCTATTCATTTTTGTAGGGTCTTATGGTGTTTGGTTTTTTGTTTTGGGTTGGGCTTATTGAGTCTAAGATAGTTTTTGAGTGAAAAAATTGCTATCAGGTATTAAAAAAATTTGGTTCTTTTGTCAAAATTTATGAGCTTGTTAGAAAATACAAAACTGACAATGGTTGTATCTTAAATTTGTGGAAAATAATTTGAAATGAAACCTTTTTGTTTAGGTTGTTGCAGCAGGTGCAAACCCCATTCAAATTACTAGGGGCATTGACAAGACAATAAAGGCCCTTGTTTCGAACTCAAAATTTTGTCAAAGGAGGTAAACGCTTGCCTTTTGAGTAGGCTGGTTTTCCTTTTTGCTGATGGTTTGGTGTATCTAATTGAATTAGTTGCCTAAGGTATTTTTGGTTGCAAACTCCTTTTAATTTTTCATACGTATTGGCCTTGTGGAATACATTTGATTGTGTGGTCTTGTTAGATCTACAACATTTGTAGTTGTTTAGTCTTATGGCCGAGGTGCACTTTTATTATGGAAATAGTTGATGCAATATTGTCATTTAATCCTTACTGCAGGGTAGCATGTTGAGAAGTTTCTTGTGAAACATTTGGTATTCAAATGACACTTGATCCTATACAGCATCATGCACTTGACTTCAAAATTCATATTCAAAGTGTGCCAGACAATTCTTGCAAAATTTCAAATATTTATGTTGTTTTAAACCATTATCTTTTCATGTATTGGATGCTGAAAATGTGAAAAATACTTTGGTATGAAACCAACTGGTGAATAATTTCCAGCAAAACAACCACTTCCAAGACATGATTTAGAAGTAGAACATATGTACTTATGAAGCATAGAAATATATCCTTGATGCATTGTCAATGTTTGGCTAGGGTTATTTTTGGAGAGAATAACTCCTTATTCCTAGAATAGTGATCTTCAATACAAGTAAATGCCAGAGAAGAGAGATCATCGTGTGACATAAACATATTAACAAAAGTGAACAGGGAATGATTATTAATTATGGCATACTAAGTTGTCAGTGATTTTGACTATTTGTCTTTAACATGTAAAAATGTTAAATTCCAAACTTACATCATCATGGTTTGGCATCATGAGCTTGACTAATTGTCCACCATGCTCATAATTTCATTGTTTTCTTCATATCTATAAACAACATTTTAAATAATAATAAAAAAGTTCTATAAGAAAAATCCAGACCTCCATGTTGCTGCTCCTTGTGAGACAAAGTCAAAATTGCATTACACAATCTGACACATAAGAATCTCCTATATCCCGGTGGTATGTATCCAAATTCTTATAATAGTGTATTCAAGACTTATGTTGACATTTCCAATGAGATATTTAAGCAATGAAATATGGAGCCTTCTTCATTGTTGTATATGTAACAATATTTTATTAATATAAATATTGATGGTTTTGTCTTTCTGAAAATGAAATGTAAAAATAATTTATTGTGGTCAATTGAAAAGTTTTTTTTTTAAAGCTTTTCATTATGGAAGGGCAACATAGATATATGCCCTTCTAATTGAAATTCGGACCTGCCCTTCAAATTTAATCACTGTGTGGGACCTTAACAAACAATAAAACTCTTCCTCCATGCGTTATATAAAACATATAACAAAACCTTTGTCAAAAATTCAAACGAACCCTTTAGCCGTGGGTATTTCATCACGAATTGATCATTTTACCATGTACCTTCTTCTAGAGGAATATTCTTCCACTTGATTAGGTACTTCATAATGGTTATATGTCAAAGAGATATAGAATGTTTATCTATAACTTTTTGTGTTTGAGCTAATTCTTTATTCTTCTTTTTCTTGAATGAAGATTGCTTATAATGCTATAATCTAAAAAATACCCAATTACCCTCCTCAAATTATCTTTCACTTCAATGTTGTTCCCCTTGTTATTTTATCATGTTTCATGTCATTTGAAGGTTTTCCATAATAATTTTCAAAGTTTCTTTAGTATTTTCCATATGTGACTCTGTTTCCTATACTTTGGACTTATCTTGCAAAAAGTATGAGATACTAGGAGTTTGATATCCATAAAGGGCCTTAAATGGGGAAATTTTAGTAGATGTGTGATAGGTAGTATGATAGTATCATATTACCATTCTTCCTTGAGGAACCCACTTCATCCATTAAGATTTCTTTTCTAAAGAGTAACATTGTAGATAACCTTAAAAACATTTGTTAACTATTTTGTTTGACCATTTGATTGTGTTTGATATGTAGAACTCATGGCAGCTAGTGTTTCTCCACTCATATTAAATAATTATTTCCAAAAGTTTCTTGTTACTATTACTTTAGGAAAACCATGAAGACTATGAATTTCTTTCACGGACACTTCTGCCACTTGGCTTGTTGTTTATGTACTTTGAGCTCTACAAAAAAAATCTACAAAATTTGTGTATATAAATGACCACAAAAATGTAATACTTACCTTTATATTTCAGTAACCCTGTAATAAAGTCTATTGATATATCTTCTAGTCTTTGAATATGTATGTGGAATGGTTGAAGTAACCCTAGAGATTTTACTATCTCTCTTCTATTTATTATGCAAGCACGTGTACATTTGTGTAACCAAATCAAAAGAGAAGAAAAGGAAGTATAAACGCCTTGAAATGAGCCACTTGAGGGGGAAACCTCCAATACATTACATGAATGAAAAATTCTTGGATAATACAATTTACAAAACCTCCTTTCTATATATAGGAGTCCATGGGGCCATAATGTAATCCTAGTGGGCCACAATGTAATCCTAGCCGACCTAACAATAATAATTTAAGGGAACAATAATAACAAAATGGGGGTTACAAGGGTACAATAATAAAAATAAGGGGTTTACACTAACAATAATAAGGGACTATACTAGTGATATAGGGACCTAACATGCCCCTCTCCTTCAAAAAAGTGTTGTCCTCAACGCTTGAGTAGCTCCGGGTGCTTCTGTATAAAATTCTCATCCTCCCATGTAGAATCTTCAGTGGGTAAGTTCTTCCACTTGATGAGATAATCTGAAATTGATCGATTTCGTAGCTGTCGAGTTCTTGTTTCCATGACCGCTTCAGGTTCCAATATGATTTTTCCTTCCTCATCAAGTTCTGGCAATATTGTTTGAACTGGAAGATTTTCACCTATAACCTTCTTTAAGCATGAAACATGGAAAACTGGATGTACTCGCGAAGAAGCAGGAACCTCCAATTTGTATGCCATAGTACCAATCTTTTGCAACACCTTGTAAGGACCATAGTACTTTGGCGATAATTTATTATCCTTCTTTGCTTGCTTGAGGGACATTTGTTTGTATGGTTGTAGCCGTAGAAATACCCAATCTCCTACATCAAAACTTCTCTCGCTACGATGTTGATCTGCCTGTTGTTTCATTCGATTTTGTGCCAAATTCAGGTTATCCTTTAAGAGTTGGAGAACTTCTTGTTGATGCTCGATGTGATCTTCCGCTGCTTGAACCTTCGAATTTTCCCTTAAAGATGATGTGATGGATGGTGGATGATATCCATAAAGTGCCATAAATGGGGTCATTTTTGCTGCAGTATGGAAGGAAGTGTTATACCACCATTCAACGAGAGGTAACCACTTGACCCATTGTGTTTGTTTATCAAATACAAAACAGCGAAGATATCCTTCCAAAAATTTATTTACTATCTCAGTTTGACCATCAGATTGAGGATGATAAGATGAGCTATGAGCTAATTGAGTAACCAAACAAGAAAATAACTCCGTCCAAAAATTTCCAGTAAAAATGGGATCTCTGTCGCTCACAATAACCCTTGGGCTTCCATGTAGCTTTTGAATTCTATCCATAAATGTAGTAGCAACTGTACTTGCTTTAAATGGATGAGATAATGCACAAACGTGTGCATACTTGGTAAGTCTATCAACTACCACCATGATGACACTCTTTCCTTCAGACTTAGGTAAACCTGTGATAAAATCCATTGAAATCTCCTCCCAACGTTGACTTGGAATGGATAAAGGTTGTAGAAGTCCTGAGGTCTTAATTGTTTCCACTTTATTCTGTTGGCAAACCAAACATTCCGCCACAAACTTTTGAATATCAGATTTAAGGCCATCCCAAAAAAATTCTTTCTTCACCCTGTGGTAAGTTTTTAAAAATCCTGAGTGTCCTCCTAAAGGAGAAGTGTGCAATTCAAGAAGAATCTTTTGTTTTAGTTGGGAATTCTTACAAAGATATAAGCGATCTTTGTACCATAAGGAATCATTTTTCCAACTAAATGTATCGGATGTACTAGGATCTTGCTGCAACTTTTGAATGAGTGTCCATACATCTTTGTCCTTCTTCCATTCATCTCTTGCTTCAGTTATCCAATCTGGTTGGATAATAGAAATGGCACAAAACAATGCTTCCACCTCTTCATTCTTTCTTGAGAGTGCATCTGCAACAACATTCAGCTTTCCTTTTTTGTAGATTATTTCAAAGTCGTAACCCAACATCTTTGTGACCCATTTTTGTTGTTCTTCTGACCGATAGTCTTTGTTCCAAAAGTGTTTAAGACTATCATGATCAGTTTTTACCTTGAAGTGTCTTCCCATTAGGTAAGTTCGCCATTTCTTTAGTGCATGTAGTATTGCTAACATTTCCTTCTCATAAATAGGTTTCTGTAAATACTTTCCTTTGATTGGACGACTTTCCAAAGCAATGGGTCTTCCTTCCTGCATTAAAACTGCACCAATTCCATTTCCTGAGGCATCACATTCCACAATAAAGGTTTTTGTGAAGTCTGGCGTAGCTAAGACCGGTGCTAGGCACATTGCCTCTTTAAGGCGTTCAAAGGCCTTAGTTGCTTCAGGAGTCCATGAAAATGCATCTTTCTTCAATAATGTTGTTAGAGGTGCTGCTATTCTCCCATAATTCTTAACAAACTTGCGATAATACCCTGTTAACCCGAGAAATCCTCGCAACCGCTTTATGGTTGTGGGAACTTTCCATTCCTTAATGGCTTTAATTTTGTTAGGGTCCACTTTAACCCCCTCGTGAGATACAATATGACCCAGATATTCCACCTCTTGTACTCCAAAAAAACATTTGGACTTTTTTGCATATAATTGTTTCTCCTGCAATAGTTTGAGCACCCTGTCAACATGTTCAACATGATCCTTCCAAGACCTGCTGTAGATTAGTATATCATCAAAAAATACTAGCACAAATTTTCTAAGGAAGGGTTTGAAAATAAAATTCATCAACCCTTGAAATGTAGAAGGTGCATTGGTAAGGCCAAAAGGCATGACCAAAAATTCATAATGACCCTCATGAGTTCGAAATGTTGTTTTGGAATATCTTCAGTCTTCATTCTAATTTGATGATATCCTGAACGAAGATCCAACTTGGTAAAATAAATTGCTCCATGTAATTCATCCAATAATTCATCAATCACAGGAATGGGAAATTTGTCTTTAATGGTGAGCTTATTGAGCTCCCTATAATCCGGACACAGTCGCCATGATCCATCCTTCTTGTGTACCAATACTACAGGAGCAGAGAAAGAACTTTGACTAGGTTGAATTATACCCGCCTCTAACATTTCTGCAATCATGCGTTCAATTTCGCTCTTTTGGAAGTAAGGATATCTATAAGGCCGGATGTTTGGAGGAACACTTCCCGGAATCAAATGAATAGCATGATCATGATCACGAATAGGTGGGAGTCCTTTGGGAGTTTCAAACACCTTGGAATGATTGTCCAAGACTTGTTGGAGATCTGCAGAAATAGATGATTTTGATGTCGAAACTTCTAGTGAGCATAATTGTGCAATTACGCCTCGTTGTTCTTTCTTTAGAAACTTTGTCATGACATTAGAGCTTATTATCCTTCCTAGCTTCCCTTCAATACCCCGTAATTCGACTTCCTTTCCTTCTGAAAAAAATTTCAAGAAAAGTTCTTGAAAATTAAAAGCTACCGTCCCCAAAGATTGTAACCATTGTACTCCTAGTACAACATCGGCACCTCCCATAGGAATGGAAAGCATTGGACTAGTCAATACATATTCCCCCATGGTTAGCTTGATATTATGGCATTTTCCAGAGCAATTTATAGTTCCTCCATTTGCAACCATCACTTGAAATTCTGGTGCTGGGTATAGAAAACAATTTAATTCCTTGGCTACCTTACAATGAATAAAATTATGGGTGCTACCTGAATCAATCAACACTATTACCTTTTTCTTCTTGATATGTCCTTCTATCTTGAGAGTTTGAGGAGTGGTAATTCCTGTCAGTGCATTACGATATGGTCGGATTCATTTCTTCCCCTTCTATGGCTGGGTCCTGGTGTATATCCTCTTCTTGTTCATTTTCTTCTTCCTCTTCACAATCTATGTAAAATAATTTCTTCTCAGCACACTTATGACCTTTAGTGTATTTGCTATCACAACTGTAGCAAAGCCCTTTTGCTCTTTTTTTCTTCCAATTGTTGTGGTGTCAACCTTGTAGGTTGTGGAAATCTAGGCGTAGAAACACTTCCTTCTTTATAGAATTGAGTGGTAGGCTTCCTTGTCGCCATAATTTTACATTCAACTTTTCTTGCCAACCTGAATGCCTTCTCCAATGAATCAGGTTCCAAAACAAGAACTTCATGTTGGATGTTATCCTTTAGAGTACCTATGAAGAGATCAATCCTGTGTTCCTCTGGAATATCAGTTACCCTTATATTCAATTTTTGGAAGTCCTCAATGTGATGCCCCATTAAACCCTTTTGTTGAGATTTATCAATTGGCTAAAGAAGGTGTTGCTCTTTGTATCCTCATAATGTGCTATCATTTCCTCCGTAAAAATTGACCAAGTGACAATTTTTTTACGGGAGCAAAGCCATTGATACCATACAAATGTATTTTGTTCTAAATGTAAGTTGCAATGCGTACCTTTTGTGTGTTTTGCACGTTATGGAGATCAAAATATTGCTCCATCTGTAGTATCCATGTTACAGGATCCTTTCCATCAAACTTCCTCATATCCATTTTTGTAATATGGTGGTTCTTCCCGCCAACATTCGAGTTTATGAAATCACAATTAACATTTATTTTGTTCTCATCAGGAGGTTCTTCTCCTATATTTCCGCCATTAGGAATCATTTCTGGTTTTAAGCTTGTCATCAAGCCATCCATGTATGCTTTTAGATCATTCTTCATGTCATCCATCTTAGCTTCCATGCCGACTTCCATGCCATCCATCTTAGCTTCCAAACCATTCATCTTAGTTTCCACGTCTTTCTTCAAAACTTCCATTTCATTTTTTGTTGTTCTTTGCGAGAGAGAAATTTGTTGCATTTGCTCTTGTAATTTTGACATGTCATGTTGCCATTCTTCATCTTCATGAGTAATAGTAGAGCCTTCTAAAGGCTTAATGGGTGTTGAATTCTTTTTAGGGGCCATTTCAGACTCCAATATTGATATCTATTCTATAATAGGCCCTTGCAATCAATTCAACTTGATTCTTCAAACAAGACTTATGCAATTCGGAAAAAAAAATACACACCTTTTACTAGCTTTGAGGAGCTCGATATTGAAATTGTATTATCTCTGTGCTTGAAAATCTTCGATATATGAAATTCAGCCCTGTAGTAGCCCTCTGAAGCTTCTTTCAAATGCCACAGGTCTGACCTGATTTTGATGCTCCAAGACAAAGTTGTGTCCAATCTCCCACAATGACCTAATTCTGGACTGGTTCAGTAGAGCGAACTTGTACGACTTGCCACGTGTCACTGGTTTGTCCTTTGTCTCTGAAATTGATAGCGAAGAAACTAAAGGCTGTGTACTTGTGACCACTTTTTACGGCACTCCAATCCAATCTTTAGAGAGAGAGTTATTGAACTTTTCCCACGATCACCTCTTTGAGATGAAATTCAGGAGCCTGAAAAAGCACTACCTTCCACAGATCATATCTCCAAAAATATTGCGAACCAAGTTCTGAAATTTTTTGAAGAATTTCCTCAGGATTTCAGCTTCGCACTATATGAATTTCAGACTCTGACCCTTCGTACAAAAACATTTATAGCGCAAATTCCACGATGACCTGTTTATGAGCCTGAAAAAATACCTAACTTCCACAGATGATATCTCCTCAAATATTGCGAACCAAGATCTGAAATTTTTAGACAACCTTCCTCAAGATTTCAGCTTCGCACCCTAGAAATTTCAGCTTCTGAAGCTTCGTAGAAAAAATTTATAGCGAAAATTCCACGATGACCTGTTTGGAGCAGCGAAACCCTAGAATCCCAAAGCTCTGATACCAAATGTTGTGTAACCAGCTCCAAAAAGAGAAGAAAAGAGATATAAACGCCTTAGAAATGAGCCAATTCGAGGGGGAAACCTCCAATACATTACATAAATGAACAATTCTTGGATGATACAATTTACAAAACCTCCTTTCTATATATAGGAGTCCATGGGGCCATAATGTAATCCTAGTGGGCCACAATGTAATCCTAGCCGACCTAACAATATTAATTTAAGGGCACAATAATAACAAAATGGGGGTTACAAGGGTACAACAATAACAATAAGGGGTTTACACTAACAATAATAAGGGGCTATACTAGTGATATAGGGACCTAACACCTTCTCTTACAAAATTTTGAATATCTTTCTTCATTCCTTCCAAAAATATATTTTTTGATCCTTTGAAATGTTTTAAGGAACCCTGCGTCCTACCATCAGAGAGACATGGGACTCCCTTAATATTTGTTTATTCAAATATGCTTGCGTGCATAAAAATATTCTACATTTGCACCAAAGTATATCTCTCTTTCACTCCCAATGCTCCATAGAGTTCATCCCATCCTTAATAAATTTTAGTTTTTGTTTAGTACTATTGTCATTTTTCCATTATGGCAAGCTTCTTCTAGCCACCTAGGAATAGAAAATGTAATTGGATATAAATTTGAGGCCTCTTCTATTTTAGAAAGAGCATCATGTACTAAATTTTCCCTACCCTTTTTGCAGATTATCTCAAAATTAAAACTTTGCATTTTTTCTCCTCATTTTTGTTAATCTTCCCATACGTAGATTTCACCAAATATTTTCTTTGAATTCCTTGCTTTTAAAAGCCAATGATATCCCTTATTGTGTTAATGTTACGTAAATTCCTTGTCCTAGTGCCTCACACTCTACTATGAATGTTTTACCAAAAGTAGGTGCAACCGATGTTGGTGTAGAAGACATGGCATCCATTAAAGAGAGAATGCCAAAGTAGCCTCATCATTCCATATAAATGATATTTTCTTCAAGAGATATGTGAGTGGACTTGAAATGCATGCATAATTCTTAACAAATGATCAATAATATCATGTAAGTCTAAAAAATCTTCTAAGAACATTGATTTTCTTAGGAATAGGTCATTTTGTAATAGCTTGCATCTTTTGAGGCTCCAACTTCACTCCTTCCTTTAAAACAATATGAACCAAATACTCGAATTCTTATTTCCCAAAGCACATTTGGATATTTTTACATAAAAATGATTGTTCTCAATAATTTATATAACTTTTCCACATGTTTAGTGTGGTATTCCCATGATTTATTATAAATATGTGTATTATCAAAGAAAACCAACACAAATTTTATAAGATGGGATCAAACAAAATTGTTTTTAAGTCGAGCTCGCCGGACTTCAAATGGCGATAAACCATAATTCAAACCAAATTTGTGTTCCAAAATAGCCTACTGAAATCGACCAATTTTGTGACGCGAAAACCAAATGAATTCCGCCCTAATATTTTTCGGGTCCGAAGTTGGGCTGGTGTACGGAGGGAGAGTTGTGATGCGAATTTCTTATCAAATTCGCCCTAATATTTTTCAGGTCTGGATTTCCATCTTATCAAATTCGCCCTAATATTTTTCAGGTCTGGATTTCCATTGCGCGAGCGGCCCAAACAAAGATCCGCTCCAATCAATTTCTGCCACGTGTCCTCAATCAAAACTTGCCCTGCTCCCAGTTGCTAGTGCATTCGATGGCGTTTAAGGCAATGGGACATGGATGTGGCGATTTCATATCAATCGCATTAAGTTTTAACGCTGTTCAATTAAGTTCCAAGGTTTTCACATCAAATCCGCATTAATTAAGTTTTAACACTGTTCAAGATCAGACCTCCACTCCTGTTAGCGATTCTGCATGCTCCAATATGATCCGGCCTTCGGCTCTCATTAATGATCAATTAGTGTAATAGCGTCCTTAAATTAAATTCTGGTCGGGTCGATAAAAAATGGTGTTCGTTGTAGTTTTTGACGAGCGATTCTTTGGGGGTTACGCCTTTGCTCCTTTGTAGCGAAAAGAAGGGCTATTAGTGAGCGCACGTGAACCTTCTTTATATGTGCATTTTCTCTCGGTCTCGTACGTATGCTGTCTTCCTCTGTTTCTTGGAATTCTGCTTCTCCGTCTCCTCTTGTGCCCACTACTAGTGAGACTGCACCCATGCCTCGCATGCGTCAAAGGATGCGTTGCCACAGGGGGAGCACTAGAGGTCAACCCCTGTGTGCTCCCTCCAGCCCCTCAATCAAGATGTCTTCCGGCCAGTCCAGTGATTATTATGCAGGTCTCTATCCAAATACTAGGAGTGGGCAGGGTCGGGTTGTAGGATTTGGCCATCGTATGGATTCCCCTGCTCCTCGTTTCCCCACCGCTAGTTCACCTTCTCCCACGACATGCACTGCGCAATTCTCCTTTAATTTCTCTCTCAACCACCCACGAATCACAGCTTGGGTCACGGGTCGGGTTTCGTGAGGGCGCCCAAGGGAGAAGAAATACTGTTTGAGCGAGTTTGAGCCCGAAGAAAAAGCGACAGCGGTCCCAGGCCCCGCTTCGGAGGAGCCGTGGCATGAATGTGGAGGTAGCACCTAGCGATCCTGGACCTTCCGAAGGATGGTGCCGAATCGTGGAGGAACCACCGGAGGAGTAGTTTGGTTAATTTTTTTTTCTTGCTTCGCGGCCCACTTAATTGGGCCGCTTTTAGATTATATTACTGTGCTAGACCTCTGTAATATTTTTGAATTATGTAAACGTTCAAGACTAGTTTCCTCGTATGAGGGCAGTCTTCTTAATTTTTTGATTTTTTGATGACAAATTTTCCATGAGTTTGGGCAATGTTTTTGTGTGAGGCATATATCAACAGTACATGTCTCTGCACATTTCCTGTATCCGCTTTATGATACTATTTTCATGGACGGTTTTACTTCATATAATATATTCAAAACAACGTTTTTTCTCTTGTGAAAAAAAAATGATTAATGTTTATCACTCTGCCTTCAAAACTAGCGATGCTGGTCTATGTTGCTGGTTTATTGATATGGTCTTATGGTCTTTTTATATTTTGGACATATCATACTCCTCACATGATTAGCGTTTTTCTCTGTTCAAGGATTTTGGGTACTTTAATTTGTATTTGGAACAATGGACGTCGGTACTCTATCTGTTGCTTTACTATTCTACATACTGCTATTTCACTTTCTTATAGATGCCTTGGGAATATTTGGATGCTTTCTCAGATTGTCGATAATCTCCATGTGGACCGTTATTGGGTTTTATATCATGTCCCTGTATGTGACATGGGGTATTTTTCTATCATTGTCTGGGGTGGGACTTCCACTTTTCTGGATGGATATTTGGGTTCCAATCTTCAGATGTGAAAATGTAATGACTTCATGGACTGTTTTACTTCATATATTATATTCAAAACAACGTTTTTTCTCTTGTGAAAAAAAAATGATTAATGTTTATCACTCTGCCTTCAAAACTAGCGATGCTGGTCTATGTTGCTGGTTTATTGATATGGTCTGATGGTCTTTTTATATTTTGGACATATCACACTCCTCACATTATTAGCGTTTTTCTCTGTTCAAGGATTTTGGGTACTTTAATTTGTATTTGGAACAATGGACGTCGGTACTCTATCTGTTGCTTTACTATTCTACATACTGATATTTCACTTTCTTATAGATGCCTCGAGCATATTTGGATGCTTTCTCAGATTGTCGATAATCTCCATGTGGACCGTTACTGGGTTTTATATCAAGTCCCTGTATGTGACATGGGGTATTTTTCTATCACTGTCTGGGGTGGGACTTCCACTTTTCTGGATGGATATTTGGGTTCCAATCTTGAGATGTGAAAATGTAATGACTTCATGGACTGTTTTACTTCATATAATATATTCAAAACAACGTTTTTTCTCTTGTGAAAAAAAAATGATTAATGTTTATCACTATGCCTTCAAAACTAGCTATGCTGGTCTATGTTGCTGGTTTATTGATATGGTCTGATGGTATTTTTATATTTTGGACATATCACACTCCTCACATGATTAACGTTTTTCTCTGTTCAAGGATTTTGGGTACTTTAATTTGTATTTGGAACAATGGACGTCGGTACTCTATCTGTTGCTTTACTATTCTACATACTGCTATTTCACTTTCTTATAGATGCCTCGGGCATATTTGGATGCTTTATCAGATTGTCGATAATATCCATGTGGACCGTTACTGGGTTTTATATCATGTCCCTATATGTGACATGGGGTATTTTTATATCATTGTCTGGGGTGGGACTTCCACTTTTCTGGATGGATATTTGGGTTCCAATCTTCATATGTGAAAATGTAATGATTTCATGGACTGTTTTACTTCATATAATATATTCAAAACAATGTTTTTTCTCTTGTGAAAAAAAAATGATTAATTTTTATCACTTTTCCTTCAAAACTAGTGATGCTAGTTTATTGATATGGTCTGATGGTATTTTTATATTTTGGACATATCACACTCCTCACATGATTAGCGCTTTTCTCTGTTCAAGGATTTTGGGTACTTTAATTTGTATTTGGAACAATGGACGTCGGTACTCTATCTGTTGCTTTACTATTCTACATACTACTATTTCACTTTCTTATAGATGCCTCAGGCATATTTGGATGCTTTAATTCTCAGATTGTCGATAATCTCCATGTGGACCGTTACTGGGTTCTATATCAAGTCCCTGTATGTGACATGGGGTATTTTTCTATCACTGTATAGGGTGGGACTTCCACGATGGATTTTTGGGTTCCAATCTTCAGATGTGAAAATGTAATGACTTCATGGACTGTTTTACTTCGTATAATATATTCAAAACAACGTTTTTTCTCTTGTGAAAAAAAAATGATTAATGTTTATCACTCTGCCTTCAAAACTAGCGATGCTAGTTTATTGATATGGTCTGATGGTCTTTTTATATTTTGGACATATCACACTCCTCACATGATTAGCGTTTTTCTCTGTTTAATGATTTTGGGTACTTTAATTTGTATTTGGAACAATGGACTTCGGTACTCTATCTGTTGCTTTACTATTCTACATACTGCTATTTCACTTTCTTATAGATGCCTCGGGCATATTTGGATGCTTTCTCAGATTGTCGATAATCATAACGTTTATTCTTTTGGGTTTTATATCAGGTCTATATATGACAAGGTTTCTACTTTCTGTCTGTATGCAAGGAACAGGACTTTACACTTTCTGGTGGGATATTTAGGTTAATCTTTAGATGTGAAAAATGTAATGACTTCATAGGAACTGCATTTTAGCTTACTTATTATTAGGCTGAATTTTTTACTCTCATGTTTTGACAGTTAATGTTTGTCTTTCTTTTCCTTCAAAAATAGTGTTGATTTGTTGATATGGTTTGATAAGGTCTTTGAATTTTGGACATATCACACTCCTCACATGATTAGCATTTTTCTATGTTCAAGGATTTTGGGTACTTTAATTTGTATTTGGAACAATGGACGTCGGTACTCTATCTGTTGCTTTACTATTCTACATAGTGCTATTTCACTTTCTTATAGATGCCTCGGGCATATTTGGATGCTTTCTCAGATTGTCGATAATCTCCATGTGGACCGTTACTGGGTTTTATATCATGTCCTTGTATGTGACATGGGGTATTTTTCTATCATTGTCTAGGGTGGGACTTCCACTTTTCTGGATGGATATTTGGGTTCCAATCTTCAGATGTGAAAATGTAATGACTTCATGGATTGTTTTACTTCATATCATATATTCAAAACAGTGTTTTTCCTCTTTTAAAGTTTCATTTAAAAAAAAAAAATTGAACCCGCCGTCGGAATACCGATGCTTTGTAAGCGTCGGAATTGCGACAACTTAAAAACGTCAGAAGAGCGACAGTATAAAAACATCGGACGAGCGACGTTCAAAACGTTAGACCACATTTCGTCGGAATTGCGACAGTTTACAAACGTCGGAAGAGCGAAGTTCAAAACGTCGGACCACATTTCGTCAGAATTGCGACAATTTACAAACGTCGGAAGAGCGACGTCCAAAACCTCGGACCACATTGCGTCGGAATTGCGACAGTTTGCAAACATCGGAAGAGCGACGTTCAAAACGTCGGACCACATTTTGTCAGAATTGGGACAGTTTACAAACGTCGGAAGAGCAACGTTCAAAACGTCGGACCACATTTCGTCGGACCACATTTCGTCGGAAGTGCGACAGTTTACAAACATCCGAAGCACAATGGTTTGGGAAACGTCGGAAGAGCGATGCTTGTTTGGAAGCGATGGAAAAAGTATCGATAGTGCGACACTTTTTAAGTGCGTCGGAACTGCGACGGTATGTCAAACCACATTTTTCCTGCCCTCGAACTGTCGCTCTTGCGACGACTATGTGTTGGAATAGTGACGAATTGGCCATTGGTAATCCTGCCAAATTTTCTAGTGGATCTATAAATAAACTTTGCCCTTATTCTAAAAATAGAAATTCATCCAAAGATAGAATTTACTCAACCATCTAGAATCAGCATCCTGCTAATTATAGAATATTCTCACCATTCTGATATACACCTAAAAATAGCCTGCGGGCCCCACCTAGTGAAGGTGCTTAATTTTCACTAGGATCATCATCTTGTTGAATCTCAACACTCCCTCTCAACAAGAAAGGGATTATCGTTCACCCCGATCCTATCTCTATGGTATTCGAATTTTCTCCTGGTGAGCGCCTTCGTCAGAATATCTGCATCCCGATCTTCCGTAGGAATGTACTGAAGCAACATGATCTTCCATAGCACACAATCTCTGATACGATGATAGAGGATATATATATTCTTAGATCTTAATCATGAAACACATGATTAATTGAGATTTTAATGCAACTATGATTATCACAATGAATCATTTTAGGATCTAAATGAGAACCGAACAAACCAACCATGATCTTCCTCATCTAGATAGCCTCACATGTAGCTTGAATTGCTGCCATGTATTCTGATTCTGCTGAACTAAGTGCCACAGATCTCTATTTCCTGCTGTACCAAGAAAAAACTATAGATCCAATACTGAAAACCCCTCCCGATGTGCTATTTCTGTCCGTTGGGCTGCTTGCCCAATATGCATCCATGAAGCCATGCAACTTCACCTCATCCATTTGTCTGTACCATAAGCCACACTCAGATGTACCCCTGAGATATCTCAAGACATGCTTTCCCACCTTCCAAAAGAGCTTGGTAGGCTTAACCATTGCTTGACTAAGCTGGTTCACCGCATAGCATATGCCCACTCTTGTATTAACTAAATACATGAACGAACCCACCAACTGTCGATAGACAGTAGCATCCACTACCTCTGTCGATGTAGCATCCTCTTTCCTCCAATTTCCTGGAAGAGGAGTATCCATGGGTTTGTAGTCCTCCATGTGAAACTTACCGAGTATCTCCCAAGCATACTTGCCTTGAGACACAAATAGTTCACCTTCTTGCTACCATATTTCCAATCCAAGGAAATAATGAAGGAGACCCATATCCTTCATCTTCAACTCCTCTGCAAGATCCTCCTTGCATGAGTGTATCAACTACTCATCACCAGTCATTATTAAATCATCAAAATAAAGAAAAATGATTAAAATCTTACACTCCACCACAATTTGGTATAGGTTTGCATCCGCCACACTCTTGGTGAAGCCAAGTCCAGTGAAATAGCTATCGATTGAGTGTACCAAGCATAGGGTGCTTGCTTCAGCCCATACAACGATCTTTTGAGTCTGCACACATGCGACTCGCTACTGAAGATCTCAAATCCTTCAGGCTGCTCAATGTAAACTTCTTCCTCAATGATTCCATTAAGGAAAGTAGTCTTCACATCCATCTGATGAATGTGCCAACCCATTTGCGTTGTGATGAGAAAGGATGGTCCTTATGGAATAATGTCGTGCGACAGGTGCAAAGGTTTCTTCATAATCAATCCCCTTGATATGTTAGAAGCCCTGGGCAAAAAAGCTTGCCTTATACTTCTCGACGCTCCCATCAGCAGCTTGCTTTACTTTGTAGATCCATCTTGAACCTACCAATGATTTACCAACCAGCCTTGCAACAATCTCCCAAGCACTGTTTTTGACAATGGAGTCATACTCCTCCACCATGGCATCTACCCATGTGGGCTCCTGCACTTCTTACTCAAATGAAGATGGCTCTGTCACGATACACTTTCTCATGAGAGCCATGTATCCAGTATATCGTTCAGGTGACTGTCTCTGTCTGCGCTATGAAGTAGGGAATCCTACATTCTTAGCCGCATCAAGCTTCAGCCTCTCATCTTTTGTGGTATTCCTTCTTCCAGTTCTAATGTTTGGATCTTCATGAGTGGACTTCTCCACTCCATGATCCTCCTCCTGTGGCTGATCCACATCTTGAGGCTCATCTTTTGGAACAAGTAGTTCCTCCTATGCATGCAAGTGTAGCTCCCTCTCAAGCAACAACTTCATGGCTTTCTCCTCATTGAATTTTATACCCCGTCACACCACAATCATCTGAATGTTTGGAAAATAAACAAGATAATTACGGGGTGTTTCTGTGTACCCCACAAATATCCCAACTTCTGTAGTCGTTTCTAGCTTCTTCCTGGCGTTCTTGGTCACATGAATATAAACAGATGAGCCAAAAATATTTAAATGAGAAAAATCCAACTTCTTACCAGTAAAAGCTTCTTCAGGTGTACTGATGGCAAGTACTCTATGAGGACAATGGTTTTGCACATAAACCACAATGTTGCATGCTTCCTCCCACAAGCACATTGGTAGGCCCTGTTCATGCAGCATAGCTCGTGCAACACCGAAGATTGTTCTGTTCTTTCTCTCCATGACCCCATTCTACTGTGGGTTAGCTCTAAATTCCTTCTTTTCTATAGAAGTCTTTGTATTTGTTCGAGATATATTCACCATCATTATCGCTCCGCAGAGCCTTCACTTGCTTCCTCGACTCCTTCTCCACCAATGCTTTAAACTCACAGAACTTTGAGAATGTTTGATCCTTCTTCTGCATGAAGAAGATCCAACATCTACAAGAATAGTCATCAACAAAAATAACATAATACCTGTTTTTTGCTGTTGAAGAAACCGAGAATGGTCCACACACATCTGTGTGAATTATCTCTAGTATCACTGAGGCACGGTTCTCCTTTTCACGAAAGTTGGTCTTCAAAAACTTACCCATAGCACATCCCTTGTACTGATCTAACTGCACAAGTGTACCCTTGGGAAGTCCAGTATAAATTTGCTGCAAAATCTTCAGGGCACGATGGTGAAGATCGCCTAATCTTCTGTGCCATAATTCGCCCTCATCCTGGCTCACCACTTCTTCTTCTTTGCCCACCATTGCAACGCATCCATCTACCTCCATCTTTTAGAGATTCTTAACTCGAATCCATATCCTCTTGGTTTGACCCATTGTTTTATGTCGCAGGAAGGATTTTCCATCGCTGAAAACAACGTCATAACCTTTGTCCTCCAACATCGCGACTGAGACCAAGTTCTTCTTCAGACCTGGAACATGCATAACATCTTTCAACAGAAATGGTTTACCTGACTCCCTCTCAAAGGTAATGGTACCAATGTCGGTCTCACTGTATCGTCCATCGTTTCCCATCTCTATATGCATTTGGAGATATTTCTCCTCCAAGTCGCTGAAAAGCTCCTTATCTCCCGTCATGTGGAAGGAAGCTCCACTATCAAGATACCAAACCGATCCCATTGCAATTGAAACCAAGCATGCAATCAAAGAGAAATCAAGTTCAAATTGTGAGGCAAGAGCCTCACTAGCTGCACCTCCAGAAGCCTTCTTGTTCTTATTTTTCTGTGGATAGTTAGTGGCGAGATGCCCATGTTCGTGATAATGAAAACACTTCACCTTGGAAAAATCTAGCTTCTTGCTTTTAGCCTCGAATTTTGAATGGGATTTCTTCCCCTTCCCTTTCCTTGCTTTGGTATCCAAAGCACAATCCTCTTCATCATCATGCTTTGATGAAGAGCCATCCCTGGTACTCCGCCTTATCTCCTCCTACACTAGATCCGACCAAAGTCGCTCCCAATCCGGCAGTTTCTCCCGCCCATTGACAGAGTCTTGATAACTGTGCCAACTCTTTGGAAGTACAAGGAGAGCCAATATCACCAAGTCATCATCAAAAACTGTAATTCCCACACTCCCCAGCTCATCCCTACATTGGAAAAACTTCGTGAGATACTTTGGAATACTGTCACCCTTATCCATTTTGATTTTTCTGAGTTTATCTTTCAACGCCAAATTCCTATGGTCGTTGCTTCTTTGGAAAAGATATGTCAAAGCCTTCCACATTGAAAATGGAATGGCTTTTCCATGAAGGCTTGACACAATATGGTCTTTCACACCTTCCAACATAATTCTTCTCATCTTCGCTACTTTCTTTTGCTAGGCGTCAAGTAATGCAGCATCCTTCGAAGTGGGCTTAGGAACATTGCTATCGATGAACTGCTTCAAGCCATTATCTTCAAGCACCGTCTCCATCCTGTCCTTCTAGGCTATATATTTAGAGCTGCCCTCAAGTGCATACTTCAACTACAACCCATTGAAAGCCATTTCAATGTTTACTCAACTGTCGCACCAAGAAATTCTTGCAGCAAATTCGAATTGTCCACCAACACAAAACTCAGCACTGCTTTAATATTACGATCTCCAGTGATCAACACTGCTCCGATACCATGTAGAAATTTATAAAAAAAATAATGTATTTCTAGATTCTCCCGATCTAAAAATTTAATATTATGTTAAATACATAATCCTTCCACTTAATTCTCTGCGGAAATTAAATCACCAATTGCAAAACACATATGAAGCAAAATCAAACGCACATAACAAGATGTTTTATCGGGAAATATTAAAGCTAAAAACCCTAACTATCATATATTATGTATATCAATGGAACATGTAACAGTCTCATACAAATCTTAGCTCATAGAGCTCTCAGTACAATATACAATCGTCACACACTGTCATGCAAAAGTTTGCATATCTATGCACCAATTTCTTGCCTCCTGATAGCCTGCCTCCATTGCGCAATCCCTGCTGAAGAAGATCCCTGAATGAATTCAATGTTGCCTTGCTTTCACTGCGTAATCCTCATTGGCATCTCCAATGTGTGTGTAGATGCATTGAATGCATCACTATAGTCACAATTGATAGTCCATCTCACCCTTTCACCTATCTCTCCACTGGGTCTCCACTGGATCTGACATGCAAGTAGTTAACTGTTGTATTTATTTAGTTGTAAGTAAGACACTACTTGTGAATTAATTAAATAATTAATTCACTCATCTTTCACTAGTGTATCTTTAGTTACAACTAGAAAAACTGAGTTTAACTCACTTAACTCAGTTAAACTAAATAACAACTCCCATAACTACTCTTCCAACTCTGTTACAACTTGCCACAATTAGTTATAACGAAGTCCTCCATGCATGAGTCACCAACCACCCTAGGAATTGTGTAATTCCTTTAGCCCACTGATGTGCCACATCTGTTCACTGAAATCAAGTGCTCCAAGAGAATAAGTTACTATTTATTGTCTGATTATTATTAAGGGCTAATAATAATCGACATGCATTCTATTTTTAGATTAGCGATCTATAAATAGACTTCACCCATATTCTAAAAATAGAAATTCATCCAAAGATATAATTTTCTCAACCATATAGAATCAACATCCTGCTAATTTTAGAATATGCTCACCATTCTAAAAATAGACATAGACATAAAAATAGCCTGCGGGCCCACCTAGTGAAGGTGCTTAATTTTCACTAGGATCATCATCTTGTTGAATCTCAACAGGTTCAAACCTTTATAATTTGTTTATGGAAGTATTTATACAATTTTTCTTAAAAATATCTAATTCAAATATCTAGATCTTTGTGGAAATATCTCAAAATTTTTACTAAACAAAATTGCATAAATATAGTAAATTTGAAACTGAATTTAGTTGCTGGCTCTGCATTTTAGGATTTCTCATGATGAGCCCGCGGAAATAGGAGTCCTTGCTGGCTGAAGCTGTTTTAGATGCCCGATCTGGTCATTCTAACAATCCACATAACTTTTCCCATTTACTTTGATCTGGCAATGAAATTCTACTTAGCTTTCTGTAAATTTCATCTACTTCTGTGTATCTTTCAAAGGTTGGTTTAGCTAAAAATAGATGAGGAATTTCATGTCTGATTGCTAAATCCAAGATGAGTCCTTCCATGAATGCCTTGCCTATAATTATTCATGTAACATTTAAAAAATTTGACCTATCTCTGGAGATTTCAAATAACTTTGATTGATAATATTCAAGTTGAACTAATTCATATCCCATACCTTGTAATCCAGGAAGACCTTTCTGATGTAACACATTAAAAGTTTTGTGAAATATTTGCACAATATAATGTAAATTTTCACACTTTTTCTCTAAGATTTTCAATTTCTTTACCTTTGATGGCTAGATGATCCATGGCTTTAGTTAATTATGTTGTTGTAGTAGTAGACTGTGAAACTATTGTTGATGTTGATACTGTAGCTGTTGCTGAAGAATATGCCTCCCCTCTTAATGTACCTATTGTCAGAATTTTGGCTAATGGAATGGCTTTATAATGGAGCAGCCTCCTCTTTCTCTTTAAGGAGTTTCTCAATCTCCTTTTCCATTTTGGATATCGGGTCACTTTTTTCAATGATAATTTTGAACAAATTCTCCTTTTCTTTCTCAAGTTCCACAAATTATTTATCTTGTGGATCTTCTGTTGAGGGGAGTTTCAGTTTCTTTCTCAAGGTTGCTATATCTTCATTCTTTGATTTGGAGCATTTCAGAAATTACATGGCATTTATATGAAACAATGTTTCTCCATTCTGGGAAATTACAGCTCTTTGACTGGGCATATAGCGGAATTGACACGAGTTAACAAATTTAGGAAAATAAGGCGTCTGAGGGAAAATGTATTGGGTTAATGTTGAATTCCATAGGTTGATTTTGTCACTACTGTCTAGGTATTTTTAATGAAGCCAATTGTGAATTTTATGAAGATAAAATTCACAATTTTCCTCGCATATCTGATAGAGGTGGTCCACTAATAGTTAGTGATCTAAATCAATGGTTGGAGGTGGTACTGAAGTGCCTTGTGAGGTGTATTTACCTTTAGAAGCCATTAAAATTGAAAAGAGCAGCAGATTGTCGATAAATACATGTTCTAAAGACATACAAGTACCTTGGAGAGTGTCGAACTGGTGTGGGTGATGCTTCTATGATTTGCTAGAGTTTAGAATAGGTAGGAAACAATGATGGAAAAAAAGAATAGCATAAAGTTTTGAATTACAGTACAAATGCAGGTTTTAAATAGGAAAAATAGTGAACATTAATAGGCTTCTACCCATTTAGTAAAGTAATCTATTGCAGTTAGTATCCATCTATGATGATTGCTTGATGCTGGATGAATTTCCCCAATGAAATCCTATCCCCATTGTAAGATAGGTGTTGAGACAAGTACTGGAACCAAAGGAAGTGCTGCTAATTTTTGCTTTCCAACAAACATTTGACATTGAGTACAACTCCTAAATTTTTCTCCTACTTGTGCAAACATCGTTGGCCAATATAATCCTACTCTCAATATTTTATATGATGTAGCTCTCTAGGCATAGTGTCCTCCAAAAATACCTACATGAAATTATTCAATAATCCCTTCAGTTTCACTTTCTTTTAAGCAAAGAAAAAGGATATTGGGTGGATATTTCCAGTACATATTTGCATTGATGATACAATATTTTATGGCCTTTAACTTTAGTGTCTTACATTGTTTTTTGTGAATTCAGAAGGACACTCAAAGTTTATAAGAAAATGTACAATATTAGAGTACCATTCTGACATCAATAATTTCTCATCAATATAAATAGGAACTGATTGAATTCAAGATGAATGTTCTCGTGGATTCTTCCCTTTAGAGTTTTGAGAAGGTTCTTGTGGATTCTTCCCTTTTGAGTTTTGAGAAGGTTATTGGGTATTCTTCCCTTCTGAGTTTTGGGAAGATTCTTGTGGATTATTCCCTACTGATATTTGAGAAGGTTCTTGTGGATTCTTCCCTTCTAATATTTGAGAAGGTCCTTGTGGTTTCTTCCCATCTGAGATTTCAAAAACAGAATTTATCCCAAAAATATTACAATTTTAATCAGCTAAAAGTTCAACTAAACCTTGAACCTTTACCAATTTTGTAGTTTTGATATTAAGATCAAACTCAAGTATCTGGGTAGTCCATCTTCCTGTTCTCCCATCAGTATCAGGTTGAGTTAACACAGTTTCACGGTATTATTGGGAACATAAGCAGTAATGGATGAATGAAGCACATAGATTCTAAAAGCCTTTAAAGCTTGGACTAAGGAATATGTATGTTTCTCAATAATTCCATATCTAAGTTCAACATATCTCATGACCTTGATGAAAAAAGAAATAGGTTGGTCATCTCCATCTTCATTACTTTGCAAAAGAACAAAATCTAAGGTGGTTTTAGAGGTAAAGGAAAATATGCTAATTGGTTCAGAATAATTAGGGCTGACTAAAGTTGGGGCTTTAGAAATGGCATTTTTAATCTAATCAAAATCATATCTAGCTGATATTGTCCATTTAACTTCATGGTATTTCCTCAACACATCATTGATATATTTAACTATTTCGACATAGTTAGGTATGAATCTTCCTAGGAAGTTAATATTTCCAAGAAAATTGTAGATTTCCTTTTTGTTCCTTGGAAATGAAAGTGCTTGAATAGCTTAAACTCTTTTGGGATCAATTATCACTCCTTCATTAGAAATTATATGGCCAAGAAATTTCCCTTCTTTGGTTGAAAATGGGGACTTCTTGGGATTGAGTGATATCCCAAATTTTCCACACCTGTCAAAAACTTTCCTCAAGTGCTTTAAATGTTTCTGTTTAGAATTAGAAAACATGATAAGATAATCAAGATATATAAAAACAAATTGATTTTTCTTACCCACAAATGCTAAATCCATAGCTCTCTAAAATGTTGCTCCAAAATTAGTTAATCCAAATGGCATCCTTGCATACATGAATGTACCCCAAGGAGTGGTGAAGGCAGTCTTCTCTCTATCCTTTGGGCTCACCATTATCTGATTGTATCCAAAGAAACCATCTAGCATAGATATTATATTAGCACTTGAAACTTTTTGAAGCAACTGATCCATTTTGGGTAATGGATAATTATCCTTCAAAGATGACTTGTTTAAGTTCCTAAAATCTACACGTAGTCTGATTTCACCGTTTTTCTTTCTAACAGGAACTAAATTTTCTACCCAATCTGAATATATTAATGGAACTATGATCTAAGAATCAAGTAACTTCTTAAGTTCTTTGTCAATGGTAGGAAGTAGGATTGGATTGGTTCTCCTTAATTTTTTTCTTAAAAGGTTTTGCTTTAGGTTTCAAAGGAATTTTATGCTCAATGAGGGTTGTGCCATAGGTCTTTAATTCATAATAATACCAAGAAAAAAAATATTTATAGGCTTTAAGAATATCTAAATATTCATTTTTCAATTCCTATGGTAAAGATGCAGAGCTTTTAATGTTCTTGATTTCTTCAGATGTTCCAATATTACATTCTTCAATATCTTCCTTAGGTGAATTTGATTTTGGATTTTTAGGAACATTGTTTTGGTCAAATAATTTTTCAAGAGGGACCAATCCTTTGGGAACAAAGTTGTTAGATAAATTAATGATATTGTGGTCAATGATTTTTGAATTTAATTCGGAAGTTTGATTTTCCTTATTGAGTTCATTAATATCTGACTGATCTTCTTCAATTTGCAAGGCAAAAAATTCATCAATAACTTGTAGAAAATATTTTAGCATTTCATCATCTTCAAATATTTGCCAATATTTAATATTATCAGGAACAAAAGGCCTATATTTGACTTGAATTTGATATTTCAAGAGCATTTGAACAGGAATTTTGAATGAACTAGCTGAAACAACTAGGGAATCTACATGAATATTCTCATCTCTTGGGATAGATGTGATGTTAAATGGTTGAAAGAAGTTTTCCATTGAATCCAAGACCTCATTTTTGTAAGAACTAAGTATAGGATGCTTTGTTTGAAAAATATTCCTAACTTGTTTGAATATGAGTTCTGAGTCATTTAATACACTTAAATTATGCACTTTAATACTTTTAGCTAACTCAAATCCTAGGATAAAAGCTTCATTTTCTGCTACATTATTTGTAAAATCAAATTCAAGTTTATAGGATTGAGTTATATTTTAATTTTCCAGTGAAATAAGGACAACGTCAGCTCCATCTCCTTCCTTTGAACAAGATCCATCAAAATATAATTTCCAAATATCAAACTTGACATTTTTTGGGTTTTCTACAACGTATTCAATTTTAAGTTGAGAATTCTAAAAATTATATGAAGATAGTTGAAAATAACCAAAATTTTGATCAACTGCATAAATAGGATGATTTTTTTCTTAATCTGATTTGCAAACATTATTAATGATTCTAACCTCCCTGTACAACCTAAGGTGTTAACCCCCATATATAGGAATAATGATGAAAGACATGTCCATTTGAAGGCTTCCTCCCAGCTTGGCACAACATAGGAGGAATATGAGTGACAAAAATGTCTTATACCACACTCTTCACAGGTATTTGAGCTAAATTTACCACCAAGTCCTTTATAACTCCAATAAATGGTACATATTTCGAATCAAAGGTATATAGATCATGGTAAGATTGAGTAATTTCCAAATTAAGTTTATCCATAATAACCTTTAGCATAATATTATGGGAGGATCCAGAGTCTAACATGAAATTATATAATAAGAAATCATGTACCTTCAAAATAACATAGAAAGGTGGCACAGTTTCATCAATCATGTCTGAACTGGGACCAAATACTACTGAAGGTTTTTCATCTTGTAGGCTTATTACATCCCCTTCAACATCAACACTTGAACTGTGAATCCATTTTTAAACTTGATTTTTATAGCCGGGTTTTTTAGAAAGTTCAGATAATGGAATGAGTATTTTAACTCTTTCTAATTCCCTTTCAACATTGAAGGTTGTTAAAATATTTTTATCAATTGAACATGTCTCAATTAACTAATTTAATGGTTGAATTGTTGTTGTTTGGGTTTTAGAAGATTTTATTTGTGGTTCATTTACAACAGGATTTTTAGGAGGCTTGTCAGGCCTTGCTCTTGGTCTTAAATCATATCTTATATTCAGTTTTGCAATTAAGAATTCAGAGAAGGCTTGATATTTAGATACTTGTGAATTTTCTTGATCTTCTTGAGAAGATTGATTTGGAGGAAGAGAGACAATGGAATTTTGAACAGATGAATTCTCAATATTATTGATATCTTCAGTGATCATAAGGGTACTTTCATCAGGTTGTTGATCATCAATCAACAAAGGAGGCTAGATTTTCTGATCATTTTTTGGCCTTTGAAGAATTTGAAGCTGAGGGGCTTTCCTAAATTGAGCTTGAGCTTGTGGTCTAGAAATAGTTTGCTGAACTGTTCTTGGTTGAGTTTCTATTTTTTGAAATCCTATTAGAAAGGTTCCTAAGTAATGAAGTTATTTGATCAATATTTTCATATTCATTTTTGGTCTTGGAAGAAGAACCCTCTTGGTTGGTTTTCATTTTCCTCTCTTCCTTTTCAGCTTTAGCTTTAAGTATAGCTAAAGCTGGCCTATTAGCTTCAACTTCAATGGCATTAGTTTGCATGTATTCTAAAGTAAGAGATGTTCTTTCTATAAGCATGAATACAAAGTCATATTCAAAATCTTTGGAAACTAACTTTGGCTGCTGCTACTAATGGTTTACAATCAAGAGGCATTTTATGATAGATTTGATTAAAACTTTTTATGAAGTCAGCCACTGGTTCACCATGGTTTCTTTTAAGTTCTTCAAATTATGTTAGAAAATATGCAGGATCCTTTTTAACTCCCCATTGGTTTTTAAATATGGTGGTTAATTCATTCCAGCTTCGAATAGAATTTGCCCTTAATTGCCTAAAGTAGATCCTAACATTTCCTTCAAGGGATTTAACAAACAATCTCATATATACATTCTCATGTCCAATGTTCATATTATCAACAAATTCGAGGAAAGTTGCTAAATGATCTTCAACAGATAAACCGGTTTCTCCGTTAAACCTTGGAAGGTGTTTCAAATATCCATTAGGAAAATTGTTGAGTATATTCGGAAGTTGTAAAGCAGCATACCTAGCTTGAATAACAGACTGAAAAGCAGCCATATTAGGATATAATGATGAACAAGAGGATGATGTAGGTGAAGATGATGAAAATGAAGGTGATGATGGAGGTGTAAAAGAAGGCAGAGGAGGTAATAAGAGTGGTGACCTTATGGAATATTTCAAAGTTGTTCGAATGACTAACTTCTAAACCTATGTTTCAACTTATTCTTTAGTTTCAAACAATGGGTTTGAATATATAGAAAAAAGTTTCCTCAGGTTGAGAAGAAGTAGATGGAAAGGTATAATCGATTGGAGAGATAAAACCAATAGGTTTTAATTCAGGTAAATGTACATTCAATTTTCTTTCTGATTTAGGTGACTCTGGAGGTACTTCAAGTATATGATATGATTCTAGTGAATGGGCTAAGATAACTAACTGGAGATCAACTCCCTTAGAAAAGGGTTCTAATATCCTTGGTGATAGATCATCCAAATTTTGGGGAACAGGGCTAGACCTAAAAGGATCAGGGCCTGAAATATCCCCAGGTTGAGGTGGTACAAAAGAAGAGGAAGCAACTTCAAGTCTTCTTATTAAAGAGGCTACTCTTACCAGTATCTCTGGGTCTGATAAAGGAGAAACAAGTTCAAAATCAAAAGGAGATTTGGTATGTCGTGAAGGAGTCAGTTTTGGTTTCTGTGAAGTCGCTGGGTGAAATATTTTAACCTACTAGTACTTTATTCACCTTTAAAGGAATACCTATATCATTTTCCCAGGGAAAAATAGATCAATTTTCGTATCCCCGAAAACAATGCCAATATGATGTTTTCCTATGAGATAATTATAGGTTAATTAATTATGCAAGAGCATCTAAAATATTTTGTTATTTATTTAAAAGGGTTTTTTGGATGACCAATGCTATGAGCAAACTACAGGAATATGTTTTGAACCTTTAATAGTACTGACTATTAAGAAAGGGTCGTTCTTTTACTTATAAACAGTGATTTGATTTTATAATATGTGAAAGGCATAAATGTAAGAAGCTATGATCTACTAAGTATTCAAATTGAACCTTTAGCTTATCATAAGAAAGAAAATATGATAAATAATGTTCAAAAATTAACAATATATATTTAACCTTATGAAGATGACATATAATTAATAAATGTAGAGGGACTTATACATAAAAATAGTCTCATAAATCAATATCTAAAATAAATGATAACTTCAGAGGATTTATGATAGACTGATATTTAGTTTCTCTTACCTACTTATCTCCATAAAACTTAAATATATGTGGAAAAACAAAATGAAATGTAAACTAGAAAGACTCACAAGGAGACAAGATGTTTGAAACAAATCCAAAATCATTTCATTAATAATCAATGATCTCAACTCATATACAATTTCGCTTTAAAAGTGCTCATCCAAGGGTGCAACCCTTTATAATTTGTTTATGGAAGTATTTATGCAAATTTTCTTAAAACTATCTGATTCAAATATCTATATTTTTGTGGAAATATCTCAAACTGTTTACTAAACAAAATTGCAAAAATATAGTAATTTCGAAACTAAATTGAGCTGTTGGCTCTACGTTTTAGGATTCCTGGTGATGAGGCTGCGAAAATAGGAGTCCTTGCTAGCTGAAGCTATTATGGATACCTGATCTGGTCATTCTAACAATCCACATAAGTTTTCCCATTTACTTTGATCTGGCAATGAAAATCTACTTAGCTTTCTGTAAATTTCATCTACTTTTGTGTATCTTTGAAAGGTTGTTTTAACTAAAAATAAATGAGGAATTTCATTTCTAATTGCTAAATCCAAGTTCATTCCTTCCATGAATGCCTTTCCTCTAATGCTTCCTATAACCTTTGAAAACTTTGACCTATCTCTCGAAATTTCTATAATATTCCTACTTAGCGTGAGCTAAGTGGAATATGAATTTTTGTTTTACTTTCTGTTGCATGAATAAATGAATAAACGAGGACATGTAAAACTCCTGAAAAGAATGAATAAATCAATGCCCATATGAACAAGGATAAATCAGGGCCATGTAAATAAATCACTTTCAGGTGTGAAAGGGGTTTGAGCTGTGAGACTGGGTCAACCTTGACCAAATCTACAGTGCTATCTAGATTCAATGTACCTCATGAAGGGACAACGCAGTTCTAGAAGGATGCCCCTCATGTGAAAGGAGCTAACTCATCAAGGTGGTTTAGGGTTTGCAAAGGCTTTCATATTATAAAAGGAAGGGGAAGGCAGCAAGAGAAGGTTGTTGATTGTCTATATTTTTGAGTATCTTGTTTGTTTAGACAAATACCATTCTCTGTTGTTCAGTGGAGAATTGTGCTGCTTAGCACTTGGAGTTCCTATGCAGGGATTTCACCTCTTCCATTGAGGATTCTTAGAGGAGTTTTTGCTGATTTGATCCACTATCAGGCTTTGGGCCAAGCTCTACTTCCAACTGCAACGCAGATCCAGTGAGGGTTTGTTTTCTTTTGTAGGCTGCAGCAAGTGGAACTCTAGATCTGTTCAGATCTAGCTTGTATTGGTGCCTCTTCTCAGTGAGTGTGTCTTTTAACCTCCTAGAAGAGTGCATCAGTTGTTTGAGCTTCAGATTTGTATCTTGGCAACAGGCCAATCCAGTTTTTCAAGCTAAAGCGCAATTTCCCTTGAGGGACTACGTTATTTCAGTGGAGGTTCTGCAGGGTGTTTTGATCCCATTTTTGATGAGAGATCTCTGGTGCTGGGCTTTGCCTTTCACTTTGGTGATCCATGGATTAGCTTGCTGATCCATGTTCTGTATAGATCTGATCTATTTTAATGTAAAGTCATCTTCAGAAATTTCTGAATAATATTGCAGATCTACAACTTAAAACTCAGATCTGCTCTTTGTATTGCATGTTTTGGTCAAAACCCCAAGGGGATCTTGTAATAGAGCCTTTCTAGTGTACAGATCTGAAATGGATTTGATATTTTGTACATAGATATACTCTAGATCTGAGATGTAATATTTAGTTACTGTAACTCCTTAAAATAACACTGTTAAGCCATTTTGCAGTTTATATATGTGTTGCAGCCTTCTTTCTCAAGATTTCTTGCTCTCTTGTTTCCTGTATTCTACTGTATAATGTAAGAGCATCATTGTAATTCTAATTTGCCATTGTATATTCATAAGTTGATCTCATTTCATGGCCTCCTGCTCATGCTCTCCAAGACTGCGTTATTTCTAAAGCAATTTTTTGTGCATAGCTGCAGCCCCTCTTGTAGGGTGTTTTTAAGCTAGACTAGGTGGTGGGAGATTTGTTTACCACACCTAGTTTGATTTTTTTTTGCTCCCCTTTTGGATCTAGACTCCATATTTTCTGGTCTAAGGGATCCTAGGACTGAAAACTCATTTCTGTGCATAAATCTCCCAGGAGTGCGTTATTTCAGCAGGCTTGCTGTGCCACCCCAATTTTGGGATATTACAATTTCACATAACTTCATTTGATAATCTTCAAGTTGAACTAATTCATCTTCCATACCATGTAATCTAGGAAGACCTTTTTGATGTAACACATTAAAATTTTTGTGAAATATTTGCACAATATTATGTAAATTTTCACACTTGTTCTCTAAGTTTTTCAATTTCTTTACCTTTGATGGCTAGATCATCTATGGCTTTAGTTAATTCTACTGATGTAGTAGTAGAATGTGAAATTATTGTTGATGTTGATACTGTAGCTGTTGTTGAAGAAGATGCCTCCCCTATTACTGTACCTGCTATTAGAAATGTGGCTAATGGAATGGCTTGTACTGGAGAAACCTCCTCTTTCTCTTTAAGGAGTTTCTTAGTCTCCTTTTCCATTTTGTAGATCTGGTCACTTTGTTCAATGATATTTTTGAACAAATTCTTCGTTTCTTTCTCAAGTTCCCAAAATTATTTAGCTTGTGGATCTTCTATTGAGGGGAGTTTGAGTTTCTTTCTCTGGGCTTTTATATCTGCATTCTTTGATTTGGAGAATTTCAGAAATTACATGGGAATTTATATGAAACAAGGTTTCTCCATTTTGGGAAATTATAACCCTTTAACTGGGCATATAGCGGAATTGGCAGGAGGTAACAAATTCAAGAAAATAAGGTGTTTGAGGGAAAATATATTGGGGTAACGTTGAATTAGAGAGGCCGATTTCATCATTGCTGTCAAGGTATTTTTGATGGAGCCAATTGTGAATTTTCATGAAGATAAAATTCACAATTTTCCTTAGATATCTGATAGAGGTGGTCCACTAATGGTTGGTGATCTAAATCAATGACCGGAGGTGGTACTGAAGTGCCTTGTGAGGTGGAATTAACTTTAGGAGCCATTAAAATTGAAAAAAGGAGTGGATTGTCTATAAATACCTGTTACATATAGTTTGGCAAAGACTTACAAGTACCTTGGAGACTGTCAAACTGGTGTGGGTGCTACTTATATGTTTTGCTAGAGTTTAGAGTAGCTAGGAAATAGTGATGGAAAAATAGAATAGAGGAAAGTTTTGAATTACAGTACAAATGCATTTTTTAAACAGAAAAAATAGTGAATGTTGATAAGCGTGGGATGATTTATTGTTAAACGTTATGATTAACATATATGTTAACAATAAATGGTAATAGGTAGATGAGGGACAAATGGAAATTTATTATTGGATAGTGAAATGACATGTGAAGATTGATGAAATGGTGGGAGTGAGTCAAATGAGTCAAAGGGTGGTTTTGGAGCCTACCCGGAGGGGGATGAAGATGGTAAGTGGATTTGAAGGGTTGCCGGGGGGGGTGGTGTTGCGGTCTGAATGGGAGGATGACACGTAGGTGGTGGTGTTTTGGTAAAACGAATTTACTTGGATCCCCCCAGATATGTTTCGGAAACACTGGGGGGTGCGGGTTTGGATGTTGGTCGTTGATATGAACGCGCATGATCTTAGCCCTTTAAACCTGTAGACACTTTATTTGATGCGTACTATATACATCATATCAGTTTTAGAAAATGATTAACCATATAAACCTACCTTTATCTAAAATATTTTTTAAGAGACATTTTGAGTGGCGCGCTCATTTCTCTTTTTTTATTTAAAACAAAACAATTTCATTTTTCTTTTCTTTTTTGTTGTTTGTCTATGCCTAACATTTTATCCTAACATTTTTAATTTTTGATTTTTATTTTCACATTCAATCCTAACATTTTTAGATTTTCCATTTTTCTTCTATTCACATTCAATACTAACATTTTTTTTTTCATTTTTCTTCTAAAATGTCTAACTTATCAAAACAAGAAATGTTACAAAAACTTCCCAATCAAGGAAATAATGCATGAGTGCCATGTCCTTCATCTCGAATTCTCTTACAAGATCCTATTTGCAAGATTTTATCAACTTCTCATCACCGGTTAAACTCAAATAATCCACATATAATACTATAATAAAAATTTTATCTTCAACAACAATATGCTAAATGTTTTCATCTACTTCACTTTTTGTGAAGACGAACCTGGTGAAATAGCTAACAATGCTGGTGCACCAAGCATTGGGTACTTGTTTCAATCCATACAAAACTTTTATGAATTTGCACACATACGAATATATGTCTAAGGTCTCAAATCCTTCTGGTTGTTCAATGTACACCTCCTCCTCAATCACTCCATTGAGGAATGTTGTCCTCACATCCATATGATGGATTTTCCATCCCATCTACGCTGCAAGTCATATAATTGATCTGATAGAAGAGTACCCTTCTACTGGAGAAAATGTCTCCTCGTAATCAATTCCCTCCACCTGAGAAAACCCCTTGGCCACAAATATTTCCTTGTGTTTATCGATGTTTCCATTTGCTGCTTGATTCACCTTGGAGATACACCTTGAACCTACCACTGAATTGTTCTCTGGTCTTGGGACCACTTCCCAAACATTGTTTCTTAATATGGACTAATATGCCTCTACCATGGCATCAACCCATGTTAGCTTCTACACTGCCTCCTTGAATGAGGATGGTTCTGTCTAAACTATGTCACTCATCGGAGCCATGTACCCAGTGTACTGATATGGTGACCTCCTCTTCCTACACTGTGATGTGGGTCCTCCCACATTCTCTCTAGCTGTAATATTCCTATTTTAATAGGAATATTCAATTTCATTTTGTTTTCTTTGTTCAAAGAATAATTATGTAAAGGAGGGTCAAAAACTCCTAATAAAAGAATAAATACATGCCCAATGTGAACAGAGGTAAAATCAAGGCTGTCTTGATAAAATCCACTTGTGTGTGAAATAGGATTGAGCCATTTGATTGGGTCAACAGGACCAAATCACAACACAGTCCAGATGCATTGAACCTCCTAGAGGATCAGCGTAGTTCTAGAAGGAGGTCCTCCATGTGAAAAGGGTTAAATGAATGAAGGTGGTTTAAGGTTTTGGAAAGCTATCATCTTAGAAAAGGAAGGGGAAGGCAACATGTTGAGGTTGTTCAATGATTTTATTTCTGAATTGCTGTCTGTTTAGACAAACAACTTTCTTGGCTGCTTAGCCTATATTGCATTGGAATTTCCTGTTTAGGAGTTCCATCTCTTCCCCTTGAGGAGCTCTTGGGAGAGCTTGTATTGCTTGTCCACTATCAGGATGGAGACCAAGCTTCTAATTTCAACTGTAATGCAGATCCAATGAGGGTTTGCTTGCTTTTGTAAGCCGCAGCAAGTGGAATACTAGATCTGTTCAGATCTAGCTTGTATTGGAGCCTTTTCTCAGTGAGTGTGTCTTTTAACCTCCTGGAAGAGTGCATACATTGTTGGAGCTTTAGTTTTTGATATTAGCATCAGGCCAAAGTATTCTACATCACCATCAACGCAGTTCCTTGAAGAGACCGCGTCCTTTCTACTGGTAGAGTTGTAGTGGGGTTTGTGTAGCAGCTTGAAGGAAAGATCTTTGGTGAAAGGGATCCTTCCCTTCACTGTGGTGATCCATGGATTGGAAAACCAATAAATGTTAGTTTTAGATCTCATCTGTTGTGTATCATAAGATTCAGAAATTTCCGAAGATTACTGCAGGTCTGTGGCTTAGATCTCAGATCTATTAATTGATATCCATCTTTTGCTGAGATCCCAAAGGGGAGTGTAAATAAGAGCCTCTTTGGAATATAGATCTATAATAGATATATATTTTTATGTAAATATATTCCCTAGATCTGATATATAATAAAACACTGCTTCAGCCCTCTGAAAATTACGATGTCAAGTTCTTCAGTCTTAATACATGGTGCAACACCTCTATATTGAGGGTTTATTCATGTCAAACCTCTGTTTTTCTCATGTATATTGTTTGATCCATATCATTGATCCAATTTAATTATTTTCAGACCCTATTACAATTAAACCCTTCATAAAATCACGCTATCTGTGCTTCAGTAATTTCTGCATACTCTAGGTCATGGGAAATCAGCATTTTTAAGCCATTTCGGGAGTGAAGGAACTGTTTAACTTAGCTATAACGATTTTTTTAATCTGAAATTCGGTATGGGAGTCCCTAATTACCTAATATAACAGATAAAACCGTCACTTTCCTCTTTTCTTACGCATATTTCTGAAAATAACCTTTTTAGGGCTTAAATCATTGTTTTTCCCCACTTTTGGTTGAAGGGATAGATCAATTTCCTTGCTGCTGAATATATTACTGATATTAGAGTGTTTATTAACACCCACCATGTGTTATTAGCCTATTTCTACTCCAATAAAGTGTTTTTATATTGCTGCAGTCCCCCATTGGATATTTATCAAGCCATACTAGGTGTGGGAGGCCTGTTTGCCTCACCTAGTTTGTTTTGTTTCTGATATCCTCTTCGAATTGGGTCTTAGATTACCATATATAAGGAATCCAAGGGATGATCTTGGTTGCTGAAGCACACATCCCTGAAAAATGCGTTTTTCGGGCTTGTTTTGTTGAGCAGTCCCTTTTGGGATATTACACTAGCATCGTGCAATAATATGTCAGCTTCTCTGGTGTGATTTCTTCCATCTCTGGATGTATCTGCATGAGTGGGTTCTTCCACTCTCTTATCCTCTGCTTGTGGTTTCTCCAAAACATCCTGAGGTTCTTCCTTTGGATTCAAAAGCTCCTCGTCTGCATTCAATTGAAGCTCCCTCTCAAGGGAACATCTCATGTCCTTATCTTCATCGAACTTCACATATCTATGAAAAAATTTCATCACGTGAGATGACAGGTACACTAGATATTTGTGAGATGTATCAGTGTACCCCAAAAATATTCCCAACTCAACTGACGGCTCTATATTTTCCCTTGCATCCTTGGAAACATTACAGTAAACTGATGAACCAAAGATCCTAAAGTGTGACACATCTATTTTCTTCCCTGAAAAAGCTTCTTCCGGTGTACTCATCTCGAGAGTCCAATGAGGACTCTTGTTCTTCACATATACCATTGTGTTGCATGCTTCAACCCACATGTGAAATGGTAAGCACTAATCATGCAACATTAACCGTGGAACTCCCACAATACTTATATTCTTCCTTTCAGTAACCTTGTTCTACTATGGGTTATGGGGTGTTATTAAATCCCATCGAATGCCTTCTTTTGCATAGAAGATTTTGAACTCATTCGAAACATATTCTCCACCATTATCACTCATGAGAGCCTTCACTTTCCTACCAATGTATTTCTCAACAAGTTCTTTAAATTCAAAAAATTTGGAGAATGTCTGGTCTTTCTTCTGCATGAAGAAAATCCATCACTTACATGAGAAATAATCTACAAATATAACATAATCTTGTGCTTGGTCATGGAGGCTATCGAGAAAGGTCCACACACATATGAGTGAACTCTTTCAAGGACTTCTTATGCTCTACTGTCCTTATCATGAAAGGTGGCTTTGGTGTACTTCCCTAGTGTCCACCCTTTCCATGTATCTCGCTGCTCTAGTGCACCCTTGGGAAGTTATGTAGAAATTTGCTGCATGATCTTCAAATCTCCATGGTTCAAATCACCAATTCGCCTATGCCATAATTCATCATTGTCTTGGCTTTGAACCTTCTATTCTTTCATGCTCAAAGCAGCATAGTCTTCTACATCTAAATTATAGAGGTTATTCACTCAAACCCTGATTCGCTTCACTTGTCCCATTGCGATGTGACAAAGGAAAGCCTTTCCTTTGCTAAATATCACATCGTATCCATGATATTCCAACATAGAAACTAAAACTAAATTTTTCTTCAGAGCCGGAACATACATCAAATATTTTAATGTGGGAGGAGAACGAGAGTCCATCTAAAAAGTAACTGTACCAATGTCGGTCACGCTATACCTTCCATCATCTCCCATCTCGATGTGCCTTTGAAGATCCTTCTCCTCCAAATCGCTGAAAAATTATTTGTTGTACGTCATATGGAATGAGGCTCCATTATCTAGATACCACATGTTACCCATCAACGATGTCACCATGCATGCAATGAAGGTGAAATCCAACTCGAATTGTGAAGCTAGAGCTTCACCTGCCACTCCTCCTAAAGGATTCTTGTGGCCTTGTTGTGCAGACACTTTGTGGCATAGTGTCCTAGCTCATGATAGTGAAAAAATTTTAATCTTCGACAAGTCTTTATTCTTTCCCACTTGACCAAAATATCCTTTGGATTGGGATTTCTTCCCTTTCCCTTTATTTTCCTTTCCAGCCAAGGCACAATTCTCCTCATCCTAAACCTTGGATGAGGTCTTGTCTCTGGTGTTCTGCATGAGCTCTTCCTATACCAAATATGACCATAATATTTCCCATTTTGGTAGCTTCTCCCTCCCATTGACCAAATCATGGTAGTTTTGCCAGCACTTGGGAAGTCCTAGAATTGATAGGATTACTAGATTATCTTCTAAAACTGTAACACTAACACTCCCAAGTTCATCACGACATTGTGTGAACCTACCGAGGTACTATGGTATTGTGTCGCCCTTCTGAATTTCGATATTATGAAGCTTATCTTTGAGTGCCATCTTCTTGTGGTCACTATTGTTCTAGAACAATTATATCAATGTCTGCCACATTGCATATGGAGTTTCTTTCCTGTGGATATTAGAGACAATATGGTCTCTTACTCCCTCCAATATGATCCTCCTTTCCTTTGATACACTCTTCTTCCAATATGTTAGATCTTGATAATCCACTAGTTTTGGTTTCAGGACATCATTATCAATGAATTCCTTCAACCCATTGTCTTCCATTAATACTTCCATCTGACCCTTCCAAGAAATATAATTCGAGCTACCCTCAAGGGAATACTCAAGCCTTAGACCATAGAACACCATCCTAATAGCTTTGAAGAATAGATATGCAACCTCATTCATCCTGAAATGATAAATTTGAATTCTCTCCTCTACTGCGAATCTAGCTCTGATACAATATAGAAATTCCTTGTAGATTCAAACTACTAATGTAATTTACTAAAGCAATAGACTTTAATCTACCCTAGTCATCTACGGAAATAAATTCACGATTGAGAAGCAATATTAAAAACATGCGACATGAATCAATTAACACACATAACATGAGGATATATCTAGGGGAAAGCCACTACTCAAAAAACCTTCCCTATCTATATTGCATTAATCAGAAAATATATAATAAATACAACTCTTGTTCAAGCCTAAACAATATCTACACAAGTATAATCTACCTCACTGCCTCAAAAGCTGACTCTGTCCAATACTTAGCCAATTCTGCTACCTGTCAAGCTCCTATTTCCTTGCATTGTTTCTCAAGGAATTAGCCCCCTATTAATTAGGGAAATATCCATCCTAAACTATGCAATCCCCATAGGTCCTTTTCTAACTGCATGCACCACATGTACAACTCAGATAGTTATACAACTGATAGTACACTGACCTTGAACTTCAATCTCAACTAAGTAACTCGTATTTAATGCATGCATGAGTTAATTATGGTTGATTTATCAGTTAAATGGTTGATCACTCAATACACACCCCACTAATAGACCTTCCACTAGTTCCTCCAACAGTTGGAACTAGTTTAACTAACTTTAACTGAATTAAATTATTACAACTCAAATTAAACTCAACCTAGGCTCATAAAATTTAGGAACCACTCTACATGAGTCAAGTTAGGCCCTCAAATCGAATTAAGTGATCCAAATAAGTCAAACTAAATTAGTTAACACATTCTTGTTGTCTTGTGATGTGGAATTGCAATTTTCTCCTAATTTAATTCAAGGGAAAATTAAATGAGGATTTTCTTGTTTCCATTTTCAACAACCAACATTAGCAATATATAAACCCTCAATATGGAAATAAATATCAAGACAAAACAATGAAAATTTCAAATTATTGTGGTAGTACTCATAATTGCATGAACCACAAATTAGTCAAACTTCTCGATTGTTGTATATTAACCAACTTCAGAGTTTCAAGTAATCAGCACAAATGAAGGAATAATAATTTTTTTCATGGAAGAACCATAGTATTAAGCTAATTATTGGGGATTATTATTCCTGGGAAAAAATCTATGGTGGATTATTTATTCAATATACCAATCATTAATCCAAATGGGTGGTGTTGATGTGATTTTAAGGGTCTAGTGGTTAAATACATTAACAATAGTTGACATGTGTTTTTAGGAACTTTTCAAATATCTAATCACATTATGCCATTATATTTCCAAATATTTATTGACCATCATTCAAACGTATTTTTTTTTAAATCCCAAAATTCCTTCCTCTTACTTTAAATCATGATTACACTATCCAATTTATCACATGAAGCATTACTTCTAACTCTATCCTAGATGGCATGCCATCCAAATTGCTTTCTCTTTTCCAATGGGGATGGTTTACAAAATTGATTCTTCATAGCATATGTTTCTATATTATAGAGGACAAACTAGATTATTTTTAAAGATAAGTTTTATATTCCCATCTTTAATATTTTTTTAAGTGGATTGTACGGAACAATGTTCTTGACCAAATTGGATCTCCATTCAACAATATTATTGTATTGGAGCGAAGGAAGAAAACATCCCCACTAAAAAATTTATAACACATGAAGTTAATAATGAGTTTGTGTGATGCCTTTTGGGCTCAGTGATGCACTTTCCACATTTCAAAGCTTGATAAACTCTATGTTCAAGACCGTTTAGAAAATTTGTTAGTAGTTTTGGGAGATATATTAAATTGAAAAAAAAATTCAGAAGAGCATGTTCAACAAGTTGACATGGTCTTAAAAGTATTAGACAAGCAACAACTATATGCAAAACCTTCCAAGTGTGACTATTGGGTTCACAAATTGGAAATCTAGGGGATATTATATCTCATGAGGGTGTTAAGGTGAACCCTAAAATATCAAATCTATGAAGAAATGGAAAAGTCCCAGAAAAAGAAGTATCTTAGGGGAATTTTAGGATTGATGGCATATTATTGTAAAATTATTAAAAATTATGGTAATATAAAAACCCTTATATAAAAAAAGAAAAAATCTACTAGAGAAAGATAATTATTTTTAGACTCAAGAAGCAACTTAATCCTTTGAGAAACTTAATATGACCACATATAGAACTCCTATATTGGCCATTCTTAGCTTCACAAAAACCTCTATTATGGAGTGTCATACCTTATAACATGTCATTTCTACAAATTTAACACAAGAATGAAGGAATCTTACATTTTAAATGATGTCAACTTAAATGAAATAAATGTTTTCAACCCATTTATGAGAATGAAGTGTTGGCTATGGACATGATGTCCTTCTATAATAATAAAACCTTTTAAAGTAAAATAAAAGAATGGTACTTAGAAGCACTTCTTAGAACAATGAACCATTTAGAAGAGTAATAAAAATTGGCGATAATGATGCTCAATTATGATCTTGAAATTACCTATAAAAAATGGAAAGGGAGTGTGGTGACAAATGCACTTTCAAGGAAAGAAAAGGGAATTGTGACCTTACTTCATGACATTTCCATTCTACAAAGCATGGGAAAAACGAAGCAAGGATAAAATTCCAAAAATACCATAGTACATAGAAATGCATTCAACAACTACAACATGACCATAGAAAAAACGACTTGAGGGTTTCACTATTTTTAGATCAAAGGCCTAATAAATACGAATAAATTTAGAAGCATTATTGAATAATAAAAATGGAAAGAAAAAAAAACTATATTCCCAAGTAAGCCTAAATATTGTCCAAAACTTATATTATATGAAAATTCCATTTTGGTAGGGATACACTATAAAGAAATAATTAAGGAAGGATAATGATCCGTATTATAAAAATGGAAGGTTTTTGATGAAATTTGCAAGTGAAATTTTATGCTTTTTATGCAATTAGGTAAGTTTCAATTACACAAAAATTAAGTGATTAAACTCAATTTTGCAGCAAATAACAGAGACAATAATATCATAATAGAAAGATAAGACAAAAAACAATGAAGGAGTTCACCACTCTTGGGCTACATCTCCTAGTCCAACTTCCAATGTTGGGCCTCTTTCATTATTCTAAAAAAATATGTGTTTACATAGATTTGCAGTGCTCATAATGAAAATATAATGTCTCCAATGGCTCTAAAATAGTTAAAAACTCCTATATGGCCTCTTTCTATGCTAAAAAATGTCAGGACCTGACTGAGTTATTCTCTAGAACAATTTCTCTGCCAACTGTGCTACAATTCACACCCACCTATTATCCATCTTACATGTTACACAAATTTCGGCGTCATGGAGTGATAATTTCGCCCTGCACAGATGAGATTTGCGTTGGTTTGGGTGCAAATTTTCACCTCTTTAAAAGGCGTGGTGACCCCCACAAACCGATGGATAAGGGCCACGCGGCGAAAATTGTGTCGTTGGATGTGGGTCAGTTCAAAAACTATCGTGCGAAAACTTAACTATTGTTTTAACTGTGATTGGGTTGTTATACCATGGTTGGGCTTTAATTCCTGTCGAGTTCATTAATTGTGACAACAACTATAGTTTGGACAGTTGTTTATCGCTGAGGTTATCACCTATGCACCATAACACAAACCCCAACCCGCTCCAAGTTGAACTGTGGTAATATGTTAGTTAGGTTTTGGAACCACCAAAGGTCATACCTACCCACGAAATATGGTATGGTATCATGTCACTGCCGAGTTGTATTGATTGCCGGTTTGAATGGTGGATGGTTTGTTTGCGCTGTGGTTTGGGGCCAGAGTTAACCTCGCACCCCTGGCTGCCCAGCCACGGTCTCGTGGCATGGGGTGGAATGGGGACCAGGGGTTAACCCCGACCCCGACCCCCATTGTGCAACCTGTGAAACTTTAAATAGCATTCACGTCCTATGGTTTACAAGGAACATTAGTGGCGCAGTGGTGGAGCACTGTGTTGCCACCGTGGAGGTCTCCCATTTGATTCACATGGAGGTCAGTTAGACCCATACCAAAATTTTAACACATCAACAGGAGGCCACGTGGCATATATTCATTGGCCCATGTGGCCCTCCCCCATTGGACCAAGTCAAACAAACCAAAAACCAATCA
The DNA here is from genome assembly GCA_034641835.2 of Pinus albicaulis. NCBI lineage: Eukaryota > Viridiplantae > Streptophyta > Pinopsida > Pinales > Pinaceae > Pinus > Pinus albicaulis. The sequence goes on from CM076573.1 coordinate 212,903,109, forward strand.
AAACCAAAAAAAATTCAACCAATCCAAAGGAGACACTTGGCGAAAAGCCATTGGCCCAAAATGCACAATGAATATTCCCGGTCACATGCCTAGTCAACGTACAGACCGTTGATTGGGCATACCTGCAACCCAATTACAAAAAAATTAGTTTTTTGAGAAAATGGTCAAAACACGATATCAGGAGCATACGATATCTGTTTTGAGTGAAACGAGTTTCTTTGGATTCAAGGCAGCTAGATATTTGTTTTGGCGCTGGTTTCAAGCACTTCGAACACTTTGAATTTTGAACACTTTACTGATCCCCTAGATCATTCCTCCCCATTGGAAGCTTTTGGACCTCCAAAATCTCATTTTCAGTCAACAAACATATGAGGGTACAGTTCCCTCACCCTTCCAATCTCAACCCATTTAGCTTTGCTTGGATTATCTCTTTGAGCCTCTCATGAAGGTACTTCACTTTCCCTTGTTTTGAAGTCCACGTTTTCTTGCCAGGGAGGATATCTTGCTACAATGTTTCAAGATATTCATAAAATAAAACTGCCCTTGAATGAATTTGAACATGCCCTCCTTGATCTTCAATCAAATGAGACTTAGACAATTTCAAGTTCACATCACCTTGAATACCGTAGTCATTACAATGATTAGCATATCTAGCCTTGCACTTATCTTGAATCTTTACCAAATGTGATTGCCATCGCCATGTACCATCCTTCTTCAAATCCAAAACATTATGAAACCCACAAGAACATGTCTTAGAACCAATGTCCTCTTTGTCAAATAGCTTTTTCATATGCTTTTTAATTCCCGCACTCTTTAATACTGGCATCTTGTTCATACTAATGTTCAACAATGATGCATATTGCTACAATTGCACTTCATGTTGTTTTCCTCTTTTAGGAGGAAACATGTTACACTCTTGAAACATCTTATCACATGAATTAGAAACCAAAATCAGATCATATTTCAAACTCAATACATATCCTTGAAAGCCTCTATATTCCTCAACATCTTTGTGCTTGAACATTAACAATGCAAAATTATGACTAGCATTAACAAGCCTCTTCATTTTTCCAACATTCACATGAGATAAACTAAATTTCTTGCTATACACTCTAACAATGTACTCAATCCCATTTTTAAACAAATGATATTTTTTCTCATGGATATGAAAAATGGCTCTCCTATGATATAGATACGGGCTTCCCAAAATAATACCATAGATATCAAGTAGGACTACATCAAGTTCTATCTCATCAAGGAAGTTTTCATTGATGGAAATCCAAGTATGCATTTTCTTGTCACTTGCAATTTTGTATTGTCACATACCCAACCTAAAGGATAGGGTTTAGGATGAGGAATGGTTTCCAAATTTAGTTTCTTGACAATGTCTTCTGAAATAAGGTTTGCTTGTGATCCACTATCAAACAAATTATCTATCTTGGTATGTTTTGAAATAAATCTAATGTGGAAAAGCTCTATTCTTGTTTTTTCATATTGCGTTTAATTGATGCTATTTGAAGAACTAGTACTTGAAATTTCCATAAATTTTAATCCCATGGATGTGATATTTGTTTCATCTTTGGAATCATAACCTAAATCTTGTTGTATAGTTGCAACAAAATTTTCTTTCTCCTTCTTGTTAAAATTTTTAGGTCTCATCTCAGGATGAATTTTCCAACAGTGGTATTCATCATGGCCTTCTTTGGAACAATGTTTACATGTGAGTTTTTATATCTCCTTCTTGATGGAAGCATACTTCTTCCCTTTTCCTTTGAACTTCTCCTTTCCTTTGTCTCCAGACTCAAATGAGTTCTTACTAGTTTCTTTAGAAACATTATTTGCTCTTAATTCTAGATGTGTTTCCTATACACAAACCTCATCTAAATTTGTAAGGTTAAACATGAGAATAGTGTGTCTCAAGTACCTATGTAGACCTCCAATGTATTTGAGTAAATTGTCTTGAGAGGATAAATCTACACCCAATATCAATGTTTTCCTTCTAAACTCTTGGGTATAACTTTGCACACTTTGAACCTTTAATTGCCTAAAGTTTTTCCAATCCATTATAGCTTTATGCATGTATGCTAAAGGATAAAATTGTCTTCTTAATGCAACAACAAAATCAATCCAATTGGATAAAACCTTACCATGTTTCTTCATGTCCTCTTGAGTTTTAGATTCCCACTAAATGAGTGTTGCACTTTCCAACATTAATGAAGCAAGCCGAAACTTGGTCTCATCATCCTTGATACCTTTTATCCTACAATACACTTCAAGATGACCAACCTAGTTATCTAATTTCTCAGCATTTACCTCTACATTATACAGAGGAAATTTAAAATTTATGTCAAGTTTTAAAAATGGAGATTTACCATGTCCCATTGGAGAATGTGAAGGTGTTTGTGAAGGGGTTGATGTAGAATATGATGATGGTGAAGATTAAGGTGAGGAGAAAGGTGGAGTTAGAGGTGGTTTATCACAATTTCTTCCATTCCATTTTGGAGGCTTTTCTCCATGTCCTCCATTTCCATTTGGAGGGTTTGATCTCTCACCTTGCAACCTTGAATTCATTTCCTCATAGAGAACTTTCACCATCTCAGTCATGTCAAGGAATTATTTCTTAAAATAATTCTCATCTTCAGTCATATTATCAGGCTCTCCTTCATGTGTCATGAGTGGTGTGGCATTTGGTGAAACTTGTGGTGGAGATTGTTGCAAATGTGCTCTCCTTGAACTAGCTTGAGGAATTTCTCCCACAAGTTTTCCTTCTCCTCTTTTGAGATTCAACCTTGTAAGAATCATAAACACTTGAAAAAAAATTAAACCGTGAATATAACAAAGGAACCAAAGCTATGATACCAAACTTATATGTATTATAAAACTTGAAGGGTTTTGATTAAATTTGCAAGTAAAATTTTATGTTTTTTATGCAATTAAGTAAATTGCAATTACACAAAAATTAAGTGTTTAAACTAATTTTTGCAGAAAATAACAGAGACAATAATACCATAATAGTAACACAAGACAAAAAATGATGAAGGAGTTCACCCCTCATGGGCTACATCTCCTAGTCTGACTTCCAATGTTGGGCCTCTTTCATTATGCTCAAAAACATGTGTTTAAATGGATTTGAAGTGCTCATAATGCAAAAATAATGTCTCCAATGGCTCTAGAATAGTCAAAATCCCCTAACTGGGCCCTTTCTGCACTCAAAAAGGTCAAAAACTATTTGAGTTATGCTCCAGAACAATTTCTCTTCTAACTATGCTACAATTTGCACCCACCTGTTATCCATCCTACATTTTCCATGAATTTCGGCATCATGGAGTGAATATTTCACCTTGCACTGGCAAGATTCGTGTCGGTTCAGGTGAAAATTGTCACCTCTTTAAAAGGTACGGTGACCCCCATGAACCGATGGATCAGGGTCATGTGGTGAAAACTGTGCCGTTGGATGTGGGCTCGTTAAAAAATTGTCATGCCAAAACTTTACTACTATTTTGACCATGGTTGGGTTGTTACACTGTGGTTGGGTTTTAATTCTCGTCGAGCTCATTAAATTTGAATGAAAATATAGTTTGAACGGTGGTTTACTAGCGAGTTATCCCCTGTGCATCATAACACAAATCCCAACCTGCTCTAAGTTGAACTGTGGTTATATGTTGATTGGGTTTCGAAACCACCAGAGGTCATATCTGCCCACGAACTATGGTATGGTATCATGTCACTGTCGAGCTGTATTGACCGGCAGTTTGAATGATGGTTGGTTTGTTTGTGACGTGGTTTGGGCCAGGGTTAAACCTGCGCCCGTGGCTTCCCAGATATGGTCTCTTTCTCTTACTTGTTATGTGATTGTGCGATCGTGCTTTGTTTCCACAAATTGTAGAAGGATTCAGTATCTTGTTTTAGTACATTAAAATATAATATTGAATCTCATTGTTATATAATTTCTACATGTAATTAGAGCACCAAGAATCATAATAAGAAGAGAAGAACATAGTTTGTTTTGATTAAGTTCGAATTTTCATATTTATGCTTCGGGATCCAGCAACAGATCAAATATTTCTTTCAATGGCTCGAGTCTCGAATATGCACTCGAGGGAAATTCAAATTATATTGCATGGAAGGAAAGGATGGAGGCAGTGCTCGAGGACAACAGACTGAAGGCTTTCATAGATACTAATGTTTCACAACTGTTATAGCATCATTTAACACCTCTATATACTTGATGATTTATGCATTGTCCTTGGGAAACCCTTCCATTCATACTTGATCACGCTTCTTAAAAAACAATAATTTAAAATCCATATGTGACTCTGCCCAGTTTTTTCCGTGTGCAGACGTGGGTCCATCCATGGCTGGCCCGCGTATCTTATATATATATACATATACATATATACATATACATATACATATACATATACATATACATATATATATATATATATATATATATATATATATATATATATATATATATATATATAACTCCTATTAAAGAGGTGGGGTTTACAGGTTTTTCTTGTAACTTAACTACCCCAGCTCGTGGCATAACTATTCCCCAACTGAAAAAACTAATTTGAGGAAGTATAAATACACCTCAATGGAATGGCCTAAGGAGGAGAGACAAAATTCTATTGATATTATAGCCTGTTATAGCCCTAGTCAAGTCTTATATTTCCATGTGTCTCCTACACTTCCCAGGTTTAGGAAACCCTTTTTTCCTTGTGATGTTCACCCCCACTTTACGTGACATCCTTTGTGCACCCTTTATGGAAGAGGCTTTGTGAGGCTAGGGTTGGACGGATCCGAAGGACGGTTTTGCTTGGAGCCATGGCAGATCTCTAGTGATTTCTCCATTTTCTCTTTACATATTATCAATAAAAGAAGTACTGTCATGTTCCTGATGTCTATGTGTTATATGTATCCTATACATGTTGAGTGATCTTGAATGGTTTATTTCATGTTATTTTTATGAGATTACATATGCTAACATGCTGACATCTAGGACATATATGCTATGAAACTAGTTTGTGTGATTTTCCTTGATTGATATGCAGGTTTTGGAGCATGAGGAGTAGCTAAGGATTTACACCCTGCTGGATAGACCCCAAACGTAGGACAAACAGGTAAGGTCGTCCATCCTCAATTTTATAGTTCAAGAATAAAACTGATAATTAGAGTGCTTCTTGTGATGATATCCCATCCACTCTGTTAGGTCCCTCAACCCAGACCTTAGGGTAGCTTTTCCCATAACAATAACCCGCAACAGAAAATTCTCAACTTCTTGATGCATGGAAGAAGAATGTAGAAAAGGCGAGAAGGATCTTATTATAGGGAGTTCGAGATCATATTTCTCTCAAGTCTCCACGGGAAGGCGACTCCATATGCGCTGTGGAAAGCCTTGACATATTTGTATCGAAATAGCAGCGACCACAGGAAGCTAGCGAAGAGATACAAGCTCAGGAAGATTAAAATGGAGAAGGGCGACATGATTCAAAAATACTTGATGAAGTCCACCCAATGTCGAGATGAGCTTGGAAGTGTTGGGATAGTTGTTGCCTCGAATGATTTGGTGAGCCTAGATTTTATAGGCCTTCAAAAGAGCTGGAATAGATACCATGACTCTATTAATGGAAGGGAGAAGCTACCATATTGGGAGCGACTATGGTATGATCTAGAACAAGAAGAAATTCGGTGGATCACTAGAGATGGATCCTCATAAAATACTGATGATGAGGAGAATTGTGCCTTGGATGGAAAGGTAAAGAAAGGAAAAGGGAAGGTGTCCCATTCCAAACTCGATACTAGCAAGGTAGGCAAGAAGCAAGAATTGCCAAGCGTAAAATGTTTCAACTATCATGAGAATGGACATTATGCCACAAAATGTCCACAAAATAAGAACACCAATAAGGCCTCAAGAGGAGAAACGGGTGAAGCATTAGCTTCATAGTTCGAGTATGACTTCACCCTCATCGCATGCATGGGTTCTGTGTGGTGCTTCGATAGTGGAGCTTCATTCCATATGACCATAAGCAAGGAATTATTCAGTAGCTTGGAGGAGAAGGATCTCTAGATGCACATCGATATGGGTGACGACGAGAGGTATAACGCTACTGGTGTAGGTACAACTAACTTTCAGAGGGAGTCAGGTAATCCACTCACGTTAAAATATGTCATGTATGTTCCTGGTGTAAAGAAGAATTCAATTTATGTTTCTATGTTGGAATATCATGGCTATGATGTGATATTCAGTGAAGGAAATGTGTTCATTCATCACAAAGCCACAGGACAGGTGAAAAGATTGGGGTTCGAGTAAAGAATCTCTACAAACTGGATGTGGAAGATTGTGCAACATTTACCACTAAGGCAGAGAAGGTGGAAAATCGATACATCGGTGAGTTATGGCACAGGAGGTTGGGCCATCTACACCACAACACTTATGGCATAATGCAACAGATTTCTATAGGACTTCCAAAGGGTGCACTTGTAGAGAGAGACACATGCAAAGGGTGTACGTTGGGGAAGTATACCAAATCCACCTTTCACTTCGAGCCAAGGTGATCCTTGAGAGATTTCACTCAGATGTTTGTGGACCATTGTCGATATCTTCCATGGAAAAGCACAGGTATTGTGTGATTTTTTTTATGATTTTTCAAGAAAGTGTTGGATTTTCTTCATGCATAAGAAATATAAAACGTTCTCCAAGTTTTGTGAGTTCAAGGAACTTGTAGAGAGATATACAGGGAAGAAGGTGAAGGATCTAAGGAGCAAAAAATGGTGGAGAATACATCTCTAACGGATTCAATAACTTATGTGCCTCATAAAAATTTCGAAGAGAATTTATTGCACCTCATAACCCACAACATAACTGGGTTGCAGAAAGAACGAACAAAACTATTGTGGGAGAAGAATGACCTACATTTTATGATCAAGGCCTATTGTTGCATCTTTGGGCGGAAGCATGCAATACAACAATATTTGTGCATAACATAAGTCCTCATCAGATACCTAGGATGAGTAGACCAGAGGAGGATTTTCAGGTAAGAGACTAGATGTGTCATATTTTAAAATTTTTGGTTCATATATTTATTGCCATGTGACCAAAGATGCCATGAAGAAGCCTGATCCAAAAGAAACTTGGGGGTGCTTTTGAGTTACACTGATACACCTCACAACTATTGGGTGTAATTGCCAACACACAGGATGACAGTGGTTAGAAAAGATGAGAAATTTGATGAATACAAAGCCATGTGATTTTCCCTTGAGAGGGAGCTCGAGTTGCATGCAGTTGAGGAGCTCTTTGCTTCAAAGGCTGAACCTCAGGATGTTGAGTAGCCACAAGCAGAGGAACAGAGAGTGGTAGAAACCACTCATGCAGATCCGTCTACTAGAGATGGAAGGAAGCACACCAGAGAGGCTGACATATTATTGCTAGATGCGGGAGATAATGTGGGAGCACCCACATCACAACACAGGAAAAGAAGGTCCCCAGAGCGGTACAATAGATACATGGCTCTTATGAGTGAAGGTATTGAGATATAACCATCCTATTTTGAGGAAGAAATGCAGCAACTAGTGTGGGTTGATGCCATGATTGAGGAGTATTATTCCATCATAAGAAAAAATGCATGGGAATTTGTCCCAAGACCAGTGGGGATGTTAGTTGTAGAATCCAGGAGGGTTTACAAGGTGAAGCAAGCAACAAATGGGAGTGTGGGGAAGCACAAGGATATATTTGTGGCCAGTGGGTTCTCTCAGGTGGAGGGGATTGAATATGATGATACTTTTGCACCAGTCCTAAGGTAATCATATATTATATCCATCCTTTCACTTTCAGTGTAGATGGCATGGAAGATACATTAGATGGATGTAAAGACAACCTTTCTCAATGGAGTTATTTAGGAAGAACTATACATTGAGTAGCCGTAAAGTTTTGAGACATTAGACAGGGAGTCACATGTGTGCAGAATCAGGAGAGCACTGTATGGGTTGAAGCAAGAACCTCGTGCTTGGTACACCAGGATTGACAGCTATTTCACCGGGTTATGATTCACCAAGAGTGAATTGAATGAAAACTTATATCATATTGTGGTTGATGGTAAGATTTTGATTCTTGTACTTTATGTCGATGATATGATACTAACAGGTGATGAGAAGCTAATAAAGTCTTTCAAAGAGGACCTTCCAAGAGAATTTTAGATGAAGGACATGGGGCTCTTGCACTATTTCCTTGGATTGGAAATATGGCAAAGAGATGGGGAGCTATTTTTATCTCATGGAAAGTATGCCAAGGAGGTTCTGAGGAAGTTCTACATGGAGGGCAGCAAACCCATGGAGACTCCTCTAGCAGGAAAATGGAGGAAGGAGGATGCTACTTCGAGCGAAGTAGTGGATGCTACTATTTACAGGAAGCTTGTGGGTTCACTTATGTATTTGGTGAACACATGACTCGACATATGCTACACAGTTAACCAACTGATCCAAATTATGGTTAAGTTGAGCAAGATATTTTGGAATGCAGGGAAGCATGTGTTGAGATATATCAGAGGCACTACAGAGTATGGATTATGGTATAAACAGATAGAGGGATTGAAGCTTCAAGGATTCACCGATGCATATTGGGCAGGGAGTCCATCCGACTAGAAGAGCACATTAGGAGGCATCTTCAGCATATGATCAACAATAATTTCTTGGTACAATACGAAATAGAGATCTATTGCACTCAGTTCAATAGATGAAGAGTATATGACAGGCAGCTAGGAAACATGTGAGGCCATATGCATGAGGAAGATACTTGTTGGTTTGTTTGGTCAACATATGGATCTGATGGTGACATTTTGATAACCAGAGTTGCCTAAAAATATCGGTTAATCTGGTATTCTATGACAGGTTGAAGCATATTGATATTCGGTATTATCATCTTAGAGATTGTGTTCAGAGGCGGATTATGTCATTGGAGTACATTCCCACAGAGGATCAAGATGAAAAAATCTTGACGAAGGCGCTTGCAAGAAGAAAATTCGAATTCCACAAAGAAAAGATTGGCATAACAGAGAATCCCTTTCTTGTTGAGAGGGAGTGTTGAAATGGCACCAAGAAATTGCATCCCAAAGGGGGATTCTGATTTAATTTTCACTTAATTAAATTGGAAGAGAAATTGTAATTTCATCTCATGACAAATTGTATTAGTTAACTAAGTCAAAATGAATGAGTTAGCTTAGGAAATTCGAGTTGAGGGTCAGAGAGTAGGCATGTAGAGTTCTCCCATGATTTAAGGGGTCCATTTACAATTATTTCTGAGTTGTAATTAGTTAACTCAAGAAATTCAATTAACTAGTTCTAACTGAGTGATGAGATAGTGAGAGGTCTAGTGAATTAAATCTGATTCAATTCAAAAGTAGTGATCAATTAATTAACTGATAATTCACTATGAATAGTTGTTTCATGTCAGTTCTAAGGAAGGCCCAATTGATACTAAGGTTAAAGGGATAATAACTATTCGTCGTATAATTAAAAAAATGTACAAGTCAGTTATAGAGTCATGTGGAGGCCAAGGATGCATTGCGCAATCAAATCCTCCAGGAATGCATGAGCAAGGAAGGCTAAGCAGAGGCAAAGAATTGGTTAAGTAATTGACTAATTTTTCCTAGATCAGAGTGAGATAGTTGGCAGAGTGCAGGAGTTTCTCTGAGAGAGAAAATCATTGTATTGTTTCATGATCTTGAATTTATACAATATACATATAGCGGGGTTTTAGGCAGTTTGCTTTCCCCAGATACATCTTGTGTTGTGTGATAACTTGTCTCTTTCTCTTACTTGTTATGTGATTGTAAGATCATTTTTTGTTTTCGCAAATTGTAGAAGGATTCATTATCTTGTTTTAGTACTTTATAAGATCAGATTGAATCCCGTTGCTATATTCTCTACAAACCATGACTAAATATATTGATTCTAGTTTCCACTAATACCCTATCTTCTATCCCAAGTTACGTTTATGGATAAATCATAAAATTATTTCAACTAAATGAGGATATGTTCCACCTACCTGTGATTAAGTTATGACCATACATAAGCTCCAATTACATACTAATAATGAAAATATATATGGGGTTATACATACATAACACTTAGCGCATCAAATAAATTTATGTCCAAATATGATTCACATTCGTATGATTAAGGTCGCCTATATTTTTGTAATAAATCCCAGCTCAAATAAAAGGTCATGTTTAAGGTCCTTTCTTATAGGTGGACTATAAGGATTTCTAAGAACTTACCCTACGATCAAAGCATGAATTATTTTAGGAAGGTATAAAAATAAATGTTGAAAATTTTGTGGAGTGTTTGGTTTGCTTGATCCATAAATTTCCATGGATATTCAACTGGATATTTCATCACAAACAATATGATAAAATTATACTTAAAAATTAGAGATATATACTATGCAGACTATTTTTCCTTAGATTCATAGATTTATTAGGTTATAATTTCATGCATGCAATGTGTAAAATGAGGAAAATAGAGAATAGAAAAAAAATAAAATCTCTCACAACCATAAGAGCATAAGAGATATCCTGGGAAACCCTTTTGGGAGAAAACCCAACTAGAAGGTGAGGTTTCTATGGTCTCTTTCTCTGGAAAATGAATGCAAGTACAAAAAAGTGGGGCTTATGGTCCATAGACCACTATAGTGTGAAAATCCTATTTATTTTTTCTCTCCCTATCCACTCTTGACTACTTTCTCATCTATGGAACAAAAAAACACTTGAATAGAATGGAAACCCTTTTCCTCTTAATGTTGTGGTTATAACACAACTTGATAGCATACTAGTGGCTAGGTTTGTCTCCTTAAACTCTTAACTAGAGTTAAAATATTGAATCTTATAGAGTCTTATTCATAATTATCACATGGCTAGCCCATTTTCCATTAATAATGGGAGCTAACATGATATCCTCTTGAATTATGGTGGTCAAAATGAGAAAGTGAACTTCTGAGTGGCATAACTTTTTCATACTAACTTTGATTGAGACGATTATTGCACCATTATAAAGGTATATATTTGTACAATAACCCTAAAAGGTGTTATATTAAGAATACAAGTTTTACCCCCAAAAAAACACAATTTTATGCCTCAAATTCCTCATGAAAGGTTTCAGACACCAATTTGCCAAATTGGGTCCCATTGGTAAAAATGGTCATGTGAGCTTATTCCTCCATTTTTTCCACTTTGAAAGCATCAAGATGTAATTAAGGCGTGAGCGTTTCCACAATCAAATACATAATGTAGATTGGAACTTCTGGAATCCTGTGTAATATGATTGAAGAGATTGACGTTTCGCATGAACACTTCACCCATATTCAGGAGCAGGAAGCTAAGCATAAGATAGGAAGAGTGCAGACATAGAAATACTAAATAAGAGAAATTATAGCCATGAAAATTCAACAAAGTAGGTATAATTCAAAACTAGCCGTTAGGGAGAAATTGAAAGATTAAAAAATATAAATAAATAAATTGAAGAATTATTATTAAACTAATTCAATGAATTAAAAATTATAATTAATTTGAATTAGCCGTTAAAAATGGAAATATTATATTAAAGTTTATATAAATTATTTTGTTAATATTAATACGAAATATATTTAGGATAAAGATTCAAATTTTTTGATTCAAATTAATTATAGAGAATTAGGTAAGATAAGATTAAAAGAAGGGGGAGGAGGGGGAGGGGGCAGAGGAAGAGAGGATTATAATATTTTTAATTGAATTGGTTAATTTGATTAAGTCAAATTAGGAATTTGATAATAAATAGAAATAATATCTTAAATTATAATTTAATTTATATTAAATTTAAATACGAATTTAAATTAATATGAAAAGGTGGGGGGGGGGGAATTCAAAAAATGAGTTAAATAGATTAATTAAATAGTCGAATACTAATTGAAGAATGGCTATGATAAATTCAAATTTTAAAATTAAAGGGGGAAACTGGAAATAGAGAAAATCACATTTTAAATTTTTAATTCGTTAAAAGAGGAATTTCTCTAAAAATTAAACATGAGGTTCAAGTAGTGTGCCATCACATCCAACACTAATAATGGGTTCCTAAACTATTAAAGAGCAACATGGCTATAACATAAAATAATATGAAACAACACACATATAAAAATTGTAATGAAGGCCACTTTGAAGTATATTATGGAGGTTTTAACCATGTGCATATAATGCCTACAAATGAATTCTTAAAAAATAGAAAATATACAATGGTGAGAACATAAAATATACATAAATTATTTTTTATTGGAACCCGAAACTGGGAAAATCAAATTGATTTTTAATTATATTATTTTTAATGTTACAATAAATTATATACATGCTAAATAATTCATAAACACCTAATCTATTAACCTTGGATTATAATATAATTGTAGTTCCCCCGACCAAATCTACAAAAAACCATGGGAAAAACCAACATGTGCAAAACCATGGGAAAACTACCATGCATAAAACCATGCACAAAACCATGGAAAAAAATTCCTAAAAAATTCTTTCATGGTGCTGACTCAAACCTCATGTAATGGGGCTAAACCCTCCCCCCCACACCCCCCCCCCCCCCCGCCCCCCCTCGAACCCCCATATGCTCATGGTGCATATATGTCATGAAAATAATATAACACACACCCAACGTTCTCCCACTTGTTGTTTTCTTTTCACATAGGGGAGAAGGGGAGTACACAATCAACAATTTAGGGAAATAATGGCCATTGTTTCTCTACACCAAGAAATTTTTTTAATTCTCATATATTTTGTCAATGCATTTGCAATATTCTTCAAAGTGTCCATCATTTCTAGCAAAAACTTTTCATATTCAACCATATCCCTCTCAAACTGATACTAAACAATATGATTTGTCTTTGAATGATAATGTGTGTTCTTTTACAAGAAATTTTCACTTTCGCTATCATAATTTATCCTTATATCTTGTTGTACAAACCCCATACATGAACATACTCTCTGTAACCAAATGGCCCCCTTGTTTGCATGAGTAGCTTCCATGTATTCAATTTATATAGTTGGAAGTTCCACTAAAGGCTGTCTCTTTCTCATCCAACTGATTTGTCCTCCAAATACGTTAAACACATACCCACTTGTAGATATTCTCTGATCCAAATCTCCACCCTAGTCTGCATCGACAAACCCACATATGTCCAACACTCTATCCAATCCTATTTTTCTTTTGTAGCCCAAACCATAATCACTAGTGCCACAAGGATATATGAAAACCCACTTCCTTTATTGGTTTTGACATAAACATGTTAAATACTCCCATTACATGGGAGATGTCTGGTTTGGTACATACCATTGCATACATAAAACTTCTTATTTCACTCACATATGGAACAAGAGACATGTCCTTTTCCTCTTCCTCTATCTTGGTACATTTTTCTGTAGATAAATTTACACCTATAGGAATAGGAACCTTCATCAAATTACTATCCTTTATATTAAGCCTATGTAATATTGTCTCGATATACTTCCTCTAATTTAACCATAGTTTCCTCTTTTCTCAATTTCTTTCAATTTTCATGCCCAAAATAAAATTTTCAGCACCAAGATCCTTCATGTCAAATTTAGAGGACAATTGGGTCTTCACATTATGGATAATTTATCTATCATTTCCAATCGACAATAGATCATCCACATACAAGACCAAATAAATAAATGATTACCAACTAATTAAAAATACACACAATGATCTTTTTTGCTCCTTGTGAAGCCAATTCCATATATATATATATATATATATATATATATATATATATATATATCAAACTTTTGATACTGCGTCCTTCATGATTGTTTTAATCCATACATATAATTTTTTAAACTGCATACCTGTTATTTTTTACCCTTCATTGCAAATCCCTTTGACTACTTCATGTGCATATCTTCTTCCATATCCTCATGTAGGAATGTTTTCTTCACATCCATATGTTCTCTATAAAAATCAAAAGAAGCAACAATAGATAAAAATAATCTAATATAAGTTAACTTGGAAACAAGAGAAAAAATATCACCAAAATCAATTCCCAACACTTGGGAATAACCTTTTGCTACTAATCGAGATTTATATTTCTCCCATTTTCCTTATGCATTCATCTTCTTCTTAAACACCCATTTTATTCCAATGAGTTTTCTTCTAGTTGGAAACTCCACCAGATCCAAAGTCCCATTCTTGTCCAAGGATGCCATTTCTCCAACCATGGCCTTTTTTTATAGATTTTTCCATTTTTTACGCATCTTTTTGTCACCATGACAACTAACCATTAGAGTGGATCTTTCACCATCCAATTCATGTGTTCCAAAGAAATCACTTGCAATTCAACAACTTAATCACCTTGGAGAAAGCAAGAATTATGGGTTATAAGGCCAAAAACCTTGTTTTTAGTTACTTGCGCGCTTTCATAGCCAGTTTCTGCGCCTACACAGTTCCTACCATTGGTACCCGTGCAAAAATACGCTTTGTATTACACTATGGATCACACACATGACTCATAAAAAAGTAAAAATAAAAAGGTAATTCTAAAAGCCTTGTTGGGTGAATATATCCCAACTGAAAGCTTCGAGGTCATGCCTATTCGAGCCTAACCCATCCCATCCCATCATGGAACTAACTCCATTCTTCAAGGAACCTTAATCCCACCTCAAGTGGATCTCATCCTTTTGATATGGATCCGAAACTTCCTCCTCTTGGCCTATAAATTAACTACATGCTAGAGGGTTGAGGGAGGTTGTTGCAAACAGACTTATGCTGGTCAAATTAGGCTTTAGAGCTTATCATCCAAGGAAGGGATTGTAGAGTTATGGGAGGAGCTTCACATCATCAAGGCAAAGGCTGTGAGACTCTTCTATATTCCTGAATTAATACAATTGATATCTTTTTCTCACTACATTTTTTTATGGATCTGATGAAGGATTTATGTTATTTCTATTTTATCCGTTGAAATGATGTTGGTTACTAATCTCCTTGATAATTAGTTTGAATCTTTGAATAATCTATGCTACATATGCCTTTGTATCTTTTGGTTTCTATGTGTGCAAGTTTGTTTCAAGCATTGAAGAGTTGCATCGAGGCATAACGAGGATCTTCATCAAGCATTTCACAATAAGGTACATATCTCATTTCCTCTCCTTTTAGCTTTATGATTCAAGAAATATAGATTCATGGAAAGAGTAGTTTCATTGTCTTCTTGGTAATAGGTTTTGTTAGAAATTTAGGAGATTGCTCTTGTCTGCAAGAGGGATTAGTCCAATATAACAAATTGGAGACTCCGTTGGGGACCATCATGTTCTCTTCCTTTTCCTTGTTTTTTATTTTTGATCTCTTTTTGATAGCCTAATATGAGTCTTGTCAAGATAGGTACCTTTTATATTTTGTGATTTGTTTTCCTGATTTTTATTTTTTCCTTAACTTTTATCGTTCTACATGTTTCTATTCAACAACAGAGTGCAAATTTGGGCAGTTTTTCTTTAGCAACTGAGCGCATGCACACTAAACTTAACTGTTCACCTGTGCACATCCTGGGAATTTTTTAAAAAATAGTTTTTCCTTTGATCAAAGTCTATATTTTGGTTTTGAAAGCTTTTTTACACTTTTCTTGACCTTCAGTTAATATTTTTTTTTTCTTGGGTGTCATTAAGAATTGTTTATGAGAATTACTTGTTTTCACAAATTAGGGTAGGGTTTTGTCTGGTTTCTTCTTGATTGATAAAAAAAGAGATTGGTTGTTGTTAGATTCTTGTGTCCCTATCTTTTTTCTTGCAAACATACCATATTTAGTGAATGATTTTCTTATTTGTGAAAGATATTCTAGATTAGTGAAAGTAGGGTTTTCTCAAAGTTATTAGTGTTTTGTGACAGTTGGTTCTTTTGCTTAATTCAAAACGAAAATCAGTTATTTTTCACTACTAAAGTTTTACATAAATACTTTGTATAAATCATTGATTTAGTGGCATTCATTAGTAAAAATTAATTTCGAATTTTTTATGGATTTCTCCATGCATTTTGAATAATTGTGAGTGATTGCTTGTGAAAGGACGTTTTATGGTTATTTGACTTATTAAGTGAGTTGAAATTTTGATTTAATTTCTGCAATTGAATTGTTTCAAAGTGAAATTAGCATTTTGTGGAAAATAATTTTATCGAAATTTGAGTTTTTTCATTTTATTTGAAAATAAAAAAGATTCTTACACTCCCATAACTAGGAATTCATTGAATGAAAGGTTACAATTTCATACTTGACTGCATTACAAAATATCATCAGTTTCACGTCCATCACCTACTGAGTAAACAACAACTTAATAACACAATGTTAATAAATTTGATTAGAATTTTTACATTTTTAGGGCTCTTTCCACCTACATAGATCAGGTTGTAGGGATTTGGAATAGGGAAGTGAGTTAAATTTCCAAAGCTATAAACAAACATTAGAATCTTGCGGTAGGGAGTAAATCCATTTATTGCAATTTTTCTCTGGGAAGATCCTCTTACAAGGGAGTCAAGCACGAGATCATATCAGATATAGTGAAGTGATTGTACCCTCTTCATTAGTTATGGTAGAGTGGTTTTCACACATGTCAAACAGTGCCAAAAGGTACTTTGGAGTCACTTGGAGGTAAACTCATATTATCCATGTTGAGGAACTTTCAAGGGGATTGAGCTTTGTTACTCCGCCCTTGCATGTACGTCTGATCTGCGGCTGTCCCACCAGGTTGAATTGTTGTAAGTGGTAACCTTAGTGAAGATAATCTTAGGGCTATTTCTCGAGGTGACAATGGAGGGAATTCCTTTGCTGTACTGGAACAAACGTTGACTAGACTCACTTAGAACTTTTTGGAGGGTAATATTCACTCAATATGGCATAAGTGTAGTTAATTGAACTAGATCGTTTTCATTAAGCAAGTTGTCAGGGTAACTAATTCCACCCGCTCTTGTTGGATGGATAAATCGATCTTGCGGACAAGACCGATCTCCCTAGTATCAGAAGATAGTCTAGCAACAAATAGACAATTAAATCTATCTTTCTCTAGATATATAACGATTTATAAGTAAATTCTACAAAGGTGTTACGATTCTACCTTGATCCAACGCTTGTTTGTAGTAGTCGTCCTTCAGTCGCCCGAAAGAGTTATCTTCAAAGATCTGCAATCACAAACAAACAAACATCA
The DNA here is from genome assembly GCA_034641835.2 of Pinus albicaulis. Taxonomy (NCBI): domain Eukaryota; kingdom Viridiplantae; phylum Streptophyta; class Pinopsida; order Pinales; family Pinaceae; genus Pinus; species Pinus albicaulis. Next base: position 212,920,340 of record CM076573.1, read on the forward strand.
AATAGCACCTGCATAGCATATATTCATAAATCATATCTATTATGGTGATCAAGGAATCCATAAAATAAACAATCAGTTGACATATTATTGAGAAAAACAAACTTATTTGTATTAACTTTAAAATAGTAGAAGAACCTTACAACCTTTTCAACCTTGATGTTGAACAGGTATTCGTGGGGTTCGAAGAAGGAATTTCCTTTACTTTGACAAGCCTTGCACTCTTCCAACCAAGATACATACAGGTATGTAATCTTTCCTCATAAAATCTCAGCTAAAGGAGTCTAAGTTCCAAGAGCACTTTACCTCAAATAACACTAAAGCTTCAACTCCTCAATTCTACTGTCCCTTAGTAACCCTTTGAGGCTGCCCTATGCCTCTTTTTATAGTGCAAAAGAGGAGGTTACTGGTCCACCCATGAAGGGATAGAATCCTCCTTCAAAGGGATAAGCTCCTCACATGAAGGGGTTATCTCCTTAAGGCATGGGATACATGAACCTAAAAAGAGTGGACTTGCCATCACAAGATTCCTTCCAGAAGCTTCTAGAAATGACTGAAAGTGAGCTTTTTAGAGTTTACTTGCACCTTTTTAATCTTTTACAGGGGTCCGCACCCTTAACACAGAGAAAGTGAGGTCAGGTACGCAGGAGACATCACCATTAGGTGTGGGACCGCAGGTAAGACAAAGAGAAAGTGTGATACCAGAGTTTTAGAGACTTTTGAGAGATTTTCTCTTATTTTTAAGGCTTGACATGAGGAACTAATGTTTTTAGACTTGCAAAGGAGGAAAGTATGAGTGATAATGAGCTCATATGGACAACGAAATGTCAAGGTGACAATTTTCAGTGCAAAAACTCTATCTATATATAATTTTCACCTTGATTTCTGCAATGTTGGATTTCATCACCAACTAGTGATTTCTCTGTGAAAAGGTTGTTTGTGTGGTTTGACTCCTAGATTTGTTAGCATGTGTTATTTGTTTTTTTTTAATTTTTAAAGGCCTTCGGTGTGATGTTTTTAATAATTTTTGGATTATTAATTAAAATTTATCGTGGATGACTTACCAAGATATTTGAGGAGAATGCAAGGTAAACCCCCTTAGTATACACCGAGTCAATTGGAAAAATTAAAGTTGAAAGTTCAAAATCAATAGGATCTAGGCCTTCATATCAACTTGAAACATCTACCATTGTAGAATCTGAAACTGAAGTGAATAAACCTCAATAATTTGAAACATACTTACTGAAAATCTGAACCAGTAGTTACCGACATCATTAGACCATAATCTGATACTAGAGAAGTTTTAGATACACAACTAACTGAGCCAAAAATTTCTGAACCTAAGTCTGATATTTTAGAACCTGAGTCTCCTTCAGATGTTATAGCCCCTACTCCTGCTCCAAATTGACCAAAATTAAAACTTATTATTATTGATAGTCTACCTCTTGGTCTCATTAGTGTCAAAGATATTCTTGAAGATGAGGAAGAAGAAACTCCATGTACTCCAGTTTTTACCGGTGAAAAAACAGTTTCTCTAGACCTTTTTTTTCTTCCTTTCGACTGGATCCTTGTTATTTCACATCCTTGAAATTGTTAGGTTAGGGTCTTCCATGTTACCGCACTCCTTATTACTCTGTGCCCGTATTTAATATGTTAGAAATGAATTCTGGAAGTATGTTTATTGATACGCCCATGTTTTTAGACTCTCCAAAATCATTGTTATATGGTGGTTCGTTAGTTCCTCCTGGATATCAGTCAATTTTTTGGACTTTTTCAGGAGTTTCTCCTTCTTCTCAAATTTCTACTATGTCATTTGGTATATCAACTTCTACTACCCAAGGTTTGACATCATACTAGCATATTAATATCGTTTCTGATAATGTAGGTAATCCTCAAGTTAACCCAATAGGTGGTTATAATCTGCTTGGGGGGCAACCACCTCCACCTCTAGGACAACCTTTTGCTGGATCATATCCTATGCTTCAAGAATAGCCTTTTACTGGAAATTATCGAAACTATGTTCATGTACCTCAAGCTGGTTTAGGTCTGTTATCACTCAGGTTTTCCTAGAAGTTGTGTAAGAGGAAATTATACCCGAGGTAACCACAAACCAACCTTCAGATGCAGAATCTAGCCAATCTGCATCCAGAGAGGGCTCTCTCTTTATGATTTATATTTGTTCTTAGAAGGTTTTAGGCTAGTTATAGATCCAAGAGTTTGATTTTGTTTGAATGGTGGAATCCGTCAACTAAGGGCAAGGTTGAAGATTTTCAGTCCATTGGGCTATGGAGTCAAAGGATGGCTTTACTGGATTTCTATTCTACACACAAGATGGTTTTACAGGGCAAGGTAGTTAGACAGAGAAAAATCCTTAAAATTTAAAGTGGATGGGATGATTTTGAAGGGATGAAAGGCAGCTAAGAATCTTTCACCATGTTCAACAGAAAGAAATGAGATGACTACAAACAAAGAGCAATGAAGAATTATTTATTATAGTAATCAACAATGTTTAAATTAGCAAAGAAAGAGCATTTAAGAATTCATGCTTATAACCAATTTAGAGGAAAACATTAAGAACAATCACATCTGAAATCTGAGTACAATTAAGTAAATTCTGATTCAATCCTTTATGTAAATTATTCAGAAATTGACATAATGATATTATATACTGATATAAAACTTAAGACAAAGGGTAGAAAGACTTATTGAACTGCAGTCCAACACATGAATCCTGCAAAAAGTCCTGAGCTTCAAATCGTCATCCAGTAAGCCACGAATAAATTTCTCCAAAATGATTTTATTCCGAAAATCTCAATGTTACAGCAAAGTAATAGAATCCACCCAAAATACTTCCAAGAGTGAAGTATTTATACAAATTCTAAACTAAAATATCTTGAAAAAATATCAAGATTAGTTCACAAATCTCTCCAACTATTTTACATAAATAGAACTTAAGTAAAGGACACTCAAACTAATGCATCTATTTGGCACTATTTATTATGGATAGGTGATGAAAAAGAGGAGAATTCGAATTTTATCCAACTCTTAGTTGATGATGAGGCATCCAAGTCACTAACTGCTTCCTTTCTTTGTGCAATTCTACTCCAACAATTCTGCAAATTTGGGGTCCAATGATACCTTTATATTTCTCAATCCGTAATAGATATGTAAAAATGGAAAGATTTTATTGTAGATAAATATGTTGGTGAGATAAACCTCTTTCACTTTCCTAAAATTCCTCTCCAGCTGTGCACAATAGGCTCTGCAAAAATATGTGTAAAACAGAGTTTTACAGAGTCTAAAAAATGGCCTGTAAAGATGCGCATGTATCTCTCATTATAAAACCAATGTGCAAAAACTGAGATAGGTTTTTGTAGATGGGTCTCTTAGAAACAAAAACCTCCTTGTTTTGTATGAAGTATTTTGTATTGGCCACAATCCTCTCTGCAAAATGATGACTTAAACTGGAATTTTCTGCAAAAAGTGCTTTCCAACATTGTTTAATATTTACAAAACCATAATGGCTGTTAGAAACGTGAGAGAGGTTTTTGTAGATGGCCCTCTTAAGAACATAAACCTCCTTCAGTTTTTCAAAATTCATCTTGTATTGGTCACAATATTTTCTGCAAAACAATGACTAAAACATGCAATTTCTGCAAAAATGTTCCTTCTTGTTATGTTTTTTCATCTTTTTACTTTCTTGCTCTTTTGACTGTTTTACTTTCACTTTAGACAAACTTCACTATTGGTGAAAGTATTCTCATCTCTTTTTACCATTTTACTGTTTTATGTATTTACTTTTACTGTTTACCTTTGACTGCTCTGTAACTTCATTTTAACTTTCACTGACTTTTACCTGATACACTTTAACCACTGATACTCTTTAACTGTTATGCTTTTCCTATCCCTGTAATTTCTCATTTCACTTTTACCATTCACTATGCACATTTCATCATTCTAATCTCTCTCTGACTTTGTATACAAACTGTTTGTTGAATGAAGATATTGAATTAAAATCTGAGAATTTGGAGTAAACAATTTTGTCAACTAGTATTGAAATTGTTGGTCCAAATCCATATTCTGATGGTAACCTGCTAAAATCAAACAATTTGTTAATGAAATCCAGGTCTCTATGAGGGGCGTTCAATGGGGTTACATTCAGGGCTGTCGAAGCTTCCATTTTGGTTCTTATGTATTCAAAATGGAAGTTTCTGGGTTTTCTTCACAGACCGGGCGCGATTTTGGTCTTACTGAGGGAAATTGGCACAATTGCAGGTTCAGGGGAACAATTTACAGTCGTAAAACTCAGGGAATGATCTTAGGAATAAGATTTAAACACTGATTCAGCAAAAAACAAGGAAAACAGAGTTTCATTTGAAGTTCGGGGCGTAATAGGATAAATACCTGTTCTTGGAGGCAAACTGAGTTTTAACAGGTATCAGGCGATGGCAGGAGGATACTCGAACACAGGTCCGGCGGAATTCTGGAGCGAAACGAATAGAACAGTGGATTTCAGTGGAAATTTGAAATTCGTAGCAGAAAGCGCAGTCGCGTTCAAATGATGAAAATGACATAAAAACACGCGAATTTGTTTTATTTCCAAAGTCAAAAAAGGGGTTTTTAGTTTTTCGAGGAGTGACGTCACTTTGGTACGGGCTGACGTGGGGCAGGGGGGCCGGGCGGTAAGCGGTTAGTCCCCGCACCGCTTATGAGCAATAGTTGTTTTAACTGCGCAGGCAGCGATTCTATTGGATCATTGACACGTGGACGGAAGACCAGTCAAATACCACCAAGCCCCCGTGCGTTAAAGCTCTGACAAGGGACGGCTGGCGGAATTGACGTGGAGCATCGATCTGCGGAGGGGCGATCCAACGGTGGAAAGTACTGGGAAATGGTGGGGCGTTATCGTGTGGGCCGGAGTTAATTAGTGTTTAATTAATCATCCCGGGTGGCACATAATTGGTGGAAAAAGGTTATTAATTAGTTCTGATAACTAATTAATCCCATAGTTATAAAGGGTCGGGGTAAATGAATTTTGCGCACGAGTCTTCATTTAAAGTGTCTGGTGGGATGCCAGGTGGATGAGCCACGGTGGCACGAGGTTTTTCCGAAGTTTTAGTTTGAATTAAAACTTTGGCTTTATTTATATTTTTGGGTTAAACATATATATCGTATGTTTAAAGTTTATTTTTCATATATGTTTTTATTATATGGTAATAAATAAACATTATTTAATTACCATAAGGGGTGGGACTATGATATAAGGATATATTTAACCAAAGGGCTTGTATAGTGGGTTTTTATTTGAATGCATGGGGAAATAAATACTTTGGCTAAACTTTATAATAAAGGGGTTTTTTGGATATTTATATAAAAGGAGTTATATACTTAGGATAAAGGATTTTCACTAGGGATTTAATAACTAGAGTTAGACATTAATATGAAAAAGGGACAAGGGAACTCAAAACACTTTTCTCATCTAAGAAAGTGACAATTTCTGAAGTAAATTTCAATATCTCATCTTCAACACTTAAACTTATAATAGTAAGTTATTTTGAGGGATTTTTATGGAATTTTGCATGATTTTCCTAATAAAAATGGGATTTTACTTAGGAAAGGATTAAAGATGAATGATTATAATGATGAATTATCTCAAGTACTTAGGTCTTTTTGATCATTAGGCCGAGGGTCCGGTCCCTCCAAAAGTCAAGGAAATGCCTTGAGCCCCTTTGATCTCCAAATACCTTAGTACTTTGGGGGAAATTAGTAAAACTTTAAGGGGAAAGTGATGAGGGAAGTTAATGATTTTGACTTTGCTTGCTGTGATTTTCCAGTGTATTTCCTGCTTCAGTATTTGTGATGAAAGTAAAGGATAAAAAACATGTAGCAGCACCATTCATCAGATAAAACTTTGCAACACCATCTACCTACCCTATCTACTACTACCATTTTCTCTTCTTTATTAGGGTGCATTTAGACTTGCAAACCCTTTTCAACCCTTTCTTTTTACATGATAATCTATCTATTTCTACCCTTATTACATCCAAGGGCTCAGATTAAACTGTTGAGCACCTTTTAATAACTCTACCTATCTACTTATCTGCCAAGATTAAACTGTTTTGTCAGATATTTATTCTCTATTCTATAACATGAAATTGAAATATGAATAAGTCAAGTTTAAACAGTTTGACCCTTCATAAATTGTGGCAAAAGTTTGACAGGCTGCACACAATTGCTTATTTACAAAAATGAAATAGTAGTGGCATTTGGATTGGCACACTTTCCTTGGTCTATTTTTGTTTGGGGTTCATTTCTTTCACTTTTTTGACCATTTTATTCTTTTCACCCTTTGATTTTTCTTTTAGGGTATACCCTCTTTACATTTTTTAAATTTTTTGATTTTTTGGTTTTTCAAGAATATGGAACACCTTTACTTAAGAAAAAGGTTTGAACATATTCCATAGTTCAATCAAGACAATCATGAAAAATGACACCTATTGGTATAGGAGACTAACAAGGTCAACCCATTGTGTCAGAACCCTTGGTACTCCTTATCCAAGGATGAATATCATTTGGAACCCTTTGTTTTTTCAACAACCTTTGCAAGTTTCTCCATAGGTAACAACTTACCAACCTATTTAGCCTACCAGACAAACTATTCAGTAAATACATGTTCAAAATATTCCGATACAATTCTAGTAGTATGTTCAAGGGATTCCTCAAGTGAGTCTGCAAATACCTGTTAAAAAACAAAATCAAAATCCTAGTTTGAGTAGTCCACACAGTCTTGTCCAATTAGCTGTAAAAACGTTCGTTCAACAACCGAGTACACCTCAAAACCCCATCCCAGGAGTATCTCAAACTAATATTCCAATTACCCCTCAAGTATCAGTGCAACAAAATATTCAGGCTATCCCTCTGACATCTATCTATCAAGTTGGTCCTATGATCTAGTTTATACCTCAAATACCTTTGGGACAACCTGGTATAAGAACTATGCAAACACCGTATCAAGGCCAACCTTTTCAGGGCCAATTATTTCAAGGACAACCTTATTAGATTCATTTATTTCAAGGGAAACCTTTACAAAGCCAAACCCTTTCAGGGAAAATATTACTTGGGGAAGATGGGCCAAAATCCACCTTTCTAGAGTCAACCATACCCTAGTCATACTAATCAAATTGTGTCTCAATCATAGTTTGGTATGGCTCACCCTGGTTATCATGGAGGAATGCAAATTCCAACCGCACAGTCTATCACAATATATCATGGATATCATCCTCCAGGTATTGGACTTATCTTTCATGGTAATAAATTTTCACAATAGGATCCCAACTGATAGGTACCGTTCATTGCAACTTTAAATTTACCATATTTGTCTCGGCTAACGAATGATTATATTTACTATTTCCCATTTTGGCTAACAATTCCTACTAAGTTGCCCAGTGGAAATCTGAAATTTGAAGGTAAATCAAGAGAAGACCCATCAAACCATGTCATGACATATCATCTTTGGTGCATGTCAAATTCAATGATCAACGATTCCATTATTATGCGACTTTTCCAACAATATTTAACCATTTTAGCAGAAAAATGGTACATTAAGTTACCATGAGCCTCTTTTCATAACTTCAATTCCTTAGCAACTTCTTTCTTGACACATTTTCAATTACCAATATGTTATGATACTGGTACTGAACTTTTGACTTCTTTGAAACAATCCTCGTCTAATCACATTTCTGATCATATACATGAATGGATACGTAAACGTCATCTAGTTAAGGTTTTTATTCCATATCATATTTTGACTGGAATATTTACAAAATTATTTCTTTCAATCATTACTGAAGATGTGGCCAAGGGAAGTGTTGTAACTAAAGAGCAGGTTATTGCTCATGCCCACTATCTAGACCTTGTTTACGAACAGTTTGGCACTTTATATGATAAAATTGTATATTTTCCTCGTCCTGGTGAAATAACCTCAATTCCTACAAGATATCCCACCATTGATGGTGTGATTGGTTATGTTAGCCAATCTAAGTGTAAGAAGAAAAATTCCAAAACTACTTAGATTGTGACTTTACCAGATTCACCCAAAGGAAATCGTTCTCCAGAAATTACTTTTGAGATTAATGTCGTAGATTTATCTATTGGAAAGAGTAAATCAACCAGAGGTAAAAAGAAATGAAAGGGTGAATAAAAACAAAATGCTTCTCCAAAAGAGAAATCAGACAAAACTGAACCATCTGACGAAAAGAAAAATCCGTGTTATCCTTTTCTAATCTGTGATGAGGACCATTGCACCAAGGAGTGCCCTCATCACATTGAGGTTACTGAAATTTGTTAAAGGTTCACCAATCCGTATTTTTTTGAAGGATTAACTTCGTTCACAAGACAGTAATATAGTTTCACACAACCCTTCCTCTTCTTCCACATCGGTGGATATCATTATGATGTCCTCACAAGTTATGGTAGCTACAAGATCTAAGGATTATGGATCTAAGGGTCCTGTCATAAATAGAAACTATATTGGTTCACCCAGTTAATCTTCTACATAAATTCATCCTCCTTCCGAACCATTACAGATTGAAAAAGCCAATTTTGACATGGTGATTCGACTGCCCCATAAAGGTGTTCTTCGAAAATCAAATTTCAATCCTCATGTGTGAGTTGCTCAAAATTATGACATTGTTGAAGATCTGGCTATGTCACCTTCAACAATGTTGGCCCTTAAAATGTTGCAGACTTGTCCATCAAAAAGGAAATTTCTATTGTCAGCAATAGAAGATATTGATCCCCAAGATTCTAATCTCATTACCTTTGATCTTGAGAGTCATGTACCTAGACTTCGGGATCAACTGGAATTTCAAATACCGGTTTTTGTCAAAACTAAATGATTCTTTCACACGATGATTGATGAATGAGATTCTACATGTATCATGTCTATTTCTTTTTGGAAATCCTTGGGTTATCTAGCCATCAATCAGTGTGCCAAAACTTTAAAATCCTTTAATTGAATACATTTTCATCCATATGGAATTCTAAATAATCTACCTATAGAGTTAGAAGGTAAAATGGCTACAATTGAAGTTGAGGTTGTTGATGCTCAACTTGATTATAGCATTTTACTGGGACGAAGTTAGTCCTATGCTATGTCGGCAGTGATATCATCATTTTTTCCTATGATAATGTTCCCCCATAAAGGAAAAATCTTAAAAGTATACCAATTGTCTTACTACAATTTAGACCCTAATTCTACAGGTAGCATACCCTTCGTTGGGAAAATGGTTACTCCATATGAAGATGTTGGGGTAAGTTTTCTTAAGAATTCGCCTTTTATGGGAACTTTTGCACTCCCTCCACCCAATTTTCCTCATAATATTGCCCAGGTTAATAAGATTACATCAAGCATAGTGCAAAGTTCTAATCCTTGTATTGTGCCTTCAGAGTTTGAATTGACCTTGTATGGCAGTGAGATTCCTTTGAGCACGTTTGAATTAGCTTATCAAGAAGTTCGAGAATTTTCCATCCCATCATCATCTGCAACTGATTAAGTGAATGTGATCATTAATGATTATTCTCATTTATCATGGTTAGTACCAATATTATTCCCTGATCCCTTTGATAATGAGTCTCAAACTCGTGAAAGTATCGTGGAAATCATGACTTTGGATGAAATGCCATGTTATGATTATCATCATCGTTCATCCTTTCTGCCTAAATTTGATAAAATTAAGAATGATTTTTAATCTATATTTTCATTTGAGAGTGTGGATAGTCCTCAATGTCCTATGTCAATCCTTCATTCAGATTCTGAAACAAATCTAGGAAACATATGTACAATTGTACCAATTAACATCTCAGTTAAACTTGGAAATACCGAGAACATTCACATAAGTGCTTTGTGCTCCCATGATGAAATTGAGACATATAAAACCCCATTTCAGGAATTCTGAGTCATTTTTTCCTGGTCCTATGAGGAAATGCTAGGAATTTACCCTAGAATTATAGTTCATGAGATAAAGAATTACCCAGATGCTAAACCTGTTAGACAAAGATTACGCCTAGTGCATCTGCGAAAAACTACTGCTATAAAAGCTAAAGTTGAAAAACTACTTAGAGAAAGTTTCATTTATCCTGTTCCCTTGAATGATTGAATGTCCAATATCATTCCCGTTAAAAAGAAGCAAGGGACCATTAGATTATCCATCGACTATATGGATATTAACAAATGTTGTCCAAAGGACAATGATCCTACTCCTTATATCGATCAAATTTTTGATGATTGTGTCGGAAATGAGATATTATCTTTTATGGAAAAAAAATTTGGATACAGTCAAATAAACATACTCCCTTACGATTAGCATAAAATTGTGTTCATTTGTCCATGGGAAACCTTCGATTATCAGAAACTCCCTTTTGGATTGAAGAATTCTAGTGCTACTTTTCAGAGGGAAATATCTTACACTTTCACAATATCAAACATATTGTGAAACCCTACTTGGATGACTTACTAGCTCACTCAATGAGACGACAGAATCATCCAATGCATTTGAGAGAAATTTTCATTACATGTAGGCACTACAATATTCATTTGAATCCTCACAAATGTGTCTTTTGTGTACAATCTGGTCGATTTTTAAGATTTATCGTGTCAAAGGAAGGCATTCATGTTGATCTGCTCAAGGTAAATGCTATTTTCAATTTTCCTCCTCCTTCCAATAATCACCAACTCTAAAGTTTGCAAGGGAAAGAGAAATTTTTACATAGATTCATACCTAAGTATGCCAAGATGACTAAAGGTTTTACTATACTGTTGAAAAAGGGCATCTTGTTTATCTGGGATGAGCTTGCTCAAAAGTATTTTGATGCATTTAAAATTGTGTTGACCCATACACCGTTGTTACAGCCACTTGCTTATCATCGAGACTACTTTTTGTATTTAGCCACATATAATGCCACCATTGGCATGATGCTAGTTTAGGATGAAGAATCTACCGATGAACATATGATCTATTATTTGAGTAGTAATCTCACAAAAACTAAAATCAAATACACACATGTGGAGAAATTGGCCTTGGCAACTGTTCAAGATGTCCAACGTTTTCGTCGCTATATACTCTTATGCAAAACAAATGTGATCTGATTGCAAACCTATGATGTCCATTTTTATGAGACTATTGCTTGGGGGGAAATAATCTAGATGGATTTTTATCCTACAAGAGTTCAATTTAGTATTTGAAAGATATAAATCTAAGAAATCATTGGTATTTGTTGAGTTATTGTGTGACTTTCCCTATACTGAGACAGAAACCATGGCAGAGGATTCTCTTCGAGATGAATCCCTCTTTCTTATCATTACTTTAGATATTTGGTATGGAGATATCATTATATAGCTTCAATCTCATACTTTTCGGCCTAAATTGTCTCGAACTGATCACCATCAACTCTGGTACCAATCCTAGCAATACACTATTCTTGGTGATACACTTTATCATCGTGGTGCTGATTCCATATTTCGACGTTGTTTGACAAACGAGGGATCTGAGAAGGCATTAAATGAATACCGTTCTGGAGCTTGTGGTGGTCATATGTCAGGGTTTTCCATTACCCAAAAGATATTGCACGCTGGCTATTTCTGGCCCTTGATGTTTAAATATTGCATAAACGCACTTCAGAAGTGCCATAATTTCCAGGTTTACCATCACAAGATGCGTGCGCCTCTAGCTCCTCTTCACCCAATCATAGTTGTCAGTGCATTTGCTAAATCGGGCATTTATTTTTTTACATGTAACCCTCACTCAACCAAGGGGAATGGGTGCCTTATTCTCGCAGTAGATTGTTTCACAAAATTGGCCGAGGTGATGCCTACATATAAGGAGGATGGCGAATCCACAACCATTTTCATATTCAAACATGTAATTTCTAGGTTTGGCATACCAAAAGCTATCATTATGGACCATGGTATCCACTTTTGAAACTTTATAATGATCGAGCTTTCTGCACAGCTAGGATTGGGCCATGAAAACTCTACCCCTTATTATCCGCAAGAGAATGGCCAAGTAGAAGCTGATAACAAGGTTTTGACCACTATGATCAAATGGATTTTCGACATTCATGAATGAAACTTGCATACTATGATTTTTTTAGCCTGTTGGGAATACCGTACATCCATAAAAACATCGAATGGATTTACTCCCTTCCAACTCATTTACGATTTGGAGGTAGTTTTTCCAATTGAATGTGAAATTATGTCATTGAAACTGGCCATTAAGTTTCTACCAGCTACCTCTATAGAGGAAGAGTGTTTTTTACTTAGCACGACTAGAGGATACTCGTCGTGATGTTTCATTGGCTAGAGAGGCTCATAAGAAATGGGTTAAGGCTTAGTTTTACCGAAACATGAATCCACATTCATATTTGGAAGGTGACCTAGTCTTGGTCTATGATTAAGCGCACAATAAGCTAGGAACTAGTAAATTCGAACCCATGTGGCATGGTTCTTACATTGTGAAACATATACTAGCCAAAGGGGCATATGAACTAGTTGACTATGATGGTGTTTCTTTGGGAGATCCTAAGAATGGTCTCTACCTAAAGAAATATTGTGCGTGATTCATCTCGTGAAGATTTGTGTACATTACTTGTATCATATTTTTATGAGTGTGTGCATTAGGTTTTTTATTTTTTACGATTTCCTGCTACTTATCCTGCATATCTTGTGTTACACTTGATTTGCAGATGTTGACGTTCCTTCATAATTACATTGGCTTTTCAGATGGCGGTAGTCTTAGTACTCATAATCTCGCTTTCGTGGCTTGGACTATTTACTCGCCCATTGATGAGTTAGTTTCTATTCATGGGATATGCTTCGGTTAAACCAAAAATAACATAGCAGAGTATAGTACAGTGATTGAACTATTATATTATGCCATTTCTTTGGGCATTCATCATTTGATCGTTAGGTTAGATTCATAGCTCATAGTACTAAATTTAAACAGTGTCTATGCAGTAAGTTCAACAATGCTAAGAATTTTATTACGAATCCCTCTCTTGGAAATACAGCTTGATTACATTGAATATCAACATATTCCGAGAAATTTAAACAAATTAACGGATACATTGGAAAACCATGTGTTAAATAGACATTTACAACATTTGTAAACAAAAACAATATTCATCCACATATTGAATAGAGATAACTGAAATGATAAGTAGTAGGCTCCATTAGGTAATATAGTCTATAAAAAGTGTGTTGTAAAAAATTTCGTCCAAAGAGATGAGGCCTCATGGCCTTTATTGTCCGAACATGCAAATACCAAAAATCAAAATCTAGCTCTAAAAGACTAGCAACTATCCATGATGGTGATCATGATAGCAGACTATAGCACGTGCTAAGCGTCGTAGCAGGTAGATTGTCGGCTCTGTAACTCCTACTACATGCCTCTAGTACGAAAAAGGAAAATAATCAAGTCCAGTCTCTAGAATATCTAGAGGAAACCTCTCCAAGTTATTCTCTAACTTAGTGAAGGCCTATGTTGCATTAGGGTTAGGCACTGCAACAACGACTAGCTGATCTCTTCGACTGTCAAAACGCCATAGTACAGATGGTCTAGCCGGGGAAATATCTACATGAAAAATTCGAATAATTGGCTTTGAATGTAAAAAATAAACAAAAATTTAGAAAAAATAAAACCCATCAAAATGAGAAGTTTTTACGTAGGTCACCCCACTACATCCCTGTTGTGAATGGGATATCTGAGTCACCTCTCCAATCAATCCATGCATAAAAAAATTATTCAATCATAATAATCTGGCATTCCAACCATCCGAAGATCTCAGGAGTATATTTGACCACCGGGCCATCGCCTCCATGGCAAACCATCAACAAGACCCACAATAGCATGTGAGGATCCCTAAATCCTCCTATTTCTGTCAAAACCTGTTGTGGGGCCAGGAGGGGAATATGCTCTAGAGAAAAAAAAATCAAGATAACTCCATATCAAAATTTCTTGAGTTTCCCTGTTTTTTCTCTAGTCAGTTTCCTTTTCATGTTGGCAACTACCCCTTTACACTAGTTGAAAATGGTGGGTTGTGAGCACTCTACAACAGTTTGCATTTGAGCCTTTGTGGCCAATTGAAGCATTGCACTTCCACATAATCTGGTAAATGTAAAGGCAATAGTTCTCAAAGGGATCCACTCGATGGTTTTTATGTCAATCCTACCATATTTGAGCTGAGCCCCGTCAATGAAATATCGTTGCAAATAAGTAGCAGTGGTATCTCCACCTGGTTTATGGCCATACAAGGATATATCTATCCGTATGCGAGATATTCGAGTCAAGAAATAGATAGCATCAATATCTATGGTGAGAATTTGATCTCCTATCATGAAGCATTGATCTTGGACATCTCATGTCCTCACCATCCAAGTCATGAGATCTAGCTGGGCTTTCATCAGGGAAAATTTTAAGGATGGAAGTTTATCTTAAAGTTTAAAATATCGGCGAATCTTACATGTCCATAATATGTAAATTTTAAAAAAAAATATGATATTTTTGTGAAAATATTTAGGTTTATAATTATTTTATATTAGTATATATGAAATTTTGGCAATTTTTAGGGTAAAATAATTTTATACTATAAAATTTTGGCGAATATTTTTTTTCGAAAAAGCATGGAAAATTAGCCCACCTACAAACATTAGCCCCTAAACTTTTCCCTGGATTTCATCCCCATAATTATCCAATATTTGTATAAGCCAAAATCTCTTAGGGCTTGTAGTGTTGTTGGATCGTTTAAAGCTTCAGAATCTTGGTTTTCATGCTCTCTCTCTCTCTCTCTACTCCATTCTAAGTGGTCAAAAGACTGAAAATAACAATTGTGGAAGATTATAAATCAATATGAGTGATTTTGCAAATTTTGGGGATGTAATTCTTGTTTTTTAGAAAAACCTTGATTCTTGCGCGACCATATTTTATGAACATAGCACATTTGCGTGACTTCTTAGGAGAAAAACGACGCAAATAATAGATTTTTGTGTGTAAAAAATAGTCGGTGTGCGTGGTCCCGATGAAGGAAAAACCACACACATCCGAGGGCGCAATTTAAAAAGAAAAACATCCCCACAAGACCAAATACATGGCTAAAATGAAAAATCAATTCAATGGAAATAAAGATAATGAATAATTCTCTTACCTTGAGAAAACGATTCTCAATTTCGTCCACCAGTTTGCTCGGAATCAACTCATGAAGTTTGTGGTAAAAAACCCCTTTTTTTGCTCTCAATTGGTTAAAAAATCAAATAGTAAAAATAAAATTACTTTTTGAACTTTTATAAGTTTTTGGGCTATTAAAATATTATTTTTTATGCCTTTGACTTTTAAATTCAAAATTTCTAGGGTTTTTGCAATGTTTTTTGACCAGATATGATAATTTTTTGGGTTTAATATGCAGTAAACAGAGTATAACATAAAAGTGGATTGTTTTTATGTTGAGCGAACTTTTATCACTTTTTCAGGCTCTCAAAAAATATGAAAAAGAGAAACCCAAGAGTTCTCTTTTAAGCCCTTTCGATACTCTCTAAACATGAAAATATCGTTGATTAATTGACTATTAGAACTTGTAAAAATGAATGAACAATCATCTATTTAGTATAAGTTTACCTCTTTTCCAGGTTGAACTAGACTATTTATGAAAAAGCTATACGTTGAATAATAATGGTCAATAGAGTTCTCTCCTGCATTATTTTATCCTTTTTTGGGATTGAAGGACTAAATTTACGAAACGAACATTATGGAGTTTGCTTATGTTTTCGTCATGACTCCCTAAAACTAAAAAACACTGAGCTTTACTTTCTCTGGCCTCGTTAAAATTTTACATTGAAATAACAACATGAGTTTTCTTTTTGTATATTTTCAAACTCTTTAAACATGAAAACGACATTGAGTTACCCTGTCACTAAAGTCGTAAAATTTAAACAGTGTGGGACTCATCAATCGTGACGAGACCAAACCACTCCCTCTTAGGGTTTGTTAAAAATACTTCGAAGGACTCATCCAAAGGATGAGCTTACAGGACAAGCAAATTTTATCCTTCCAAGCTTGAGAAAAATAAACAGGTACTTTCTAGTGATGGTGGGGGGAAATTTGGAAAAAAATTCTATTTTTGTATTTCATTTATGGCTGTATGTCACTCTTGAACATGAAACTCCGTCACATATATCTACGGGTTGGGAAATCCATTTGTCTCACAGTTAATCAAACATCATTGAAAGTATTTAGATTGTTTTAAGTATTATCATTGAGTAAAATGCTACCAAGTCTAAGTGTCATGTCACTGGTATTTTCAAGGGAAGTCCAACCTTAGTTCAAATTACCTTGCAAATTATAGTCTTCAATCATGCCAGACATCCCTGAGTCAGTCCTTGCAAACAATTTTTCAAAACTTGACATGAAGTTTCATGTCATAGGCCCTCCTGTGATGGATCACTTCCTATCGACTTCATCTAATTATCTAGGAAGTTGATCTAAAAACCCTCTTCAGTACCTTGAGGCATGCATGCCTTAATGGTAGGTTTCTCTCATTCGAAAACAAGTTCTCATCATTGACCTTTGATCGAACGATTTTTTGAATGTTCGACTTTAGGACAAATTTTCACACTTTATAGATTGTACTGGGAGTAACTTGAGGACCATTTCCATTAATGGTGTTCTCTCTAGCACTTGTTAACGATTCACATCATTGACCAGTAATCAAATGGTTTCTACCATGTTTGAATTCAAGACATGTATTCACATGGTTAGATTTGTACAGTGGATTGATAGTGATGGAGATAAAGACCCTGGAACTAGTTTCATTCATCTAGGTTGTGAGGAACTATGTATTAATGATTATACAAATAAAATCATATTTTATGCTTGCGTCCATACTGTGTCTAATGTTGACATGATTCCTAGTGTATTTTCATACTAGTTCATTGAGTTATGTTTACTCTAAGTATGGGAATGCCTACCTCAGTGATGATTATATTGCATTGTAATCCTTGATTGATTGTTGTAGGTCTCCAGCCATGGTCTTCAATCCAATATTTTGCATGATAAATCGCTTCAGTCCTTAAACATATTTTTAGACTTCGCACTTTAGGGGTAAATCTGTTACATGTCATTTTTTCATAATAAAAACTGACCATTATAATGGATCTTTCGCCATCCAATTCATGTGTTCGAAAGCACTCCCTTGCAAGTCAACAATTTAATCACCTTGGAGAAAGAAATAATTATGGGTTATAAGGCCAAAAACCTTCTATTTAGTGACTTACGCGCTTTCCTCGCTAGTTTTTGCGCATGCATAGTTCCTACCATTGGTACGCACATAGAAGTATGTTGTTTCTTACACTATGGACTGCGCACATGAATCAACAAAAACTAGAAATAAAAAGCTAATTATAGAAGCCTTGTTGGTCGAATATGTCCCAATTGAATTATTCAAGGTCATACCTATTTGAGCCTAACCCCTCCCATCATGGAGCTAACTCCCATTCTTCAAGGAACCCTAATCCCACCTTAAGTAGATCTTATCCTTTTGATTAGGTGAAAATTCCTCCTCTTGGCTTATAAATCAACTACGAGGGAGGTTGCTGAAGGTAGAATTATTATGGTCAAATTAGGCTTGAGAACTTATCATCCAAGGAAAGGATTGTGGACTTATGGGAGGAGCTTCACCTAATCAAGGCAAAGGTTGTGAGACTCTTCTATATTTATGAATTAATACAAGTGATTTTTTTTTTCTCACTACATTGTTTTATGGATCTAATGAATGATTTATGTTATTTATATTTTATCCATTGAAATTATGTTGGTTACTAATCTCCTTGATCATTAGTTTGAATATTTTAATCATCTATGCTGCATATGTCTTTGATCCTTTGGTTTCTATGTGTGTAGGTATGCTTCAAGCATTGAAGAGTTGCATCGAGGCATAGTGAGGAGTTTCATAAATCATTTCACAATAAGGTACATATCTCACTTCCTCTCCTTTTAGCTTTATGATTCAAGCAAGATAGATTTAGGGAAAGAGTAGTTTGATTGTCTGCTTGTTACTAGGTTTTGTTGCAAATCTAGGGAGATTGCTCTTGTCTGCATGCGGGATTAGTCCAATATAAAACCATCCTCTGAATCCACTACCTCACTGAAAATTTTGGGATCGTAATCAGTAATAGATAAAGAAAAAATTGAATGGATATCATATGGAGTATAACTCTCTGACTTCCTTTTTCCCCGAACTAGTCTCATAAAAAACAATGCGTGTCGTTATTCTTATTATGATTATTGTTCTTTTGTAGTGTTTGAATCTTCATACTTTAGATCGAAATCTATCTTCTTTGGTTCCTTTTCCCTTTGTATGAATTCTTATTTCATGAAATCCTTCACTTTTGTAAATACCACATCTCGACTGTACACAACCGTCTTTGTTTTTGGGATTTAAATCTCATAACCTTTTAAACCATCTTTATACCCAATAAAGATGCACCTTTAAGATTTACTATTCAGTTTGGTTCTTTTCTACTTAGGAGCATGTACATATGCATCACAACCAAATACCCTGAGATGTAAGAGAGAGGGTTTCTTACCAGTCCATACCTTGTGTGGAGTCTTATCCTCCAACATTAATGAAGGTGATCTATTAAACATGTAACGTGTAGTCTACAATGCCTCTACTAAGAATTCTTGTCTTAATACAACAAAATTGAGCAGGCTTCTTGCCTTTTCCATCAAAAACCTGCTTATCCTTTCTACAACTCCATTTTTCTAAGGTGTATATGGAGTAGTATTCTGCAATGATATTCCACACTTCTTATAGAACTCTTTGAATTCCTTCTTACATAACTCTCCACCATTATATTTCCTCAACACCTTAATATTATTCTCTATCTAATGTTCCACTAGAGCCTTAAATTCTTTGAACCTATAAAATACTTCAAGTTTATTCATGAGGAAATATATCCATATATTCCTAGATAAGTCATATATAAATGAGATTTATTACATAGATTTACCTAGTGATGGAACCAACAAAAGCCCAAACAAATCACTATGCACAAGCTCTAATGTTCTGTCTTCCCTCTTAACACCAGAGGAAAACCTCACCCAATCCTTCTTCCCATATACACAATGTTCACAGAAATAAAATTCCAAAGAGAAATTAGACACACCTTATACCATATAATTACCATGTTGTATTCGAATACCCTTCTCTCCAATATTTCCCAGTCTTTTATGCCACAACACTGCCTCTTCTCTATAGGTTATAAGATTTTCTTCTCCACTTTCAGGAACAAAAAAATTGTTGCACCCATCGACAATAGTGCTTCCCAATAGATTGTATAGAGTTCTGATCCAAAATCCCCTCATCAATACCAATGCTCGTTGATCCATCTTTCATAAATATTTCTTGGACATTTTATTTACACCTACATCATCGATCTTGCTTATAGAAAAAATGTTTCTGGCTAATCCTAGAATGTGAAAAATACTGAGTGTTATAATCCTTCTACCTATTAAATTCATCTTGAATTTTCCTCATCTTATGATTATGGTCTTCTTGTCATCATCTAGGAAGACATCACCACCATCATATTTGTCGTACTCGCGGAACCACTCCTTATGGGAAGTCATATGAAAGGATGTTCCTGAGTCAATCAACCATGCCTCATGATCTACATGCGTACTCGAAGAAGAAAAGTACACATCCCCACCTTCATCTGCGTTGGTTTTTGTTAGGTCCCTATATTACTAGTATAGTCCCTTATTTGTGTTAATGTAACCCACTTATTGTTAATGTTGTACCCCTGTAACCCCAATATTGTTATTATTGTGCCCTTACATTATTATTGTTAGGTCGGCTAGGATTTTATTGTGACCACATGGACTCCTATATATAGAAAGAGGTTTTGTCATTTGTATCATCCAATAATTGTTCATTTATGTAATGTAAAAGAGGTTGCCCCCTCGAAGTGGCTTTTTTCTAAGGTGTTGATCTCTCTTTTATTCTATTTTTGGAGCTGGTTTCATAACATTTGGTATTAGAGCTTATTATATTTCCCAGCTTCCCTACGATACCCCGTAATTCGATTTCCTTTCCTTCTGAAAAAAAATTCAAGAAAAATTTCTTGAAAATTAAAAGGTATTGTCCCCAAAGATTGTAACCATTGTACTCCTAGTACAACATCATCACCTCCCATTGGAATGGAAAGAATTGGACTATTCAATACATATTCCCCCATGGTTAGCTTGATATTATGGAATTTCCCATAGAAATTTATAGTTCCTCCATTAGTTTGAGCACCCAAACAGGAAAATAATTTTGTCCAAAAATTTCCAGTAAAAATGGGATCTCTATCACTTACAATAATCTTTGGGTTTCCATGTAGCTTTTGAATTGTTTCCATAAATGCAGTAGCAACTGTACTTGCATTAAATGGATGAGATAATGCACAAAAGTGTGCATACTTGGTAATTCTATGAACTACCACCATGATGACACTCTTTCCTTCGGAATTAGGTAAACCTGTGATAAAATCCATTGAAATATCCTCCCAATGTTGACTTGGAATGGATAAAGGTTGCCACAAAATTTTGAATATCATATTTAAGGCCATCCCCAAAAAATCTTTCTTCACACTATGGTAAGTTTTAAAAAGCCTGAGTGTCCTCCTAAAGGAGAAGTGTGCAATTCCAAAAGAATATTTTGTTTTAGTTGGGGATTCTTACAAATATATAAGCGATATTTGTACCATAAGGAATTATGTTTCCAACTAAATGTATCATATGTAATAGGATCTTGATGTAAATTTTGAATTAGTGCCCACACTTCTTCGTCCTTCTTCCATTCATCCCGTGCTTCGATTATCCAATCTTGTTGGATAATAGTAATGGAACAAAGCAATGATTCCACCTCTTCATCCTTTCTTGAGAGTGCATCTGCATCAAAATTTAGCTTCCCAAGTTCGCGTTTGGGAACCTGATTCATTGGAGAAGGCATTCAGGTTGGCAAGAAAAATTGAATATAAGGGTAATTGATATTCCAGAGGAACACAAGATTGATGTCTTCATAGGGACATAACAATTTTCTCCTTTGTAGCAAGAGCATCATTACATCCATTTCCTTTCTCAAGAGTTTTAGATATACAATCTTACTTGTAGTGCCCTTCTTTTCCTCATTTCCAGCATACCTTTACAAATTTTCTTGGAGATTTAGATCTCCTTCTATATTTAGGTCTCCCACTTGAGGACTTATTTATATTTCTATTATGGTATTTTCCTCTTGTATATAAGTCATATTCATTTTTACACTCCATGTTTTTCCATCTCATATCCTTCGACAATAAGGGCATGACTATTTCATCAAATTTTAAGGTAGTTGCATTAATACATATGGAAACAACTAGACTATCCCATGAGTCTAGTAGAGAACATAATAGAATAATGAAATTATCCTCATTTGAAATCATAATATCAATAATTAATAACTGAGATACCATAGTATTGAACGTGTTTAGATTCTCTTCCACTGAGTCTCCATCCCTCATCCTCAGGTTATGTATTTATGAGGGAATTATATTGATACAAAGTCCCTCACTTGTCCCACATATATTTTGTTGTAGCTTCTCTTGAAACATTCAGTAATACTGAATCTGAGACACACAACCATATTGTGCTCCTTGCCTTATGATCCAAATTTGTTCAGTCCTCTATCGACACTATTCTTGGTTTAGTACCTTAATATACAACAATCCACTGATATTTATTCACCAACATATCCTCCATTTTGAGCTTCAAAAACTCAAAAAATTGTTTTTTGAATTTTTATATATTTATCTTTTCATTATAAAACATTCCCTATAATGTTCCAAAATATACCTTTAGCCACTTCAATAATTTTAGTCATTAGCTTCATAAACAATTTGCATAAATCGAACCAAAAATTTCACGACAAAACAAGGAATTCTCTGATATCACTGTAATATCCAAAATAATTTTTTTTTTGCAGAAAATTTACTTTAGAATTTATGTTTTTGATTTCATACACACATTTAACAAATTGAAACTATAACATTAATCGAAAAATAAGAAAATATGAACTGTAATTGAAAATTGACAAAATGCACATGCAATAGAGCTCAACCTTATTTTATTAATATAGAAAATGTTGGTACAAAACTGTGAATAGTTAAGGTAATGGCCTCAAAGATATCTACTACAATATTGAATTGAGCCACCAAAATCAGAGTTGAAAAAAATAGTTGAAACCTATGAATTATGGATGAATTCACCAAGGGAAGAGTTGGGTGCTCACCCACTCTCACTAAATCACTTGAGGGTTTCCATCCTGGGGCTCCTGCTGAAGCCAGGAACTCCCGGTTCTCCAAATCTCTCTAGATGCAATAAAAATCAACTCCAAGATGTCTCCAAATGGGTTACTCCTCCTCTTTATAGATCTCCATAGCTATATCCCTAAGCCTATAGAAACATCTCATTTCATTATTTTATTATTATTCTAGAAGATCCTCCATTGATTTTATCTTAAGTGACCTTTTAATTTAATTTTATTTCACTTATGTCACTTTTGGCCTTTTTCCTCCAATTGATTAATTTTCCTTAATTAAATTACTAATTAAAACCATTTTTAATCAAGGAAAATGGTAATCTCTCACCATACTCTATCTGACCACTGGAAGTCACCTCTCAACATCCCATCATGTAAATTTTATCATTCTAGCTCCAACGAGCTATTACATTGAGGTATTCCATCTAATATTTCTCCTTGAATGCCACCTCAAGAATAATTAATTAAGTAAGGCTCAATAATAACCCCATTTTCTGAAAGTTGTCGGAATGCAATGAAACAAAATGAAAGTTGTGAGGATGATAGAATATGCTAATAAAATTCCATTAGAACCCATAAAATCTCCTCAAAACTTCCACAGAACCCCTGATGCCATAAATTTTCTCCCATGACTTGGCCATCCCATGACCTGGAAATCCACCCTGGTTGTATTATAGAGGAAAAAAATGGGGACATGAAAAATCCTCCCGCCCCAAGATTGATTTCCCTCAAGAAATCCATATATGTCCACTATAGAGGCATCTGTAAACTGATACCAAGATCGCAAATGAACCACTGTACCATGCCATACCTCCAAGCTAACCAAACATGAATGGGTCCCTCAATACGCAAATCCCAAACAAAATGCTAACTCAATCCACCACCTGGATCCCAAAACCACCATAACCAATCATCCTCATCCATCCCCAATGGCTAAAGTTATGCTCTCTCTCTGACCATAGGTGCTACTCCACCAGTATAATACCAAATAATCACCTCTCTCTATTCCAACCCTTGACATAAACCAAGGTCAATCCCACTATGTTGATGTTGTGCTGGAATGCTAATGAGTTGATGGCCTACATCCCATTTCCATCTGAAACATGTAGTATCCCTCACACCTAAGGGCTCTCACTGGACTATGTCCCTGAATAAAAATACCGCTCCATCAATAGGATACAAACTAATGACCTCCTACCAATCCATATTATGGGAAGGATCACACGCATGGGATCTTGCTCGTGGAACAGGTCTACCATGATGAAGTTGGTCCATGCTCAATTCATGTTGCTTTTCCTGATCAATCAACAATATTTTTCCAAGAAAGACTACCCATATCTCTATAATGGACACGAGTGGATAATTTGTGTTGCAAGTCGTTTCTAAGTACTCCTAGAGAGGGTTGTTTCTTGGAAATACTATAGCTCTATTGGTTTCCACTGCACCTATTTGCACCTCATCAGTGGGTAGGCCCAAAGATGGATGAACCACCATATCCAAAATATCCTCTCTCATCTGTCTGAAAAATCCATGCTCCTCTGGTCTACTAACCTCCCGCAAAACTATCCCATCAAGCTCCAATACCCCCTGAAGACAAGTGTCTACAAATACTACCACCCTGCTGGTGGTCCGTGCATATGCATGCTCCTACTCAATGGTTGGTCCAAAATATTACTACTCATTCTCCTCTATCATGGGTTCAACATGAACCTCCAACGAACTCTCCACAAAAAGGATCATCATGCATATTGGGCACATCATCCTCCTCAACTAAGTCATGCTCCACCATATGGTGCTCATGCTTAATAATCACCCTAAATGTCTCCCACAAGGTCTAGTGGTTGCTCACCATACTCATCGTAATATAAATCAGGATTTCTATCAACAAATCCACATGAATGCTCATGCTCTTCATAGGCATCCTCATATGAACCCATGGGCTCATCCAAAGAATAATCCTCATCCTGGGACTCAAAATGAATATCCTCTCGTTGTACCTCCCTCATCTCCTTTGTACAACTCAAGCATGAGTGGCAGGGTACCCAAGGTTCCTTACTGATAAATAAAATACCCTTCCTCATCAGCTCATTCTTACTACATGTTTGGTCACCATAAATCCACCACAACTCCTCATGGGTCAACCATCTTCTGAACAACCCAATGTTCTGCTCAACCAACCTTTTGGCTAGTTCATAAGCATTAGGTGAAACCTCCTGCAAATGGCCAATAATTTAGAGGCAAATTCTTGAGAGAATTATAATGCTCAAATCAATTCGATACCACACTACATGCATGAAAAACCCAGGTGAAATGAAGTGGACCCAAGTGTTGGAAATGGCCCAAACAGATAGCGCGCACCACCCATAAAATATTGTTGCTACTACTAATGAAGAACTGGAGTTTCTACCCTCAAAATTGTTCAGAAAATCCTGAAAATTTAACCTAGATGTCCTCACACGAAACTCACAGAAACCCATAAATGTTTTGGATTAACTGGGCCCACCAAGTGGTGTGAATTACCCATTGTATCAGTACAAGGAACTTCTGAAGGAATGTTGATTTACAAACCAAATACTTCCTAGAAAATTATGAAATTTTAACCATGGAATCCTGTGTTAGGTCCCCATATTAATAGTGTAGTCCCTTATTGTTGTAGTTTATCCCCCTTATTGTTATTGTTGTAACCCTGTAGTCCCCATATTATTATTATTGTGCCCCATAAAACCCCACTATTGCTATTGTTGGCCCATAAATTATTATTTTTAGGTCGACTAGGATTATATTGTGATCCGATTGACTCCTATATATAGAAAGGAGGCTTTTTCATTTGAATTATCCAAGAAATTTTCATTTATGTAATGTAAAGGAGGTTTCCCCCTCGAAGTGGCTGATTCTAAGGCATTGATCTCTCTTTTCTTCTATTTTGGGAGCTAGTTTCATAACATTTGGTATCAAAGCATTGGATTCTAGGGGTTCGCTACTTCAAATAGGTTATCATGGAATTTTCGCTATAAATTTTTTCTCCGAAGGTTCAGACGCTAAAAAAAATCATTTGTGAAGAAATCCTGAGGAATTTCTTGTAAAAATTTCAGATCTTGGTTCACAATATTTTATGAGATATGATATGTGGAAGTTAGGGTTTTTGCAGGCTCCAGAATTTCATCTCAAAGAGGCGACCTTGGGAAAATCGTCATAATTCTCTCTCTGAGCATCACATTGGAATTCTGTAAAAAATGGCTGAAAGTAAACAGACTGTAGTTTTCAGTGTATCAATTTAAGATCTGAAGGAGGAAACAGTAACACGTGGCACGTTGTACAACTTTACTCTATTAAACTAGTCCATAATTAGGTCATTGTGGGAGATTGGGAATAACTTTGTCTTAAAGAATCCAAATCAGGTCAGACCTGTGGCAATGGAAAGAAGACTTAGAGGGCTATTAAAAACAAAACCTTAAATCTTGGGGATCCAAAATTATGGAGATGCGTCAAATTTAATATAGAGCTCCTCAAAAGCAAGAAAAATGTGTGTATTTTGTTTTGCAAATTGCATAAGTCTTGTTTGAAAAATCAATTTGAAGTGATTCCAAGGGAATATTGAAGCATATATATTAGTATTACATTCTAAAATCCCCCCTAAGAATAATTAAACACCCATTAAACCCTCATAAGGCTATACTATGACTCATGAAGAGGAAGAAGTGCCACATGATATATCAAAGTTACAAGAGCAAGTGCACCAAATTTCACTCTCGCAAAGAGCAACAAAAAATGGAAAGGGAGTTCTGAATAAAGGCATGGAAGCTAAGATGGATGGCATGGAAGCTAACATGGAAGACATGAAGAATGATATAAAAGCAGACATGGAAGGTTTGAAAGAAGGTTTGACAAAGTTTATACAATAAATGATTCCAAATGGTGAAAAGGTAGTACAGGAAACTCATGATGAGAACAAAATAAATGTTAATCATGATTTCATAAGCTCTAATTTTGGATTGAAGACCCACCATATTCCAAATATTGATATGAGGAAGTTTTATGGCAAGGATCCCATAACATGGATACTACAGATGGAGCAATATTTTTATCTCCATAATGTGCAAAACACACAAAAGGTACACATTTCAACTTTACATTTATAAAAAAATACATTTGTATGGTATCGACGGCTTTGCTCTCGTAAAAAAATGTCACTTGGTCAATTTTTACAGAGGAAATGATATCACATTATGAGGATACAAAGAGAAAAACCTTCTTTAGCCAGTTGATAAATCTCAAACAAAAGGGTTCAATGGTGGATCACACTGTGAGGACTTCCAAAAATTGAATATAAGGATAACTGATATTCCAGAGGAACACAAGATCGATTTCTTCATATGGAGTTTAAAGGATAACATCCAACATGAGGTTCGTCTTTGAGAACCTGATTCATTGGAGAAGGCATTCAGGTTGGCAAGAAAAATTGAAAGTAAATTTATGGCGACAAGGAAGCCTACCACTAACATCTATAAAGATGGAAGTGTTGCTACTCTATACTTCCACAACTTACAAGGTTGACACCACAAAAATTGGAAGAAAAAATATCAAAAGGGCTTTTCTACAACTGTGATAGCGAATACACTAAAGGTCATAAGTGTTCTGAGAATAAATTATTTTACATAGATTGTGAAGAGGAGGAAGAAAATGAACAAGAAACTTCAAAAGAAGAGAATATAAACCAGGAACCAACCCTAGAAAAAAGAATAAATGAGTCTGACCATATCCTATAATGCATTGGATTACCACTCCTCAAACTCTCAAGATAGAAGGACATATCAAGAAGAAAAAGGTAATAATTTTGATTGATTCAGGTAGTACACATAATTTATTTCATTGTAAGGTAGCCAAGGAATTGAATTACTTCCTATACCCAACACCAGTGTGTCAAGTGATGGTTGCAAATGGAGGGACTATAGATTGGTTTAGAAAATTCCATAATATCAAGCTAGCCATGGGGGAATATGTATTGAATAGTCCAATGCTTTCCATTCCAATGGGAGGTGCTGATGTTGTATTAGGAGTACAATTGTTACAATCTTCGGGGACGGTAGCTTTTAATTTTCAAGAACATTTCTTGAAAAAAATTTCGGAAGGAAAGGGAGTTGAATTACGGGGTATCCCAGGGAAGTCGTGAAAGATAATAATCTCTAATGTCATGACAAATATTTTGAAGAAAGAACAACAAGGCATAATTGCACAATTATTCTCACTAGAAGTTCTAACATCAAAATCATTTATTTCTCCAGATCTCCAAAAAGTCTTGGACAATAATTCCAAGGTGTTTGAAACTCCCAAAGGACTCCCACCTATTCGTGATCATGATCATGCTATTCATTTGATTCCAGGAATTTTTTTTCTGAACATCAGGCCTTACAGATATCCTTATTTCTAAAAGAGCGAAATTGAATTTATGATTGCAGAAATGTTAGAGGCTGGTATAATTAAACCTAGTCAAAGTTCTTTCTCTGCTCCATTAGTATTGGTGCACAAGAAGGATGGATCATGGTGCATGTTTCCGGATTATAGGGATCTCCATAAGCTCACTATTAAAGATAAATTTCCCATTCCTATGATTGATGAATTATAGGATGAATTACATGGAGAAATTTATTTTACCAAGTTGGATCTTTGTTCAGGATATCATCAAATTAGAATGAAGACTGAAGATATTTCGAAAATAACATTTCAAACTCATGAGGGTCATTATGAATTTTTGGTCATGCCTTTTGGCCTTACCAATGCACCTTCTACATTTCAAGGGTTGATGAATTCCATTTTCAAAACCTTCCTTATAAAATTTGTGTTACTATTTTTTGATGATATACTAATCTACAACAGGTCTTGGAAGGATCATGTTCAACATGTTGACAGGGTGCTCAAACTATTGGAGGAGAAACAACTATATGCAAAAACCTCCAAATGTTTCTTTGGAGTACAAGAGTATTACACGTCATTTTTTCACCATGACATTTAACTATTCATATGGGTTTGTCACCACCTATATCATGTTCCCTTAGAGTTAAAAAACACCAATGTTCCTGAATCAAGTCTTAGAATTGGAGAAAAGCTCTGTAAAACCCTTCAAAGTCTACCTGTGCAGTTTTTCTAGACTTTCCCTGTGCATGCGTTGTTGTTCTATCCATAAACTATGGAAACTCCCAAAAAAAATTTCACTATTACCTACGCACCCTCGTGAAAAGCAAATAAAAGGAAAAATTAAATTCTAGAAGCCTAGTTGGTCGAATATTCTAACAACTGGAAGCTTCTAGAGCCACGATCAGTTCAGGCTTTATCCCTCCACTCATGGGGCTCATCCCTTGGTCCATGGATCTAAAATCCCTTCATGAGAGGAATCCATCCCTCTCTTCATGGAACTGAAACTACCTCCATTTCCCTATAAATTGAGCTCAAGTTTCAGGTTGAAGGGTAGATACTGAACTATATTGTAAATGAATTCCTAAAAAGAATTCATAAGAGTACATACTTTCTACACTAGTGAGTTGTTGTTGGCATGAGAATGATCACACCCTTGTGTCCATAGATCCATGCTGGTATTCAAAGAGGAAAGCTTATCAAACTGAAGGAGAAATGATCAAGGCATCAGGTTGTAAGATTACTCTTTTTATTCAAGATAATACATATGGATCTCTTTTTCTCATTGAGTTGTTCTTATGCTTCTTGGAATAACATCAATACTTAGACTCCTTGATAACTAAGTTGGATTAGCTTTTCTTGATTATTATATGTTGCATATGCTTTGATCCTTTTGTCTTGTCTTTTATTGCAGGTTCTACTTATTGGAGAAACCACTTTGGAGTGATGGGATAAAAGACTGCATCGAACATTTGTATTTCAAGGTAGGGGCATGCCCTCTCTACTTTCTTATAATAATTCTGAAATGCAATTAATCTAGAGAAAAAGGTTTCCAAATGGATGTTTGTTTCTAGCTACTCGTTGAGTACTAGGTTGATCACTCTTGTCCGCAAGAGGGATTAATCCGCATAACAAAGAGGTGGAATATCTGGGTCATATTGTATCTCAGGAGGGTGTTAAGTTATACCCTAAAAAAATTAAAGGCAATAAGGAATGGAAAGTCCCTACAACCATAAAGAAGTTGCGAGGCTTTCTCAGGTTAACAGGGCATTATCGCAAGTTTGTTAAGAATTATGTGAGAACAACAACACCTCTAACAACATTATTGAAGAAAGATGCATTTTCATGGACTCCTGAAGAAACTAAGGCCTTTGAACATCTGAAAGAGACAATGTTCCTAGCACCGGTCTAAGCTACACCAGACTTCACAAAAACCTTTATTGTGGAATGTGATGCCTCAGGAAATGGAATTGGTGTTGTTTTAATGCAAGAAGGAAGAACCATTGATTTTGAAAGCCGTCCATTCAAAGGAAAGTATTTACAGAAAGATATTTATGAGAAGGAAATGTTGGCAATACTACATGTACTAAAGAAATGGCGACCTTACCTAATGGGAAGACACTACAAGGTAAAAAATGATCATGCTAATCTTAAATAATTTTTGGAACAAACACAATCTTCATAAGAGCAGCAAAAATGGGTCACAAAAATGTTTGGTTATGACTTTGAAATCATTTTCAAAAAAGGGAAGCTAAATGTTGTTGCAGATGCACTCTCAAGAAATGATGAGGAGGTGGAAGAATTTCTTCGTTCCATTTCCATTATCCAACCATATTGGATAATTGAAGGAAGGTAAGAATGGAAGAATGATGAAGAAGTGTGGACACTCATTCAAAAGTTGCAGCAAGATCCCAATACATATGATACATTTAGTTGGAAAAATGATTCCTTATGGTGCAAATATTTCTTTTATCTTTGTAATAGTTCCCAACTAAATCAAAATATTATTTTGGAATTGGACACCTCTCCTGTTGGAGGACACTCAAGGTTTTTAAAAACTTACCACAGGGTGAAGAAAGATTTTTTTTGGGATGGCCTTAAATTTGATATTCAAAATTTTATGGCAGAATGTTTGGTTTTCCAGCAAAATAAAGTTGAGACAATTAAGACCTCGGGTCTGCTAAAACCTTTATCCATTCCAGGTCAACGTTGGGAGGAGGTTTCAATGGATTTTATCACAGGTTTACCTAAGTCTGAAGGAAAGAGTGTCATCATGGTGGTAGTTGATAAACTTACCAAGTATGCACACTTTTGTGCATTATCTCATCCATTTAAAGCAAGTATAGTTTCTATTTCATTTATGGAAACAATTCAAAAGCTACATGGAAACCCAAATATTATTGTAAGCGACAAAGATCCCATTTTCACTGTAAATTTTTGGACATAATTATTTTCTTGTTTGGGTACTCAACTAGCCCATAGCTCATCTTATCATCCTCAATCCGATGGGAAAACTGAGATAGTAAACAAATGTCTGGAAGGGTATCTTAAGTTTGTTTTGTATCTGATAAACACAAACAATGGGTCAAGTGGTTACCTCTGGTTGAATGATGGTATAACACTTCCTTCCATACTGCGGCCCCATTTATGGCAATTTACAGATATCATCCACCGTCCATCACATAATCTTTAAGAGAAAAATCTAAGGTTCAAGAAGTGGAAGATCACATCAAGCATCAACAAAAATTTCTCCAACGCTTAAAGGATAACCTAAATTTGGCACAAAATCAAATGAAACAATAGTCAGATCAACATCGCAGTGAGAGAATTTTTGATGTAGGAGACTAGTTATTTTTATGTCTACAACCATACAAAAAAATGTCACTCAAGCAAGCTAAGAAGGATAATAAATTATCGCAAAAGTACTATGGTCCTTACAAGGTGTTGCAAAATGTTGGTACTATGGCATACAAATTGGAGCTTCTTACTTCTTCTCGAGTGCACCCAGTTTTCCATGTTTAATGCTTAGAAAAGGTTATAGGTGAAAATCTTCCAGTTCAAGCAATATTGCCAAAAATTGATGAGGAAGGAAAAATTATATTGGAATCTGAAGAAGTCATGGAACCAAGAACTCGACAGCTACGAAATCGATCAATTTCAGAGTATCTCATCAAGTTGAAGAAGTTACCCACTGAATATTCCACATGGGAGGATGAGAATTTTATACAAAATCATCCAGAGCTACTCAAGCATTGAAGACAACACTTTTTTGAAGGAGAGGGGCATGTTACGTCCCTATATTACTAGTGTAGTCCCTTATTGTTATAGTGTAGCCCCCTTATTATTATTGTCGTACCCCTGTAGTCTCCATATTGTTATTATTGCTCCCCATAAAACCCCACTATTGCTATTGTTGGCCCTTGGGTTATTATTGTTAGGTCAACTATGATTATATTGTGACCCCATGGACTCCTATATATATAAAGGAGGTATTTTCATTTGAATCATCCAAGAATTGTTCATTTATGTAATGTAAAGGAGGTTCCCCCCTCGAAGTGGCTGATTTCTAAGGCGTTGATATCTCTTTTATTCTATTTTAGGAGCTGGTTTCATAACATCCTCTCACAAAACCCATAAAAACCCAAGAAAATCTTGGGAAAATTCCAGTTGAACCAAAAAGCCCCAATTAGAGAAAATTATATTTTCCCAAATCTGTGCA
The DNA here is from genome assembly GCA_034641835.2 of Pinus albicaulis. NCBI lineage: Eukaryota > Viridiplantae > Streptophyta > Pinopsida > Pinales > Pinaceae > Pinus > Pinus albicaulis. The sequence continues at coordinate 212,952,351 of CM076573.1, forward strand.
ATGCTCCAAACAAAGATAAATTTGAACCACAATTATCCAACTCTTAAGTCCTGCAAACCCACTACAAAATCACCCGCTCAAATGAAATAAATCTCCTGCAATAACTCCAACAAATAAACTAGTCTCCGACAAATAAATTGAGCTCCACCAAATAAACACAACCAAAGAAATAAAATCAGCCCCAATAAATAAATTTGGTTCCAAAAAATAATTACGATAAATGGAACAATAATACAGACTCAACAAATAAAATTTCTTCATGAAATAACCAGAAGTAGTTTTTCCGAAATTTTAATAAATTCCAACAAAAATTTAGATAGTCGGAGAAACACATTTTTTATTTGAAAATTCCACAACAAGAAACCCAACCAAATTTATTAATAGTATCAAGGAATAATATCTTCACCATTAAATTCAACTACTGTAAAATAATTCGACCCAACAAGAGAAATTCAACCTGGAAAGAGAAATTTGGCACGATAAGGTAATTTTGGCCCAATAAGATAAATTTGGTCCAACAAAATAATCTCGATTTAGAAAGATAAAATTGGCCAAAAAAATAATTTTGGCCCAACAAAATAATTTTGGCATAGTAAAATATGTTAGTCATCAGTAATTTTTTTCTTTCTATACATGACTAAATGTGTATCTCAGATTTCTAGAAACAAAATTCATGTTTATTGTGAGTTCTAGAAATCTCACTGCCTTCAATATCCTCAGGATAAAGTTTTCACTATTTTACTACTCTAACAAGTCATGGCCATCCTATCACTCCCAGAAGACCAAATCATGGGCTTATGCCACTCATTATCACTATGTTTTTCCACCTCTGATCTTACGACTCTGTTTTGACTTGCCTAGCCTTTTTTTTTTCTTCCACCTTGGATTGCCAAGTAGCCTAACCTTTTCCCCTATTCACCAAGTGCCTAAAGCATTGGTGGTTTCAAGCTACCTTTCTAGGCTCTTTAGATAAATAAAATTCATCAGTTTTTAGGTCTACAATGCATAAGGTTTGTTAAAACTTTGTTTTACACCTAAAAACCCTAATTCAAGTTTTCAGCCAAAGGCCAAGTCCAAAAGGCCTCCCACTAGGTCACCTAGGGTTTCACAGGTCATAGGATTGTTTTGGTGTTCTAAATATTTGTTTTTTATATTCCAAGAGGCTGCAATCAAAGAGGAATAAGGTTAGCATATGATAGTCCAAAAGGTATCAAAAATCCTTCAAGAAAGGCCTCCTTAGTCAAAGCACAACTTCTGCAAAAGATAGCTGCCCATCTTAGACATTTCTGCAGGAATGAATGAGATGGTCATCAACAGAAAAATAGGTAAGTTAAGAGGGTAAATCATCACAAAGTACATTCACAACAAAGGACAGACAACATGCCTAATTTTGAAGAGAATCAGGGTTTTTATGATTGATTGGCTAAACAGTGTTGCCAAGCAAGGAGCCAATACAAAGGATCACAAGGATAAAGGCCATCAGCCCATCCACGTATGAATTGAAGGTTTCTAGAAATTATAAATGAAGAAGGGAAAAATCCCTAAAGCCTAAAGTTTGAGAAGGTAGCAAAAAATGTGAAATGAAGGCCATAAATCTCCATCATGATGGCAGAGGGTTTTCAAAGGATATCTGAAGGTGACCTCCATGGTTTGCCAAGATAAAAGGGGTTTTCACTACATCAAAGGGATAAATGGTAAAGAGTATCAGTGTGAGGAAGTCTAAGCCTTCAAGTGTAGTCAAATGTCTTCAAAATGGTCAAAAGAAGGAAATCAGGAGGTTAAGTGTCAAATAAGAAACCAAATTGAGCATGAGTTCTATTGTTGAGTAAATAAGGTGTCAAAGTCCAAAAAAGGTTTAAGAAGACCAAAACACTGTATTATGGCACCTGTAGCAAATCAGAAGTGGTCAATGAAAAACACAACAGGCATGAAGTACTATCTTTGCCAAAATAGTTATATCACTATCAATATCAGTGAAAAGTAAGAAAAATATGTTTAAGGTCACTTTCACTCAAGCATGCCAAAAAGGGTAAGAAATTTTTTTTCAGTTTATTAGTGCAAGAAAGGACAGTTTGCACAGTGCCCAAAACTTCAAATATTAAAAAGGGACCTATTCATCCTTCCAACACACCCTCACCAAATAAAAAATCACTTTAACAAAGTTCAAGCCATCTGCAAAAAGAGTCAAAGAGATATTAGTGAAAATTATAAAGTGACCAAAGGCAGACATTAGCAAAGTGGGTTTTTAGTTTTCAAATTATTTTTCAAGGGCATAAATGCCCTCTTAGTCTTCCTCCATCTCATTTTGCTATCAAAAAATGGAGTGAGAAGTCTTCAAAGAATAATTTCTGAGTTCCTGGAAGACCTCGGGTAGAAAAACCCCGGCACTACACTCCTGGAAAAGCGTGATACGTGCATGTGTGTTCCCTCTTTGGAAATTGTAACAGTGCACTACACGCTTGTAGAAGTGCGCTACCCATTCGTCCTGCAGAGGGACCGACTCGCCCGGGCGCTACGCACAGGGCACGTTCAGTGCAGACCCCGCAACATTCAGGCCACCCGACTGACCTGGGTGTTGTGGACAGGGTTCGTTCAGGAGGAACCCAACACCATGTAGCTCTGTCGTTGCTACGCTCTTGCCCGTTTAGACACTGCCCAAAATGAACTGATACCGTGCAGCTCTGTCGTTGCTGCGCTCTTACCCATTCAGACACTACCCATAAGGACCCGATACCGTGCAACTCTATCGTTGCTGCACTCTTACCCGTTCAGAAACTACCCAGGAGAGACCCAACAACGTGCATCTCCGCCCGAGCGCTATGCGCAGGGCTGTTCAGGCTGACCCGACAACGCGTGTAGGGGCCCAAATGTTGCACTCCTATGCTACGCGTTTAGCCAGGAAGCCTTTCAAGCCAGTGAAAGCCCTCGAATTTGCTCAAAACTCCTCCAATTCTCTGCCTGGAACCTCCTGAGGGTTTTCGTAAGAAGTATTTAGATTCTTACCACTCCTTCATATTGTTTTAGAGGATAAACTTAGAGAGAAAGGTAGAAAACCTAGAGGAAGAGAAAATCTTAGTCCCCATGCTAAAAACACTGTTGATTGAAGGACACCCATCCATCTACATACTGAAGGCACACTTAGGCCCAAATTGTCCTTCTTCACTCATCATTCCCCTTCACTCGCAAATCACTACCTTTCTCATTATTATCTCACTTTCCCTCTCCATATCATTTCATAAATAGTTCCAGGTTTTGATTTCAAATCAAGAGTAAAGATAAAATGTCTAGAGAAGGCAGTAGTGACAATGGAAAGGGAGGCCAAAGGCCTAGCAGACAACAGAGAGAGGGTGGAAAAGTAAACAGGTTTGAGCCTTTGAACACCAAGGAGTTGACAACCTCCAATACCACAGTTGCATATTTCCAAGAAGTAGGTTGTTTTGATTTCTATGAAAGGGTACAAAGAGTCCAAAGTCACCTTGAGTTGACCAGAATTTTTATCCTCAACCTCCATGACCATCAAGTGCATCTAGCTGGGGTAAATTTTGAGCTATCCACCAATAAAAGTGTTATGGCAACTAGGATACCTTGTCTGGGAGAAAAATGGTTCAAGCAAGTGAATTTGGACCTGAGCCATTATCAACCTTTCTTGAGACCTAGATACCAAGCTGATTTCAAAACCATTTTTCCATTTTCACATCTATTGGAGAGATATGCCCCCTTAATGAAAGTCATCATGAAGTATTTTACATGCGAGGGGAGGTTTTCTCGACTTTATTATTACCATATAATACTGCTTATGCACTTCACTAGGGCCAAGCTACTACATTTTCTCTATTACCTTTATATAAGTATTGATAAGATGTCATACATTATGCAAAAGAGGCCTCCTTCACAACAAATGCAGAGTATTTTCAACCATTCTCTTATCAAGATGATTGTGTTGCATCAATTAGAGCAACAGGGTATCCCATGGGAAGTATTCATCGCCCATGATGTTTTCACAAATCCACATCCTCTTCTTCTGCAAATTTTACCCTCATCATCTCATCCACCTTCCTCATTTCCTAAATCAACCCCCACTGACCATGATTCCTCATCCACACATGAATCCTCTCCCCAAGAGAACTTCCCTCCTTCACCTTCTCCTAAAGCATCAGAAAAAGAAGAAAGTAATGAAGAGCAAGAGGAAAATGACAGTCAAGAGGAAATTATAGTCAAGAAGAAAGGACAAACGATGAAGAAGAAGAAAGTGAAAATGAAGAAAATGACGATGAGGAAGAAAAAAAGGATAGTGAGGAAGAAGAAATAAATGATGAAGCAGAAAATGACAGTCATGAGGAAGAAAATTATGATGAGGAGGATGATGATGAAAATCAAGAGATAGGGGCAGATTATGGAGAAGAAGACAGTTTAGAACAAGAAGCAATGATAAGGAAAATAATGTAGAGGATGATGAAAACAAAGGCAGTGAGCCAAACAGTGAAGAGGGAGAAACAAACGATGAGGCAGATTATGAAGAAGAAGACAGTTTAGAACAAGAAGATAATGAAGAGGTAGATTTTGAAGACAGAAGCAGTCAGCCAAATAATGAAGAAAAGGCAGAATTTGAAGAAGAGACAAAGGCAGAATTATAAGAAGAGGGCAGTGAACATGACAATGATGAATATGAAAACTGTGAGCATGATAGTGGGCAAAAAAATGACAATGATGAAGAGGACAATTTAGAACAAAATGACAATGCAAAAGATATGGAAGAGGATGGAAATGATGAAAATTCTCAAAATAGTAATGAAGACACTTACAAAAACACCTCTAACAGTGACATCACATAAAATGATGATGGAAATGATAATGTTGCAAACATAGAGGAGGAGGATGGAGAAGAAAACTTGATGACTGATATCCCTAATAATGATGACAGCAGTGACACTATGAACCAAAAGGACAGTCAAGAGGTGGATGATAGTGATGAAGATCTGGAAAACTTCTTACATAGTGATGAAGATCATGACAGTGAGGTTAGCATGAAGGAAAATGAAGGTACCTCTCAAGAGGGTAGTCAAGAACAAAATGAAGAAGACATAAATGTAGAGATCATTGATGAAAGGAAAGATAGTCTTGAGGTTAGTCATGGTAAGATAATTCTAGTAAACCAATTAAGTTTCTCCCTCTCACATATCAAAAAGGGTCAAGGCTAGTGTTTTCTGCCTCCAAGAGGCAAGGGACCATGCCATCTGTAATATTCCCAATTTTAGCCTCAAGCTAAAATGGAACATTATAGTTAGCATATTTTTATTTTGTTAAATAAAATGGGTAAGGAGACACCATAACCCCTTTTGATGGAGAAATAACACTCCTTGTGTGAAAGGAGGGATAATAAAGCAGCTGGATTGAGCACCACATGGTGTGAACAGGATTGGATCAAGAATGATCTAGTCATTTTGACCAAGTCAACTAAAACTATCTAGATACATCGTACCTACTTGGACAGCGCAGTTTTAGTGGAGGCTTCACTTGCTTGAGCTATAAGCAATTGTGAATGGGAACCATGGTGAGAAAGGTTCCTTTGCTTTATAAGGAGGAGATGGTAGCCCATTTTCATTATGCATTAGCTTATCATTTTCATTGGGTCTGCAAGACTTGCATCCCCAGGCTGTTTAGCAGGGTTTGTGGTGTTCTTCACCCAAGGGTGTTCCCGGTCGAGAATCCCTACCTCTTCCTCAAGGAAGGGGAGGGTTTGAGCTTCATTTCCTCATTCCGGCATTTGGCCAAGCTTCTCTCTGCAGCTACAACGTTATTTCTGTAGTAGATTAACGTTGTGTTGTTGGGTGCAGCAACAGAGGAACTTATAGAGCCATCCTTTGGCTTATTCTTCAAGGGGGATCTTGCATATTCTTTGGAGGAGCAACAGAGGTGACTCCCAGGCTTATTTTCAGATCTTTGGCACCAGGCCATACACTCACCATCTCTCACAGCACAGTCTTGGGCAGAAACTGCGTTATTTTCAGTGGCAGTTGCTGGGAGAGCCATTTGGGCTCATCAGGAGGATTTTTCTTGAGTAGAGGGATCAACCTTCTACTGAAGAGAATTATCAGAGGAGGGCATCACTATTTCATATCTTCCATAGCCTCTTTGTAAATTTTGATTCAGTTGCAGTGACAAGTCAGATTGTCACATTTGTACATTTTCTGGCATTTCTAGCAATCTCCCCTAGATTGGCTAGAAATCTTGTAATGGAGCCCGTTCTTTTATTCTTGGGCATTTCTTTCTATATTTCAGTCATATTTCATGTATTCATATCTATAGTAGCAACTACACTCCTAGAGACAACACTATCACTGCTCTCTGACATTTTATGCAGTTGCTGCATCTCTTGTATCTCAGTGTTTACTCATTGGAGGAGGATTCTCATTAAATGAGGGGTTTATTCCTCATCATATATCTGTATATGGTTGCTGATATCTTAATGAATATGATGGCTGTAATATATTACATTTTTTGTTGCATACAGATTTGCAGAGTTCATGGTTATGTTCATATATTGTTGTAAGTTCTCTCATTGAGCATTTTCTAAGAGATCCATTGTGGGGAGATCTGTATAAGCCCTCTAGGCTTATTTCTTGGAGCTTATTTTCTGGGAGAGATTTTTTTTATGAGTTAACAAGGGGATCTCAACCCCCTTTCTGCTTATTTTCATACTATCTTCCTTATACAGCGTCCTTGAGGACAAGATTGCAGAAATTCCTGAAAAAGGGACATTACAGTGGTATCAGAGCATGATCTTGGGTCAGCTTGTGCCCAAGATCTAATGCCATCAGCAAGAGGAGCTTCTCTCCAAGGAGAGGAGGTTGAAAGAGGAAGCAAGGAAGGAATGAAGGAAGAGGAGGTTTCCCTTCTTCTTTTCCAGACCATTGAGCACACCATTGAATATTTGCTGAAAGGGGAAAATTTTGGAGAAATTTTCTAAAAGGGGTTTGTGATTGGTCAATACCTAGCTATTCTTATGGAGGGTGTGAGCATTCATCTTCACGTGCAGATCCACAGTGCAGTACATTTCCCACAGCTACTGCAAGAAGGATGGATGGAAAAAGTTGAGGCCTTTGGAGGAGCAGCGCTACAAACTCAAAGATATGATTCATGATGATTGGTTTCAGATTTCTATTTCATGTTTTCATGCAAATGAGAGATCATATGTTGAAGTCACAAGGATTTTTGCAAAGGGGATTGATGAAAACCAATGTGAGGCTTGGTGTGACAAAACTTCAAACACTTTGCATGCATGGAGGGGAACCATGAAACAAGATCATTCCATCTTTCTAGAGGGTGAGTAAAATAGGAAAATGGCTTGCTAGAGGCAAGACCCCCATTATATGAAAGGCACTCTTCCATTTGTGAGGGTGTGGAGATATTTCTTTCAAAGGAGGGCCAAGATACAAGGCTTCTCATTAGGGAGGAGATACACTCACATGTTGGTAGAGAGGAGGTGCATACAATGCTGCACCATTGGAAGAAGAAGAAAAGAAGAAGGATCAGCATGAAAGGATGATGGATATTCACCCCTATCTATTTTCATAGATTTTCTTCACATGGGAGAAGGACTGCACTGCATAGTAGAGAGAGAGGACCATTCATTCCTCTCATGTATTCAGTCCACTTCCTATCTTGATGTCTCACTTTTGGAGGCTTTCCATTTGGGAGGTCACATGATCTAGAGATGATGAGAGGCATCATTCTTTTTGGGTCACCACTCATTGGATTCCGGAGGGGTGGAGGTATTTGAGGAGTCCATTACAGCACAGAGAGTTTGGGGATGAGCACAAGGAGGAGGGATACACTCTCTCATTTTCAGTACCACCCATTCTCATCAGTTCACTGCGCAGATAGAGTTGTTGTATGGATGGAGGATATCATATTCATGATGCTGGATTACTGCTCCATGGATTTGGTGAGAGAGAGGTCACTTCCTTTGGGAAGAAATCTTTCATGCATTGGAGTAGAGGGAGGCCACTCATGCTTACATTGCCCAGGATCGGGAGATTCTTTGGAGATGATAGTCTCTCATAGGAGGCTTATTTTCAGAGATCATAATTTCTTTGTGCATGAGCAACTGCATGATGGGCATGGAAGCAACTTGAAGGATGATTTTGGCATGAGGGGATTTCAAGGTAGCAGGCAACAGTGCGATGGAGCACCCTATTGCAGAATACCAGCGCTGTCTATGTGGAGGATTGATCCATGTTGGATGACTCAGGTTTTGGTTGAGAGGTCCCAGGATCTTGATGCATGCATGATTTTTGGATGGCCTTGATGGAGATGGAGGACACTTAGTGAATGATATGATGCATCTATCATCATGGCAGAATCTTCTTGGCTAGAGTTTCTAGTCATAAGGAGACACTTTTGCATGCAGCACATACGGACTTCCTAGCTATGCACTTGGATGCACATTTTGCCTTGCTATAGGATTTCACTTTGGAGGGCATTCAGTATGATCTACATCAGCATATGGATAGATGCAGAGCCCGATTGATTTTGGAGAGGTTGGAACAACCATTTCCCTACTCATTTGAGGTGAGGGAGAGCATTCAGATGATCCATTTCAGCTCGAGGACCAGAGTACATGGTAAAGAAGGTATATGTTCTCATTTTGGTTTACCTTTATTTACATTATATGAGCAGCTTGATGAGATAAGGATGATCACATCTCCTTATTCTCCTTATTATGATGTACTTGTGGCCCATTGCAGCAATGGGAGTGGCTATTTTTATGATGGTTTTTGGGGGGAGCCACATACTTCTTGGTGTGCACCATTGGCACCAAACTGTACTTACATGTTTCCACCTTATGAGATTTTTGTGGCAGCAAACAAGTGGCTGGAAAGGCACTTGTTGATTTCTGATTTGATGCAGGCCAAAGGTGCACTGCGCTGGTCCATCATGAGGAACTATGATTCACTCTCCGGTTGCCAAGTGGCAGCTTGTTTTCATTGTATATTACTTCCATATGTTGCTGATGTTTGTGTACTCAAGGGAGGCTTTGATTGGAGAGTGGGCTTGGAGTTGGAGATGCCCATTGGGATTATGATTCTCCCTTTTTCACATGTTGTATTTTTAAGGAGAAACCATGGGCATACCATGATTTCCATGTCACTACTTTTCTCTTCACATAGGAGGAGCTATTGGGAGAGAATGCGTTATTGGAGGAGGCACTTCATGGTTGATTCATTTTGTCAGGAGGCTTGGGCCAATTGTGGAGGCCATGACATTTCAGCCCAATATCAGCAACCCCCTCACACTTATCATAAATGGAGGGAGAAACTACTTGGATGGAAAAATCTAAACTCTCCATTCAACCCCAACATATTGCATAGATCCAGGGTTGAGGACCACTTTGTTGAGCTACTTAGGATGGCTCATTTCATATGGATGACTACATGGGTGAAGGAGTCACTCATTGGGAATAAAGACTTCCCATTTTTTTCATCACTCCTACCTTGAGGAGGCCATTGAACCACAAGGAGATTTCCACTTTCACCTTCTATTATCTCATGATGTATTCTTTGGTTCTACATACTTGGAGGGATACATGGAGGACAGATTTATTGCATATCATGATGAGCTATGGTGGGGTCTATTTATGAGGAGGCCACAAGAAGAGGGGGGAGAAATTTTGTTCTCTCTACGCAGTTGCTTGAGGACAAGCAACATGTGGGAGGGGAGGACTGTAATGTTCCTAATTTTAGCCTCAAGCTAAAATGGAACATTATAGTTAGCATATTTTTATTTTTTTAAATAAAATGGGTAAGGAGACACCTTAACCCCTTTTTAGGAAGAAATAACACTCCTTGCGTGAAAGGAGGGATAATAAAGCAGCTATATTGAGCACCACATGGGGATTGGATCAAGAAGGATCTAGTCATTTTGAACAAGTCAACTAAAACTGTCTAGATACATCGCACCTACTTGGATAGTGCAGTTTTAGTGGAGGCTTCACTTGCTTGAGCTAGAAGCAAGTGTGACTAGGACTCATGGTGAGAAAGGTTCCTTTGCTTTATAAGGAGGAGATGGAAGCCCATTTTCATTATGCATTAGCTTATCATTTTCGTTGGGTCTGCAAGACTTGCATCCCCAGGCTGTTTAGCAGGGTTTGTGGTGTTCTTCACCCAAGGGTGTTCCCGGTCGGGAATCCCTACCTCCTCCTCAAGGAAGGAGAGAATTTGAGCTTCATTTCCTCATTCCGGCGTTTGGCCAAGCTTCTCTCTGTAGCTACAACGTTATTTCTGTAGCAGATTAACGTTGTGTTGCTGGGTGCAGCAACAGAGGAACTTATAGAGCCATCCTTTGGCTTATTCTTTAGGGGAGATATTGCATATTCTTTGGAGGAGCAGCAGAGGTGACTCTCGGGCTTATTTTCATATCTTTGGCACCAGGCCAAACACTCACCATCTCTCATAGCGCAGTCTTGGGCAGAAACTGTGTTATTTTCAGTGGCAGTTGCTGGGAGAACCATTTGGGCTCATCAGGAGGATTGTTATTGAGTAGAGGGATCAACCTTCTGCTGAAGAGAATTATCATAGGAGGGCATCACTATTTCAGATCTTCCATAGCCTCTTTTTATATTTTGATTCAGTTGCAGTGACAAGTCAGATTGTCACATTTGTACATTTTCCGGCATTTCTAGCAATCTCCCCTAGATTGGCTAGAAATATTGTATTGGAGCCCATTCTTCTATTCTTGGGCATTTATTTCTATATTTCAGTCATATTTCATGTATTCATATCTATATCAGCAACTACACTCCTAGAGATAGCACTGTCACTGCTCTCCGACATTTTATGCAGTTGCTGCATCTATTGTATCTCATTGTTTACTCATTGGAGGAGGATTCTCATTGAATGAGGGGTTTATTCCTCATCATATTTATATATATGGTTGCTGATATCTTAATGAATATTATGGCTGTAATATATTACATTTTGTGTTGCATACAGATTTTCAGAGTTCATGGTTATGTTCATATATTGTTGTAAGCTCTCTCATTGAGCATTTTCTGAGAGATCCATTTTGGGGAGATCTGTATAAGACCTCTAGGCTTATTTCTGAGCTTATTTTCTGGGAGAGAAGTGTTTTATGAGTTAAAAAGGGGATCTCAGCCCCCTTTCTGCTTATTTTCATACTATCTTCCTTATACAACGTCATTGAGGACAAGATTACAGAAATTCCTGAAAAAGGGACATTACACCATCCTCCTCACCTTAGCCACTAGACAAATGGAAACAAAGGGTAAAGGAAGAAGAATAAGACCATGAGGTGGAGAGGGAGTTTGAGATCATTTAGCTGGATAGTGATGAGGAGAATGAAGCAAGAATCACAAACTTGCTCCTCTAGGACATAAATGCACAAATCAAAGACCTCCAAGCACATTTGGATAGGGCCAAGAGTGTGAATGATGCCCTTGACTTGGAGAACAGGCAGTTAGGAGCACAGATTTCAATCTATGAAGCTAGAGCCCTCAAGGCCTGGAAAGAAGCCCAAAATGCACAGGTGAGACTAGAAGAGTTTATGGGTACCTATGAAGAGAGTGAAGATGAGGGAGGACAATCTAGGAGGAGACCCAGAACCATGGAGTTGAAGAAAGCATTGGAAAAACAAAGGGAACAAGAATCAGCCCTAGTAGAACAACTCCCTTTAGATGAGCTTTTGGCCATGGAGGTAGCACATGATTGCGAGCCTTAGTTGGAGAGAGCCAACATACACTTGGAGGCTAAATTGAAGAAATAAAATCAAGATCTTGACCTCCAAATAAGGATCACTAAACATTATGCCCGAAGAAACCAAATTGCAAGGGCTAAATTGAAAAAGGCTCAAACCAAGCTCCAGGAACTAAAAGAAGAAAAAGGCCAAGCTAGACTTGAGATCTCAGCACAAGCTTCTCTACAGGTTTCCAAAAACCCATGAGGCACACTTCCACCAAATTTGGGATAATTTTGACATGTTTTGGTTTTTTGCTAATTTTAAGGGCCAAGGGGGTAGCACACATGGTGCTATGATTTTTCTCAGAGTATCTTCAAGAGGAAAGGCTCACATTTTTGGAATCGTCATCTCAAATATAGCATGCTCAAAAAGTTTTAGATCAATTGGAGTTGTTTTGGTCATCCAAAAGGGTCAAAAACACCCTAATTTTCACCATTCTGCCTACTTTTCAGGACATGTGTTGCACCTTTACCAGCCTTTGTATTTTTTCTTTTTGAATAAGCTATATAGGTCAGATCAAAGAACCAAGGATAGATTTGGAAATTATACTCAAAGGGATTTCCAACGAGCCATCACAGAGCCTTTTCCGACCTCGGGAAGGCCTTCAAAACATTGTTGCAAGTTAACTTATTTTCCTGCTCCTGTGCTACGCCCTTGGCATGCAAATTCATCTTAAAGCACAATGTTGCGCCCTTTGCAGAGGAAAATTCAACAATGTATGATTGGCAAGTTTTAGGAGGCTTGTCAGACCTCAAATGTTAATTTCTTTGCTAAAAATGCCCGAAAAAAGATATTTTGTTTTAGATATTTTTTGCCTTGGGCCTTGCAAGCTCTCAAAGACAGTAGTGGCATTTCTGATTAGCCAATAGGCTTCTAGAGAATCTATTAGGTTTTTATCCTCCTTTATTTTGAAAAGGAGCATTGAGGATTCATTTTTAATGTTGGCATTTGATGAGTTTTGAGAGCATATACATGGTTCTTTGAGGTTGAAGATCAATTTGGTGTTGTGGAGCTTGTGAATGATTTGCTTTGATTTATGACAATGAAAGCTTGCTTGCAAGATCCCCGAGCTTGGTTAATGGTGATGTGTCTCTAATTTGTTTGTTTTTTTCTTGTTTATCATTGTGTCCATCCTTCTATGTTGTAGTAGATCATAAAAGTATAGGCTGAGAAATGTTGTTTGAGGCACCTCAGTCCTCCTGTTTGTTATTGTCTTTACGTTTTCCTCTCCTAGGTTAGTTTAAGGAATTTTTAGCTGCTCCTTAGATCCACCTAAGCTTGTTTGTTTCATTAATGGTTTAAGAAAGTAGTTTTCAAATATGTTTTATGGTTATCCATGCTTACTTGATGCTATCTAAAACTCTATTTGTGAAATCTCTCTTTGAAGTATTACTTGTTAGGTTAAGCTAAGGAGGTCTTGTTTTGATCTTGCCATTTGTTCATGCCTATCAGTTTGCCTCAAAGTTCTTTGTAGCTTGATCAATAATGCTTAGGAGTTCCCTCTTTGTTCATTAAAGTTATTTTATTATCTTAAATGTTTTCTAAAGCTTGAAGGTGAAATCACTAGAAGTTAAATGAGTTTCTCGCCTTTTATATTTCATTGGAATGTTTGTCTAGAATGCTTATTAGCCTAAGTTGAATCAAAGAGTTACTATTTTTCCCTGTCTATTGATTGCTTCATGATGTTAATGGTGTTTTAGACCTTCTTTTTTATGGGTATATGACGAAGGATTCTTAACTTCCCTTTACCCTACCTTGTTTCCCCAAATTAATGTCCATTTCACTTCACACATAACCTTAAAGATCCATTGACCACACTATATTTTCCATGTGATGCACTCTGACTCATTATTGAGATATCCATGACTTTCATAGACTCCATAGCCCAATGTTTTGATGACCTCTCATTACACCTATCCTACTTGATCATCTTACCCAACCCAAACAAAAAAACAAACCCTACACTTAACAACTAGCCTAAAATCAACCACCTAAAGCAAATAAGTTCATATCCTTTGCAAACAATAGAGAGAGCCCTCTCTGAGTCCAGGAAGGCTAGGTCCTAGGACTCCAAAGACTGGTCTGATGTTACCCTGTGCATTTGGTCTACCAATCTGCTAAATCATATGACCCTAACATAATGGCGATCACGGTGGGACCTTCTGAGTAAGTAACAAGATTATACCTCCTTAAGAGAATTCATAAGCCCTTGTCAAACAGTATCCGGTGTTTTGGAACCACCTCATCACTATCACTAACACAACGGTGAGCATGATGGGACCTCTAAGTCAGTGACAATCTAAGTATCCCTTAGGACTTCAAAGACCCTTATCAAATCATAGAGAATTCAAACTGTCAGCCAAAGAGTAGAATCTGGTTGTTTCACCAGCCTAGAAAAATGATGACTCAGCTTTAGGACACTCTCACAAACCCTCGGGCTACATAAAGAAAACTCAAAAAACCCCAAAAAATCCCTAGATTGGTTTTTTGTTAGTTATTTGTGGTGGACCATAAACATACATCCTCAAAACAAACAAAAAACATCCACTTAGCGACTCCACTAAGCCTCCAGTAGGCTTGCTACTTCACTAGTTCTTATTAGACTTCCCTAGGATTGTACCGAATCAACCCTCAGAATTTTAGAGGTCTAGTTATACACTGTGTGAGTTTAGTAAACACTAAGAGAGGTTAGCCTTCCGAAAACAATCCAAAACTTTCAGCCTCTCTAAATTTTGAATTTGAAATCTGGCTTCGCAAAGAATCAGTACCAGATCTCATCCGGATCCAAATCCTCCTACCATAGTTGATGACCCAGAAAATATTTTGTGGCAATCTTCTAGATCTAGAAACTTAACTACTATTAGGACCATTCATAAAGCAAGCTCTGTAACTAAACATCTCACAGCCTTGCAAGATCCCCAATTTGACTTGCACCACATAAGAAACCTTTTCAGAACCAAGTCACACATTAGGATTGACCATACTGACCTTGAGCCCATAGATTTGTAGCAGAGTTCTAGTAGAGAGGCTTCTCCTTCCACCCCACCTAATTTCCAACTTCTCCACCACTTTGGCTCTTTCCTTACCAAATCTGCTCAAAATCAGTTCGTTGGTCCAAGTACCTCCACCCCACCCATCCCTACCACCGCTATGCAACAACCCCACTTCATCCTACACGTCCTCTCACAAAGTCTCCGCTTGTAAATCCACCATTAGCTCCTATCATGGAAGCTTGGTATGACCCCTTTGTTTTACCAAAACCTATGGTACCTTTGCCAAATGACTACCGGTCTAGAATCCCTCACTTTATCGGGGCTGAATCTACCACTGCGCAACAACATGTAGATAGAATAAATGATGCTTTTGACTTACATGGAATTAGAAGAGGAAACCATGAAGATGAGGATTTTTGCCCAAAGTCTAGGAGGAGAAGATAAAAAATGGTTCAAAAACTTAACTCCCAACAACATACATGATCTCCCTTCCCTTTACCAAACTTTCATAAAAAAGTGGGAGATTAAGAAAAACCCTCTCAAAATCCTCTCAGAATACAAAAACCTTAAGAGAAATGCAGGGGAAAGTGTCCAAGACTACTGCACTAGATTCAACAGTGTTTACAATGCTTTCCCACCCAACATGAAACCCCCACTAGGCGTAGACTTAGTTAAATTTCCGGAAGGTTTTGACCCAGACATGGCCTATCAGCTGAGAGAAAGAGAACCCCTAAATTTAGAAGACATGAAAAAGGGAGCTATAAGTGTAGAGGCCAACCTGATTGAAAATAGAGCTAGGCTGAGATCAGAAAAGAGAGTAACCGACAAGGATGAAACCATGCCCTCAACCTCCTCATATGACTCCAATATTGACAACCTAGTTAGAACCATGGAGAGAATGATGGAGAGAATAAGACTAAATGAAAGAACACCTCCTAGGGAAAATCAACCAAATCCCAAAAAGAGAAATAGAAATCAGAACTTCAGAAGAGATCCACCCCAAATCAGACAAAGGGAAAATGACCAATAGATTAGGCCCCCTTTCCAATAAAACTATGTAGATGAAGGGGAAAGAGATACTAAATAGCCTAAAGAAAACCATGTAAACTTAATAGGCTCTGATAATGAAGGTGATGTTTTTCTTACAGAAGAGGAACAAGTTTTCTTCTCCTCAAATCAAAGTGAAACAAGCTATGAAGATTCTGAAGACTACAAGTTGGGATTGAAAAATGCCATAATGGAAGTCCATAGGAAATATGATCTTAGGAGTAAGAAAAACCAATAAAACTCCAAGAAGAAAAATTTAACACTGTTGTTAGGAAAACCCCTGAAAATGCTCCTAAAAGGAAAACAGATAATACCAACACCATGGCTAAGAAAAAAAATCCAAATAGAGACAAAAGTAGCTAACCAAGTGGTGACACAAGCTGCCCTAGTGCCTCTACTAGTGGCCCTAAAAAAACTCTTTTGTCCGAGGCCCCAAATCAAAATCAGCAAATCAAAAATGTAGAAAAAATTATGGCTGATAAAAATGATGTAAATATGCCCAAAACCCAAATACCTTTCAGTTTTGAAGGAGAGATTGCTAAAATCAAGATAACCATACCTCTCACTGAATTGGTAACTCAGGATATGTACAGGTCCCAAGTTTTGAAAGTTTTTAACATAGGGAAAGATACAGACACTCTAAACTTGACTGATGACAAACCAGAGCTGTTGTTTGGTCCCGAAGTTGAGGGAAAATACCAAGAAGGAGTTGTCCCTCCTTTCTATGTTAGCCTAAACATACATGACAAAATATTACACAATTCTATGGTAGATTCCGGTGCCTCACACAACCTTATGCCTAAAGCTGTGATGGAAATATTAGGCCTAGAAATTACTAAACCTTACAAAGAGTTGTACTCATTTTATTTGAATAGAGTCAAGTGTTTAGGCCTAATCAATGATCTTTGTGTCAATCTGGCGCAAATACCTGTTAAGAGTCTAGTTATGGACATAGTTGTTGCTGATATTCCCCCAAATTATGGCATGATTTTGTCCAAATCATGGGGAGCCAAGCTTCAGGGTAGCCTCCAAATGGACATGTCACATGCTACTATCCCTGTCTTCAATCAAACTAGGATATTATACTGGGAATTTCACATGAAGTATATGGTAAGTAGCCTAAATAGGCCAAACAACACCCCTATTTATTCCATTCACTCAGATTTGGATTCTTTCATCTTATATAATGAAAATGAAATTAGTGAATAGGTTAAAGGAAATAGGAAAGAGCTAGGCTCTCCAAAACACTCACACTCACCCTCAAATGAAGAAGAGGACAACTAGAACTCTAGCAGCCCCGAAAAAAAACATAGTGACAAACATGAACTAGAAATACTTTGGAACATAAGCTTTGATGGCTCTTGTGGCAAGGCTGGTTCAGGAGCTAGTGTCTGGATACATAACACAATTGACGGCCATTCATACAAACTAGACTTTCAGTGCACTAATAACATTACAGAGTATGAGGCTCTCCTCCTTGGTTTGCACTTGCTTGAAGACTTAGGAGCTAAGAAAATATCTGTCCAAGGAGATTCAGAACTTATCATTAAAAAAATCAAAGGTGAGTACTCAGCAAAGAATCCAAGATTAAGAGAGTATAGAAATATGAACTCATTTACATTCCTAGAGCCCAAAATAGTCTTGTCAATGAGCTTGCCTTTGCTGCTAGCAATTTCCAAATACCACAAGCAAGTGAACAATACACTGTCAGAGTCAAACACTATCCTACAGTGCCTGACAACATTAACCATTGGCAAGTGTTCGAGGTTGATGAACAAATTGATGAATTTTTACAATCTAGAAATGAATTTACAAGAAAAAACCAAACCTAGAGCATGATGAAGTGGTTTTTTCTGAAGAACAATCTCATAAAATAGAGTTGTCCTCTACTACTGATATAAATCTAATTGCACATCCTTGTGAGGCAAAATTGTTTGAGGATCTAGACCAAAGGGACCTTGAGGTATTACAATGTAAAGATGATACATTACTAAGGGGACTTGCACCATTAGAAGAGTTGTTCGACTTTAATCATGTGGCTAAAAAACCAAAGATAGAATCCACCGAGAATGATGTAGAGGAGTATAACATAGGTAGCCCAAAGAAATCCAAAATGATCAAACTCTCCAAAAATCTTCCTCCTCTCATAAATCAGAGATATATTGAACTTTTTCAAGAGTTTAAAGATGTTTTTTCATGGGGGTATGAAGATTTTAAATCATATGACACAAGAATTATTCAACATAAAATTCCTCTTAAGGAAAATAAAAAACCTTTCAAAAAAAAGTTGAGGAGAATAAAACCTGTATTACTACCTTAAGTTGAGAAAGAGATTAAAAAAATGTACAATGCTAGGATCATAGTTCCCATTATATACTCAGAGTGGGTTTCCAACCTTGTGTCAGTTAGGAAGAAGATCGGGGAGATTAGACTTTGCATTGACTTTAGAAATCTGAACAAGGCCTCCTTGAAAGATAATTACCCCTTGCCTAAAATGAATCACATACTTCAAAATGTATTTGGCTATAAGAGAATCTCATTGCTTGATGTTTTTTTCGTTTACAGCCAAGTGCTAGTATTCCCAAGTGATCAACACAAAACTTCCTTCACCACACCTTCGGGTACATTCATGTATGTCAAAATTCCATTTGGGTTGATGAATGCAGGGGCCACTTTCCAAAGGGCCATGGAAATTTCTTTTTCAGAAGACATAGGCTACTTCATAGTCATTTACCTTGATGAAATCACTATTTAATCTAAGACTGATGAAGAACACTTAGTCCACTTGAGAATTTTTTTTGAAAAGTGTAGGAAATATGGCCTATATTTGAATCCCAAGAAAACATTGTTTGGTCTCCAAGAAGGAAAAATCCTAGGCCACATCATCTCCGAAGAGAGAATCAAAATTGACCCCAAAAGGATTGAAGGCATATTGCAAATCAACCATCCTAGAAATATCAAGGAATTGCAATCCTTCATTGGGAAAATCAACTTCTTGAGGAGGTTCATCCCCAACCTTGCTGAAATCTTAAGGAATATTACAAACATGCTCAAAAAGGAGATAGGATTTAAGTGGACTTTGGAAGCCAAAAAATCTTTTGAATTGGTTAAGCAAGCACTCACCCAAACACTAGTTCTAATCAGTCCTGATTTTACCAAATATTTCTATATTTTCTCGTTTTCATCTGAACATACCGTGGCTGCAATGTTGTTACAAAAGAACATGATGGGGCAAGAACAACCCATAGCCTTCTTCAGCAAAGCCCTTAGAGATGCCCCTCTAAAGTACAACATCATGGAGAAACAAGCCTTTGCCTTGATTAAGGCATTAAAAGACTTTAGATTTTATATCTTACATTCTCATATCATTGCATTTGTTCCACACACTGTTGTCAAAGATATTCTGAATCGGGACCCTGATGGTAAAAGGGGAAAGTGGATTGCTGTTGTCTTAGAATATGACTTAGAAATCAGACCCACTAAACTGGTTAAAGGAGAAGGACTTGCAAAACTTATGGCTGAATCAAATTTCAAAGCATTAGATATGAATATGGTTGATGTTTTAGAAGAACAAGAATATTTCACAGCCCCCCATGTTGAAGAAGTATTTTTGAGTTCATCTTGGTATGCTAATATCCTATATGTTCTTTTCTATTTCAATTTTCCTCCTACATTATCAAATACAAAAGCTAGATTCCTGAAACAAAAAGCTTTAAAATTCTGCATTTTATATGGAATATTATATTGGAAGAATCCTATTGGTATATTGCTTAAGTGTTTGCTTGAGGATGATGCAGGTAAGATCATGCATGAAATACATGAGGGAGAGTGTGGAGGCCATCTTTATTAGAAAATCACAGCCAACAAGATCCTTAGAGCTGGCTACTATTGGCACACCCTTTTCCCTGACACCCACAAACTGATCATGACTTGCCATAAGTGCCAAATTTTTTATGGCAAGAGAAAACTCTTACCTTTGCCTTTGCATCCAATTACTGTTGAAGCTCCTTTTCAACAATGGTTTTTATAATTCATTGGAGAGATTCAACCCACCTCATCTGCCCAACATATGTGGATCCTCACTGCTACTGATTACTTTACCAAATGGATAGAAGCCACCCCCTCTAGGAATGCCACCAACTCAGTCATTATCAAATTTCTTGAGACAACATCCTATCTAGATTTGGTTGCCCCAGAAAGATCATCACGGATAATGTTGCTGCCTTTACATCCAAAAGAATGGTTGAATTTTGTTATAAATATCACCTCACACTAGGAAATTCCACAGCTTATTACCCTCAAGGTAATGGGCTAGATGAATCCTCTAATAAAATCTTGGTCAATATCATCAAGAATATTCTGGAACAAAATAAAAAAGCATGGCATGGCAAGCTAGTACATGCACTATGGGCTGATAGACTAACCACCAAGAAATCAATTGGTATGTCTCCCTATCAACTAGTGTATGGCATGGATGCCATTTTACCAACATCCTTGGGAGTTCCGGTGATAAAGCTTCTCCAAGAAGTGAAATCAGAAGAAAATGACATGCAAAGGAGGCTGAACCAAACCATTCATTTGCAGCAAACAAGGGAAGAAGTTTATAACAAGACTCAATTAGTGCAAGAAAACATAAAGAAAATCTTTGACAGAAGAACTAAAGCCAACAATTTCCACATTGGAGACACAGTGCTGAAATGGGATTCCAGGAGGGAGGACAAAGGTAAACATGGTAAATTTGAGAATTTGTGGAAATTTCCTTATCTCATTCAGTCAGTTAGAGGTCATAATGCTTTCATTTTACAAGGATTGAATGGAGAAGAATTATTTGGAGGTCCGGTCAATGGCCAGATGCTCAAACACTATTTCTTTCAAGAGTCCTAGTTTCAAACTTTCATTCATTGTATATAACACTGCATGAGAAAAATTAGAAAAAAAACAAAAACATAAAAAAATGGAAAAAAGATGGCAGATTTGAAAATAGGTACAACCCCATACCCAAAAAATAGTAGTACTGAAAGTGTGCAAGCCTAAATTCCATTACTTTTTCAAAAATAAGATCTTGTTCAGTCATCTTTCTTAATCATGGCTGAACATGCTTTAAATTTGTGTTGATAAGTTAGTGAAAGAGAGCTTGTCAAATCATTCAAACTTGACTTGTCAAAAAGAATAGATTAGGAATAAAAGATACTGGTTCCACATGCTCAAAATTGAACCAAAGAGAAAGATGGGGATGTATACCAAATGATAAATCAGATCTCTTATTTTTCTAGTGTTTTTTGTACAAAAATAATGTTGTGTGCAGCTTGTTCTAATGCCATAACCCATGGTAAGTCAAATTGCCTAATCCTGATTTAAACCATGCTTTCAATTTCATATTTATAGCTTAGAGAATGAAGTCTATCATACAACCTAATCTTGATAGTTAGTTAGTCCAGGTAGAGTATAAAAAGAGTTCATTAGCATAATCTGAACTCTTGGAAGAAATAAGATAGAAGTAGATAGTTTGTTTTGCTTTCAAGATAAAAAGAATGTCAAGGGTTTGCTAGTTCAAGTGCACCCAAGGAAGAAAAAGATGTTAGTCAAATAGGTTGGGTAGGTAAAGATGAATTTGAGCTAATCATGTCTTTCATATTATTGAGATCACAACTTCAAAGAAGCATCAGCAAATGAAAGAATAAAAAATTTTCCCAAAGGATAAGGCACTGGTCTTTTCAAAACTAGAGATCTGAAGTTCCGAACACCTCCTTAAGAGGAGCTACCCTCCCCAAGTGGAGCCAGTGTTAGTCATCAATAATTTTTTCTTTCTAGAGATGACTAAATGTTTATCCCATATTTCTAGAAATAAAATTCATGAATATTGTGAGTTCTAGAAATCTCACTGCCTTCATCATCCTTAGGATAAAATTTTCACTATTTTACTACTCTATCAATTCATGGCCAACTTATCACTCCCAAAAGACCCATCATGGGCTCATTCCACTCATTTTCACTATATTTCACCACCTCTAATCTTACCACTCTGTTTTGACTTACCTAACCTTTTACTTCCACCTTGGATTGCCAAGTAGCCTAACCTTTTCCCCTATTCACCAAGTGCCTCAAGAATTGGTGGTTTCAAGCTACCTTTCTAGGCTCTTTAGATAAATCAAAGTCATCAGTTTTTAGGTCTGCAATGCATAAGTTTTTTCAAAACTCTATTTTACACCTAAAAACCCAAGTCAAGCTTTCAGCCAAAGGCCGAGTCCAAATGGCCTCCCACTAGGTCACCTAGGGTTTCACAAGTCATAGGATTGTTTTGGTGTTCTAAATATTTGTTTTTACTATGCCAAGAGGCTTAAATAAAAGAGGAAGAAGGTTAGCATATTACTGTCCAAAAGGTATCAAAAATCCTTCAAGAAAGGCCTCCTTGGTCAAAGCACAACTTCTGCAAAAGACAGCTGCCCATCTTAGACATTTCTGTAGGAATAAATAAGATGGCCATCAATAGAAAAAGAGGTAAGTAAAGAGGCTAAATCATCACAAAGGACATTCACATCAAAGGAGAGATAACATGCCTATGTTCAAAGAAAATTAGGG
Organism: Pinus albicaulis; assembly: GCA_034641835.2. Classification (NCBI taxonomy): domain Eukaryota; kingdom Viridiplantae; phylum Streptophyta; class Pinopsida; order Pinales; family Pinaceae; genus Pinus; species Pinus albicaulis. The sequence goes on from CM076573.1 coordinate 212,974,724, forward strand.
TTTTTATGACTAAGTGGCTAAACAGTGTTGCCAAGCAAGGAGCCAATGCAAAGGATCACAAGGATAAAGGCCATCATCACAACCAAGTATGATTTGAAGGTTTCTATAAATTATAAATGAAGAAGGGAAAAATCCCTAAAGCCTAAAGCTTGAGAAGGCAGGAAAAGAAGTAAAATGAAGGTCATAAATCTCCATCATGATGGCAGAAGGTTTTCAAAGGATATCTGAAGATGACCTCCATGGTTTTCTAAGATAAAAGGGGTTTTCACTACATTAAAGGGACAAATTGTAAAGAGTATCAGTAGCCTAAGCTTTCAAGTGCAGTCAAAGGTTTTCAAAATGGTCAAGATAAGGAAATCATGAGGTAAAGTGTCAAAATGGAAAATCATGCTAACCATGAAATCCCTGTTGGGTGACTAAAGGTTGTAAAAATCCAAACACATGACAAAAGGATCAAAGGAAAATGTGTTATAGGCACCTACAGAAATCAGAAGTGGCCAAGGGGATGACATAACATGGTATAATTTGCTAAACTTTTTCAAAGTGAACATGTTACTGTCACAATCAGTAAGAAGGTGAAAACACATGTTTTAGGTCAATTACACTCAAGAATGCCAAAAAGGGTAAGAAAAATGTTTTTAATTTATTAGAAGAGACAGTTTGAACAGTGCCCATATTTTCAAGAATAAAAAGGGGACCTCTTCATCCTTTCAGTACACCATCACCAAAGAAAATCACTTGGGAAAGTTGTAAGTCACCTGCAAAAATAGTTAAAGAAATATCGGTGAAAATTATAAAGTGACCAAAGGCAAACATAGAAAAGTGGGCTTTTACAAATTTGATTTGTTTTCAAAGGGTATACAAGCACCTAAGTTTCACTTTTCCAACTCACTTATCACTTAACAAGAAGATAAAGCCTTCAAGAGAAAATTCCTGCATTCGGGAAAATGTTGGGTAAGAGAAGCCCTGTGCTACGCTCTTGAAAAGCTATGCTACGCACCTGTGTGTACATTCTTCTAAGGATATAATGTTGTGTTGCGAACCTATGAATGGGTGCTACGTGTTTAATAGCATGCAGAATCGATAGAGGACCTGTGCACAGAAACACTTTCAGAGCAGACACGGGTGCTACGCGCCTGCACGTTTAGTAGCACTGGACAGCATGCCTAGTCCCGACTGGCCCGGGCATTGTGCACTACCCTATCACACTACACAAAGGCCCGACAGGCCGGAGCCTTTTCTTGTTCAAAAAACAACCAAAATTACGTTCAATAGTGGTCCAAAACGCCCACCAGACCTGACAATGTGAAACTCTGTCGGTGCTGCACTCCTGTCCTTCGCCCGGGCGATACACATAAGGTTGTTCAGGCTGACCCAACAGTGCGTGCAGGGCTCGAATGTTGCGCTCTTGTGCTACACGTTTAGCCAGGAAGCCTTTCAAGCTAGATCAAGCCCTCAAATTTTCTCAAAAGTCCTCCAATTATCTACCTGGCACCTCCTGAGGCTTTTAATAAGAGGTATTGAGATGCTTGCCAATCTTTCATATTGTTTTAAAAGATAAACTTATAGAGAAAGGTAGAAACCCTAGAGGAAGAGAAAATCTTGGTCCCCGTGCTAAAAACACTGCTGATTGAAGGACACACATCCATATACATGCTAAAGGCACACTAAGGCCCAAATTTTCCTTCTTCACTCATCATTCCCCTTCAATCACAAATCACTACCTTTATCATTATCATCTCACTTGCCCTCTCCATATCATTTCACAAATAGTTCAAGGCTTTGATTTCAAAACAAAAGTAAAGATAAAATTTCTAGACAAGGCAGTGGTGACAGTGGCAAGGGAGGCCAAAGGCCTAGGGGACAATAGAGAAAGGGTGGAAAAGTAAACAGGTTTGAGCTTTTGAACACCAAGGAGTTGACAACCTCCCCTACCACAGTTGCATATTTCCCAGAGGTAGGTTGTTTTGATTTATATGAAAGGGTACAAAGAGTCCAAAGTCACCTTGAGTTGACCAGAATTTTTATCCTCAACTTCCATGACCATCAAGTGCATCTAGCCGGGGTGAATGTTGAGCTATCCACCAATACAATTGCTATGGCCACTGGGATACCTTATATGGGAGAAAAATTGTTCAAACAGGTGAATTTGGACCTGAACCATTATCAACCTTTCTTGAAACCTAGATACCAAGTTGATTGCAAAACCATTTTTCCATTTTCACATCTATTGGAGAGATATGCCCCCTTAATGAAAGTCATCATGAAGTATTTTACATGTGACGAGAGGTTTTCTAGACTTTATTCCTACCATATAATATTGCTTATGCACTTCACTAGGACCAAGCTACTACATTTTCCCTATTACCTTTATAGAAGTATTTATAAGATGTCATACATTGTGCAAAAGAGGCCTCCTTCACAACAAATGTAGAGTCTTTTCCACCGTTCTCTTATCAAAATGATTGTGTTGCATCAATTAGAGCAACAGGGTATCCCATGGCAAGTATTCATCGCCCATGATGTTTTCACAAATCCACAACCTCTTCTTCTGCAAAGTTTACCCTCATCATCTATTCCACCTTCCTCATTTCCTCCATCAACCCCCACTGACCATGATTCCTCATCCACACATGAATCCTCTCCCTAAGAGAACTTCCCTCCTTCACCTTCTCCTATAGCATAAAAACAAGAAGAAAGTGATGAGGAGCAAGAGGAAAATGACAGTCAAGAAGAAAGGACAAATGATGATGAAGAAGAAAGTGAAAATGAAGAAAATGATGATGAGGAAGAAACAAAGGACAGTGAGGAAGAAGAAAAAAATGATGAGGCAGAAAGTGCAGTCATGAAGAAGAAGAAAATGACAGTCATGAGGAAAAAAATGATGACGAGGAGGATGATGATGAAAATCAAAGAAGACGAGAAGATTATGACGAAAGAAGATAGTTTTAGAACAAAGAAAAAAGTGATAAGAGCGGGATAATGCGGAGGATGATGAAAACAAAGCGATGAACCAAACGGTGTGAAGGAAGGAAACAAATGATGAAGACGGGATTATGAAGAAGAATACGGTTTAGAACAAGAAGATAATTAAAGAGAATATTTTGAAGACAAAAATGACCAGGCAAATAATGAAAAGAGCGAATTTGAAAGACGAGCGAGAATTAGAAGAAGAAGACGTTGAACATGACGGTGATAAATGTAAACGATGGCATGAAGAAGTGGGCAAAACAATGACAATGATGAAGAGGAGCAGATTTGATAAAAGTAACTGACAATACGGAAAGATATGGAAGAAGGAATGGAAATGAGTGAAAATGTAAAGCCCAATGTAATGAAGACACGGCGACACTCTAACGGTGAAAACATAGAAAATGATATTATTATTGATAATGTTTCAAACAGGAGAGGATGATGGAGAAAACATGATAGTGGTAGCCTAATAGCGGCAACAACGGTGAAACTATGAACCAAGGAAATTCAAGGTTGATAGCCAGGTGATATTGATCATGACGATCAAAGGATAGCATGAAGGAAAAATGAAAGTACTATGAGGTGATAGAAAACAAAAATGAAGAAGACATAAATGCAGAGATCATTGATGAAAGGAAAGACAGTCTTGAGGTTAGTCATGGTAAGAGCATTCTAGTAAACTAATTTGAGTTTCTCCCTCTCACATATAAAAAAGGGTCAAGGCTAGTGTTTTCTGCCTCCAAGAGGCAAGGGACCATGCCATCCTCCTCACCTCAACCACTAAACAAATGGAAACAAAGGGTAAAGGAATAAGAAGAAGACCATGAGGTGGAGAGGGAGTTTGAGATCATTCAGGTGGATAGTGATGAGGAGAATGAAGCAATAATCACAAACTTGCTACTCTAGGACATAAATGCACAAATCAAAGACCTCCAAGCACATTTGAATAGGGCCAAGAGTGTGAATGATGCCCTTGACTTGGAGAGTAGGAAACTAGGAGCATAAATTTCAATCTATGAAGCTAGAGCTCTCAAGGCCCAGAAAGAAACCCAAAATGCACAGGTGAGACTAGAAGAGTTTATAGGCACCTATAAAGAGAGTGAATATGAGGGAGGACAATCTAGGAGGAGACCTAGAACTGTGGGGTTGAAGAAAGCATTGGAAAAACAAAGGGAATAAGAATCAACCCTAGTAGAACAACTCCCTTTAGATGATATTTTGGCCATGGAGGTAGCACATGATCGGGAGCCTTGGTTGGAGAGAGCCAACATACACTTGGAGGCTAAATTGAAGAAATCAAATCAATATCTTGACCTCCAAAGAAGGATCACTAAACATTATGCCCGAGGAAACCAAATTGCAAGGGCTAAATTGAAAAAGGCTCAAACCAAGCTCCGGGCACTAAAATAAGAAAAATGCCAGGCTAGACTTGAGATCTCAGCACAAGCTTCTCTACAGGTCTCCAAAAACCCATGAGGCGCACTTCCACCAAATTTGGGATAATTTTGACAAGTTTTGGTTTTTTGCTAATTTTGAGGGCCAAGGGGGTAGCACACATGGTGCTACGCTTTTTCTCAGAGCATCTTCAGGAGGAAAGGCTCACATTTTTGGAATCCTCATCTCAAATATAGCATTCTCACAAAGTTTCAGATCAATTGGAGTTGTTTCAGTCCTCCAAAAGGGTCAAAAACACCCTAATTTTCACCATTTTTCCTACTTTTCAGGACATGTGATGTGCCTTTACCAGAATTGGAATTTTTTCTTTTTGAACAGGTTGTAGAGGTCAAATCAGAGAACCAAGGATAGATTTGGAAAGTAGACTCAAAGGGATTTCCAACGGGACATCACGGAGTCTTTTCCGACCTTGGGAAGGCCTTCAAAACATTGCTGCAAGTTAACCCATTTTTTCCTGCTCCTGTGCTATGCCCTTGGCATGGAAATTCATCTTAAAACACAGTGTTGCGCCCTTAGCAGAGGAAAAGTCAAAAATATACGCTTGGAAAGATTTAGGAGGCTTGTTATACCTTAAATGTCAATTTATTTGCTAAAAATGCCTGAAAATATATTTTATTTTAGATATTTTATGCCTTGGACCTTGCAAGGTCTCAAGGACAGTAGTGACATTTATGATTAGCTAATAGGATTCTAGGGACTCTACTAGGTTTTTCTCCTCCTTGATTGTTAAAATGAGCATTGAGGATTCATTGTTAATGTTGTAATTTGATGAGTTTTGATAGCATATACATGGTTCTTTGAGGTTGAAGATCAATTTGGTGTTGTGGAGCTTGTGAATAATTTGTTTTGATTGATGATGATGAAAGCTTGCTTGTAGGATCCCTGGGCTTGGTTAATAGTGATGTGTATCTAATTTTTTCGTGTTTTTCTTTTTTATCATTGTGCCCATCCTTCTATGTTTTAGTACATCAGAAAAGTATAGGCTGAGAAATGTTGTTTGAGGCACCTCAGTCCTCCTGTTTGCTATTGTCTTTATGTTTTCCACTCCTGGGTTAGTTTAAGGAATTCTTAGCTGCTCCTTAGATCCACCTAAGCTTGTTTGTTTCATTAATGGTTTAAGAAATTAGTTTTCAAATATTTTTTATGGTTAGCCATGCTTACTTGATGCTATCTAAAACTCTATTTGTGAAATCTCTCTTTGAAGTATTACTTGTTAGGTTAAGCTAAGGAGATCTTGTTTTGATCTTGCCCTTTGTCGATGCCTATCAATTTGCCTCAAATATCTTTGTAGCTTGATCAATAATGCTTAGGAGTTCCCTCTTTGTTGATTAAATTTATTTTGTTATCTTAAGTGTTTTCTAAAGATTGAAGGTGAAATCACTAGAAGTTAAATGAGTTTCTCCCTTTCTATATTTCATTGGAATGTTTGTCTAGAATGCTTATTAGCCTAGGTTGAATCAAAGAGTTACTAGTTTTCCCTGTCTATTGATTGCTTCATGATGTTAATGGTGTTTTAGACCTTCTTGTTTATGGGTATATGACAAAGGATTCTTAACTGCCCTTTTCCCTACCTTGTTTCCCCAACTTAATGTCCATTTCAATTCACACATAACCTTAAAGATCCATTGACCACACTAGATTTTCCCTATGATGCACTCTAACTCATTGTTGAGATACCCATGACTTTCATAGACTCCATAGCCCAATGATTTGATGACCTCTCATTCCACCTATCCTACTTGATCATCTTACACAACACAAACAAACAAACCAACCCTACACTTAACAACTTTCCTAAAATCAACCACCTAAAGAAAACAAGTTCATATCCTTTGCAAACAATAGAGAGAGCCCTCTCTGAGTCCAGGAAGGCTAGGTCCTAGGACTCCAAAGACTGGTTTGATGTTACCCTGTGTATTTGGTCTACCAATCTGCTAAATCACGGGACCCTAACAAAATAAAATTTTCTGAGCAAGATCATTAATTTCCAGCCTGCAAACCAATATTACTCCATCCAATATGTTCTTTTCGATACTTTGAGAAATCACCTACAACAATTATTCTCCGGCAAATAGATTAAGAAATTTAACCCACAAACTTTTCTCTTTTGTCCTTTAGGAACAATACGGTGACTTTGATTTTAACCCATAACTCGCCAAAATCATGCTCTGATACCACTGTAATGTTCCAAATATAATTTTAGTCGCAAATTGCGTCAAGAATTTTAGTGATTATCTTGATAAACAATTTGCACAAATCGAACCACAAATTTCATGGAAAAACAAGGAATGCTTTGATATCATTGTAATATCCAAATATTCCTTTTTGCAAAAAAATTTCCTTATAGTTTATGTCATTGATTTCATAAACATATTTTAGAAATTAAAACTATAACATTAATTGACAAACAAGAGAATATGAAATGCAACTAAAATTGAAAGAATGCACATGTAGTAGAACTTAACCTTATTTTATTAATATAGAAAATGTTGGTACAAAAACTATAGATGGCTTAGGTAATGGCCTCAAAGATATCTACTACAACACTGAATCGGGCCACCAAAATATGAACTAAAAACAATAGCTATAACTTGTGAATTTTGGATGAATTCACCAAGGGAAGAGTTGGGTGCTCACACACTCTCACTGAATCACCCGAGGGTTTCCGTCCTGGGGCTACTACTGAATTTTGGGGCTCCCGATTCTCCAAACCTCTCCACAAGAAAGAAAAATCAATTCCAAAATGTCAACAAATGGGTTCCTCCTCCTCTTTATAGATATCCATAGATAGATTCCCAAGCCTCTAGAAGCATCATATTTCATATTTTATTATTATTCTAGAAGCTCTTCCATTGAATTTATCTTAAGTGACATTTGAGTGAAGTCATTTTTGGCCTTTTTCCTCCAATTAATTATTTTTCCTTAATTAAATGATTAATTAAAGCCATTTTTAATCAAGGAAAATGGTAAGTCTCCCACCATACTCTCTCCGACCACTGGAAGTTACCTCTCAGCATCCCATCCTATATATTTTCTCATTCCAGTTCCAACGACCTATTAAACTAAGGTATTACATCAAATTTTTCTCCCATAATTCCACCTCAAGAAAAATTAATTAAGTCAGGCTCAATAATAACCCCATTTTCTGAAAGTTGTCAGAATGCAATGGAATGAAAGGCAAGTTGTGAAAATGATAGACCATGCCACATGAATTCCATCGAGCTCCATAAAAACTCCTAAAATCTTCCCCGGAACCCCTGATGACATAAACCTTCTCCCATGACCTAACCATATCATGCTTTGGAAATCCACCCTGGCTGTACTATAGAGGAAAATAAAAATGGGGACATGAAAAATCCTCCTACCCCAAGATTTCTTGCCCTCAAGTAATCTATATATGTCCACTATAGAGGCATCTGCAAACTAATACTAGGATCCCAAATGAACCATTGTACCATGCGATGCCTCCAAGCTAACAAAACATGAATGGGTCGCTCAATACCTAGACCCCAAACAAATTGTTGACTCAATCCACCACCTGGATCTCAAAACCACCATAAAAAATAATCATTAGCCATTCCCCATGGCTCAATTTGTGTTATCTATATGACCATAGGTACTATTCCACCAATAGAATACCAACTCATCACCTCTCTCCTGTTCAACCCCTGACATAAAATAAGGTCAATCCCACTATGTTGATGTTGTGATGGAATGCTAATGAGTTTATGGCCTACATCCAATTTCCAAATGAAACATACATTATCCCTCACAAATAAGGGCTCTCGTCGCACTATGTCCATGAATAAAAATACAGCTACATCAATAATATATCAAGTCATGATCTCCCACCAATCCATCCCATGGGAAGGATCGAACGCATGGGGGTCCATGCTCAATTCATGTTTCTTTTCCTAGTCAATCAACAATGTTTTTCCAAGAAACCCAACTAAAAATCGAGCCATAAGAAAATAGGCAAACAAGAAAATATGAACTGCAACTGAAAATTGATAGAATGCACATGCAATAAAACTACCCTTATTTTATTAATATAGAAAATGTTGGTACAAAAATTGTAAATGGTTGAGGTAATGGCCTCAAATATATTTGCTACAACACTGAATCGGGTCACCAAAATCTGAACTGAAAATAATAGCTACAACCTGTGATTTCTATGTGAATTCACCAAGGGAGGAGTTGGGTGCTCGCCCACTCTCACTGAATCACCCAAGAGTTTCCATCCCAGGGCTACTTCTAAAGCTAGGAACTCCCGGTTCTCCAAACCTCTCCATAAGAAATAAAACTCAATTCAAAGATGTCTCAAAATGGTTCCTCCTCTTCTTTATATATCTCCATAGACAGATCCCCAAGACTCTAGAAGCATCTCATTTAATTATTTTATGATTATTCTAGAAGCTCCACCATTGACTTTATCTTAAGTGACCTTTTAATTTAATTTTATCTCACTTAATTCACTTTTGGCCCATTTTCTCCAATTAATTCTTTTTCCTTAATTAAATAATTGATTAAAACAATTTTTAATCAAGGAAAATGGTAAATCTCCTACCACACTCTCTTCTGCCACTAGAAGTCACCTATGAGCATACCATCTAGTAGATCTTCTCATTCCCGTTCCAACGAGCTATTACGATGAGGTATTCCATCAAATATTTATCCCAAAATGCCACCTCAAGCGAAATTAATTAAGTTAGGCTCAATAATAACCCCATTTTTAAAAATTTGTCATAATGCAATGGAACAAAAGACAATTTGTGTGGATGATAGAATATGCGAAGCGAATTCCATTAGACCTCATAAAAACTCCTCAAAACTCCCTAAGGATTCCTAATGAAAAAACATGCTCCCATGACCTGGAAATCTCGTGCCCTGGAAATCCACCCTAGCTGTACTATAGTGGAAAATAAAAATGGGTATATGACATTCCCTTTCACCACAAGAATCAATATCGTAGATCTTCCATTGTAACATGGTCTACCACAAGCCTAAGTAAAACTCCTTAGCCACAAAGGCATCCCCTTGAAGCCAAAAATTCTTTGATACCAATGGAGGTTTTAACCTTGTACAAATAATACCTGCATACAAATATTTAAAAAATAGAAAATATACAATGGCGAGAATAGAAAATATACATAGATATTTCTCTCCTAGGACCCAAAACTAGGAAACTGGATTGATTTTTTCATTATATTCCTTTCAATATTACAATACATTATATACATGTTGAAGAATTCATAAACCCCCAATCCATTAACTCTGGATTGTAATATAATTGTAGTTCCTTTGTTTGAATCTATTAAAACCATGGGAAAAACCACCATGTGCAAAACCATGTTCAAAACTACCATGCATAAAATCATGTGCAAATCCACCCATGAAAATTATTTCGGGGTGTTTCCCTGAAACTCGTATAGGGGGGCTAACTCGTCCCCCACACCTAAGATCCCCCCATGTTTGTGGCACATATAAGACATATAAAGCATATAACACACCCGACATATTAGGTATTTCTATGTTTTCATTCACACAAAAGGTTGTATCTCAATCAACAAAAGGCACATAATGAATCATCACCCAGTTACTATGCTTCATATAAGGTGTTGTATAAAATAGTTAATATGGTTTGAAAACTGGAGTTTCCTCCTTCACATCTACATCTAGTCTTCCATGTTTCGTTTTTAAAGAAGGAAATGAATGTTGGAATATATTATATTCCTTGGAAGGTAATAATGTCTTTGTATTATGTCAGAAGTTGAATGAAATCTTATGTAAAAGAGTAACACATTATATCCCATATTCATTATGGCATAGTATACTCTTGTACCCATTTATTATATAAAGAGGTGTTATTTTGGAGAATTATATTATCCCGGATTCAATATGTGAGAGTAATTCCTCCACATCTTGGGGTATATAATAGGGTCAAGGGAGCCTTTTTTTATTACTATCACATCTCATCTTGTGCTCATACTGTCATTTGTATCGGGTTATTTGTAGTTTCTCTCTTTGTAATATTGTAGGATATTTCTGGAGATAATTGAAGACAACCTTCCCATGGATGTAGCCCAATTGGGTGAACCACATATATCAGTTGTATTATTTTTCCTTGTTCTATTTCTGTTCTTATTTATATGTTGATATGTTGTTGGTTTCTTAGATAGATAGCTAGTTTAGGATCTAATATTCCCACATGGTATCAGAGCCATGGTTACTGTTGACCTGTGACCGCACACAAGGTGGAGAAGTGGCCCCTATAAGAAAATCACAGGGATGAGGCGTGGATGGTTAAACTGAAGGCCAAGAAGTTCAAGCACAGGTCGGGCGGTCACCCCCCAGTCAAAATAGGAAAGAGCTGTTGTCCAAGTGTTATGATCTAGAACCCATTGGACATATCCTGAAAACCATTACATATATCATATTTCACATATGGTAGATGTAATATCACCTCCACTTTTAACGTTGGTGTTGGCCTCTTCTTCAATCACCGATCGCATATCATAAAACTCCAGACATGTTACCATTGCACTCCTTCACAAAAGCCCCGATGCGATAAAACCTTAGCCCTTTTGACCTTTTCCACATGAACCTTTATAATTCATAATTCATTTCTCTCCGCTCTAAACCTTTATTTGTACCCACGTACCTTTTCACATCACCGAATGCATTGTACTTACACTTTTGTTAACTTTACTTGCACCATTTCCCCAATTGTGATGTAAATGGGACCTACCCTCTCTGCCACGTCACCTCTCCTCTTATCGCAAATCGCAAATCACAAACTTTACCCCCCGTTTCTCATAATAACAAACTCCCGTCTCCCGATTGTGATTTTCGGGCGGGCCCACCTCTGTTATGCCACGTCACCTTCCACTCATCGCACATCGCACTTCACATTGATTCATCCTTGTTACCCGTCCTAATCCCCGACTCCCAATTGCGATGGAACTTTTGATTCGTGATTTGTGATAAACCACTCCCGGCCCTGATTGCAATTTGTGATATGAGTTTGACCTGCGATAATATTTGACTTTGCGATTTGCGATATTGAAAATCACAAATCACAATATTTACCCCCCATTTCTCATAATAACAAATTCCCGACTCTCGATTGTGATTTGCGGGCAGCCCCACCTCCATCATGCCACCTCACCTTCCACTCATCACACATCGCACTTCGCATTGCTTCATCCTTGTTACCCGTCCTGATCCCCAACTCCCGATTGCGATATTCGATATAATAATAGGCCCCCCACCAAAACCCGGGTTCCAGTTTTGCAAGTTAAACACAACATCGCTTTTTGGCAGGACAAACACAACTATGGTATATTCAGTTTGTCCAAGAACTCCACGCTAAAGAGATAGGCACATGCAACACGACTGGTCATTTTGTAACGATTAATGGAAATCATGAGAATAAGGGAGTGGAGGCTTTCGTCGGTAGGTGGAATCATGTGATGGAAGCTAGACTTCCTACCTGTTCACAGCTACTCATTGCCACCCCATTTGAATATTCTAGGATTTGGCCTCTGTGGCCAACTATGTTGTTTCTTTTACTGTCTGATTATGATTTTTCATTTTTGAAGTCTTGATTTCTCTTGATTATGTTTTTATTTTCTGATTACGGGAGTGATTGCTCGATGCACACTCTGCGATTTGGTTATTATATTTTGATTTTCACATGTGTGGGTCGATCATGAAAGTTTATTCGATCGTAAACCCTCAAGGAGAACTCTATATGTAGAGAGTTCAGAGATGAAAGAAGGGTTCTGAATTTTGGAGAATTTTTGCTATAGGTCTGTATGACTGTGATCTTTATGCTCTGAGACACATATTTGGGAGATCTGTTTTGAACATAATATGATATACAATTTTGTTTATTTAGATTCTAGATGGAGCAATGAGTAGTATGTATATATATTCTCTTGTTTATCAGTAATCTCTTTTTTATGTAAATCATCTTTCAATGTTCTCTTGCTTTGATGATTCGTGTATTGTGGCTGCTGGTGGTATGAATTTTTATTGATGAATTTGTGTATGAATAACACGCATGTGTTAAACTTGTTGTGCCCCCTTAATTCGCGCTCCACGAATCTCTATTGTTGGTCACATTCCACTTACATCCGCTTCCTCTTAGTTCAAGGGAGACAGATTCTTAAGACTTTTAAGTCTGTTTCTCGCGGGTTCCTCCTCCATTCCTTCTCAGCCCCTTTGCATATTTTGAAAGCCTCTACTCATTGTTTCAGACTCGGCCCATTTGAAAAGCCACCAAGCCATACAAATTCCTAAGCCCTCTCGCAGTGTAGGGTAATTCACATCAATCAAACTCCAAAGTATTCATCATTCCTGAACCACCACAATCATTATCCTCTTTATCCATATTCTTTCAAAGGCGCCCTTAAAATTGTCTACATCTAACCTCTGATTTCAAGATGTCCCAAGCATTGGTCTTTTGCAACTCAAGGATATCTCTAGGAGCTACAACATCTTTTTAGCGATGTTTCTGAGGATACGAATGAAGAAATATTTTCCCTTGGAGAAGACATAAATTCCACCCTTCAAACAAGTGAGCAGGAAGAGTTGGGAGTTACGTATTGCTCACCTTGGTGACTCCATCGTAAAATAGACCTAATCAGAAGTAAGCCTGGCTTTCACCAGGCCTCACACCAGATTTAGATCCACCATCTACCACCACCTCTAAATTAGATGGTTGTGGCAGGTTTCCTTTTGAACAAGTATGCCCCCTTGGCCCTCCCTGAGCCTTTAAATGATATGCTGCAAGACTATCTAGAGTTTTTTCCGCAGTTTACAGGGGAAGATAGTATTCCCGCTCAAAGACACATTGAAAATTACTGCACCTTGGCAGAGAATGTAAATGTATAACACCTCGATGTGCTTCTAAGGCTCTTCGTTTAGTCACTAGACGGGGAGGCTCGAAAATGGTTCAAATCTTTAGCTAACAACATAGTTCACACCTGGGAGGAGATGGAGAATCTCTTCACTCAAAAATGGGAGGTCGAAGAGGGGCCTGAAGAAATCACATACTCTCAAGAAAACTAGTTCCTAGCCTATTATAAAGAAGAGGGAGGTGAGCTTACCCTCTGTGAAGAAGGGGAAGAGCTGGAGTGTTTCCTAGAGGACAACACTAAAAATCAACAACAGTCCGATGATCTGGAAACAGAGGTAGCAGAGCTTAATTTTCTAGATCCATAAGAACATCTTTAGCAAGCAGTGTTTCCTTCAGAGATTAAAGACCAATCAGATTTTCATGATGAAGACCATCTCTCAAATTCTCTTTCAGTAGTACAACAAATTGTTATAAATCATGTTCCTTCACCCGAAATTAACGAGCGTTTGCAGGTCCATTGCAAGCTTCTGTGTGACAAAGAGAATGATAAAGAACACTCAGATCACTTGACTACTGTAGATAATGAGGTTTGAAGAGAATCAGTTTCAACACACAAGCAAAGCAACAATTTGGAATGAGTTTTTTTTCTTTTTTCTTTTACAAATATTCTAGAAGATCTTATGTTGCATGTTTACCATGATCCTTTGGTCAGAGTATTGCTGTCATTAGTAAAGTAATAAGATGATGTATGTATCAATATATTTTTCCTACCATGGCAAGGTAAAGTTAAAAATTGGTTTGAGAATCTTCTAGCCGCTAGCATGAGAAATTTTCATCAATTCATGCAAGTTTTCCTAGGTCGATGGGTAATCATGGGAAATGTATTTCTTATCATAGAAGAGTATGAACAATTAAAAATAAGACCAGGGGAGACAGTACAATATTTTTCAGCGAGGTTCAATAAGGTGTATCATTCAATGCCTGCTGATATAAGGCCACCCCCAGGAGTAGCTCTCTTGCACTACCCAGATGCCTTTAATCCAGAGATGGAATTCCAAGTAAGAGAAAGGGACACTGCAACCCTTGAATAAATGAAAAATATTGCAGTTGATGTGGAAGTGAACTAGCTGAATAGCGAGGCAAAGTTTAAAACATAGGAAGAATTGATCCAGTTTGATTCTCTACCTTTATACTTTAATTCATCTCAGATTGTGAAAGGGAATCTTGGTCACATTTTGGTTGATAATCACAGGAGAAATCATGGGATTTTAGTGGAACCAACACTTCAGTAATCTAAATCACTTCATGACCTAATAGCTGATACGTTGGATGGTTGGAGTTTTCAAAGTCAGTTTTCATGTACACGTAATGATTTCAGAATCTGTTATGATATGGATATGATCGGACAATCTGCCCTATTGTTTGTTTCAGAAGAAGTATTGACAAAAAATTCATTAGATAAAATGAAAATATGTTCCGAGTTGTTTGAAGACATGGAGAACACATGTGCAGTACCAAGTTATGAGATTGGATCGATTGGGTTAGAATATTCAAAAATAGGTCGAGTGTATCTTGATCCAATGGCTATCTATCTTAAGAAATTATTCATCAAAAATCCACCATACCTTTCCAACATTTTTGTTGTTGTTCAGGTTTACCAAGCTACTTGCAATGAAGATTAGGCTGGGAATTTATATCAAATTCCATTAACAGGTTTGTTCCTGAGTTTGGTGAAAAACAATGAAAGAACAAAGTTATTAGAGCAGTTGCTTGCCTGGTTACACTAGCATTATTGTATCATTTAGAATAGTAGTAATTCCAGCAGATTAGGTTAGGTAGGTGTGCAAATAAGCTCAGTGCTATGAGCATATTTCCAGTTTTAGTTTCAAATTGCTTTGCAGTTTTCAGTTCAAGTGTGGTTCAGATTTCAGTATTCAAGATTTTCAGGGTGCAACAATGATTTCTATTTTGACAGTTTGCAATGCACAACTCAGTCATAGTTTCAGTTCAGATTTACAATATGCATTTGCAACTATATGCGCCCAATAAAGCATAGGCATTCAGGTCTGCTGGTTCTCAACGCACTTCGAACAACACGTTGTCCCCAGATGGAGCCAATGTTGGCCTGTGACCGCACACAAGGTGGAGAAGTGGCCCCTATAAGAAAATCACAGGGGTGAGGCGTGAATGGTTAAATTGAAGGCCAAGCAGTTCAAGCACAGGTTGGGCGGTCAACCCACAGTCAAAAGAGGAAAGAGCTGATGTCCAAGTGTTATGATCCAAAAGCCATTGGTCGTATCCCACAAACCATTACATATATCATATTTCACATATGGTATATGTAATATCACCTCCACTTTTATTGTTGGTGTGGGCCCCTTCTTCAATCGTCGATCGCATATCACAAAACTACATACATGTTACCATTGCACTCCTACACAAAACCCCTAATGCAATAAAACCTTAGCCCTTTTCACCTTTTCCGCATGAACCTTTATCATTTGTAATTCAATTCTCTCTAGTCTAAACCTTTATTGGTACCCACTTACCTTTTTTCATCGCCAACTACATTATACTTACACTTTTGTTAACTCCGAATGCACCATTTCCCTGATTGCGATGTAAATGGGACCTACCCTCTCCGCCACGTCACCTCTCCTCTTATATAAAATCGAAAATCGCAGCATTTACCCCTTGTTTATCATAATAACAAACTCTTGACTCCCGATTGTGATTTTCAGGCGGCCCCACCTCCCTCATGCCATGTCAATTTCCACTCATCGTACATCGCACTTCGCATTGCTTCATCCTTGTTACACGTCTTGATCCCCGAATCCCGATTACAATGGAAATTTTGATTTGAAATTTGTGATAAACCACTCCTGGCCCCAATTTCGATTTGCGATATGAGTTTTACCTGCGATAATATTTGACTTTGCGATTTGCAAAATCGCAAATTACAACCTTTACCCCCTGTTTCTCATAATAACAAACTCCCGACTCCCGATTGCGATTTGCGGGTGGCCCCACCTCTGTCATGCCACATCACCTTCCACTCATCGCACATCGCACTTCGCATTGCTTCATCCTTGTTACCTGTCCCGATCCCCGACTCCCAATTGTGATATGCGATATAATAACAGGCCCCCCTCCGAAACCTGGTCTCCAGTTTTGCAAGTCAAATACAACATGGGTTTTTGGCAGGACAAACACATCTATGGTATATTCATTTTGTCCAAGAACTCCTCGCTAAAGAGCTAGGCATGTGCAACATGACTGGTCGTTTCGTAACGATTAATGGAAATAATGAGAATAAGGGAGTGGAGGCTTTCGACGGTAGGTGGAATCATGTGATGGAAGCCAGACTGACCACCTGTTCATGGCTACTCCTCACCGCCCCATTTGAATATTCCAAGATTTGGCCTCCGTGGCCAATTATGTTGTTTCTTTTACTATTTGATTATTATGTTTCTCTGGAAGTCTTGATTTCTCCTGATTCTATTTTGATTTTTTGATTACGGGAGTGATTGCTCGATGCACACTCTAGGATTTGGTTATGATATTTTTATTTTCACATGTGTGGGTCGATCATGAAAGTTTATTTGATCGTAATCCCTCAAGGAGAACTCTATATGTACAGAGTTCGAAGATGAAAGAAGGGTTCTGAATTTTGGAGAATTTTTGTTGTAGTTTTGTATGAGTGTGCTCTTTATGCTCTGAGACACATATTTGGGAGAGTTGTTTTGAACACAATATGATATAAAACGTTGTTTATTTGGATTGCAGATGGAGCAATGAGTATTATGTATCTGTATTCTCTTGTTTATCAGTAATCTCCTGTTTATGTATAATCATCTTTCAATTTTTTGCTGCTTTGATGATTCGTGTATTGTAGCTGCTAGTGGTATGCATTTTTATTCATGAATTCGTGTATGAATAACACTCATGTGTTAAAATTGTTGTGCCCCCTTAATTCATGCTCCACGAATCTCTATTATTGGTCACATTCCACTTACATTCGCTTTCTCCGAGTTCAAGGGAGACAGATTCTTAAGACTTTTAAGGCTGTCTCTCGTGGGTTCCTCCTCCATTCCTTCTCAGCACCTCTGCATATTTTGAAATCCTCTGCTCATTGTTTCAAACTTGGCCCATTTGAAAAGCCACCAAGCCATACAACCTCCTAAGCCCTCTCACAGTATAGGGTAATTCACATTAATCAAACTCCAAAGTCTTCATTATTCCTGAACCACCAAAATCATTATCCTTTTTATCCATATTCTGTCAAAGGCACCCTTAAAATTGTCTACATCTAACCTTTGATTTCAAGATGTCCTAGGCACTGGTATTTTTCAACTCAAGGCTGTCTCTAGGAGCTACAACAGTTACTATGATCTAACATCTTCTTTGAATTCAACCATCAACGTGTATCTTCATTTTTTATTATCTGGGCACTCATTTTTTTTGTAGATTTTCTTTCTATCTAGAAGCCATTAGGCTTCTCTTTAGATCTGGGCATGATTCTACATATTTGGGATTTTTTATCTCATAACCCTAACTTTGTTGTGTAGTTTTTTTGCAGATTTTTTTTCAAGGGGCTCTTGATTGTTTTTCTATAAGATCTATATGTTTTTTGGATTTTCAAGGGGTTATTGATTGTTTTTATGTAATATTTGTATGTTTTTTGAATCCTCCTCAATGAGATCTATCTTTTGGTTGTAATATTAAGTTACGACAGTTTTCATTATTATATATATATATATATATATATATATATATATATATATATATATATATATATACAGGGCGGAAGATTGGTGGATTGATGGTTCAAATCATAATTTCGGCCACATAGGTGGATGCAGAGTGGCCATGCCATTTTCGAAAATTGGTTATAATAAGCATTTGGAGCATTATTGATTTTTTTGTGTTTTTCCACCTGACGTTTTTGTCTGATTTGTTACCTTTTGTGCATAATTTCCCATAAAAGAGTAGATATTTGGGTTCCTCTCACCGAGCTACCCAATTAAAAAAAAAAAATAGCTCAAACGGAGTCTCGGAAGCAAAGTTATTGCTGATTTAACATTGGTATTTTTTTCAAGTTTTTTGGTGACGACAAATGAACTATAGAAATTTACAGTTTTCTATCCACTTTTTCTCTTGTCATTTCTTGCATTTGGGTTTATATTTATTGTCAAAATTTCTATCATTATTACTTTAGAAGTAGCTTATGTTCTTGAACTTATCGGCTCTAACTATCTTGCATGGAAAAGGAAAATGATTGATGTTCTCAGGAGTAAGAATCTATGGAGGTTGGTTAATGGTGAACACAAGAAACTTACAGATGTTCAAGCCTTTATTAAATGGGAAGAAAATTCTGATCAAGCAAGAGGGCTCATTGAGGTAAGTATTGAGGCAAAAGACAACCCAATTGATTTATGGGAAATTCTTGCTTCTTTATTTGATAAATCTGATGATTTTTTTGCTTATTACCTTGAAAAGAAGATTCACGAGCTTGATCCTACTAATTTTGATAGAGTATAATTATATCTTACTGAATTGAAAACCTTAAATGAAAAGTTAAATAATTGTGGTAAATATTACAAGAAGACAGACATTGCTCTTATCATTCTTGTAGAACAAAAATTGCCATCTTGTTTTGACATGTTCATCCAAACTAGGAATAGGGTTCTTGAATTGTCTCAAAGTACCACAAAACCTACTTTTGATGATTTCTGTAAAGGGTTGACAAATGAGAAAAAAAGTTTGGCTACTTTAGGACAAGTCTCACCTAATAAAGCTCTTATGTCACATAATAAAAGTCCTAAGAAAAGTTTTAATAATGCCAAAAGCTCTTGTTCACACACTTCTAATCTTACTAATAATAATGGTCATGCTTCTCATGCACATCATGAAACTAGTAAGAAAAAAAAAGTGTATGATCCTTGTAATAATTGTGGTAAAACTAACCATCCTAAAAAGAATTGCTTTAAAGTGAAACGTTTAAACAAGAAAATTTCTAATGAATCTCAAGTAGCTTTATGTGCATCTATTGTTTCATCTAATAATTCTTCTTCTAATATGGAATGGATAATGGATTATGCTGCTTCTAAACATATGGATGATAATGCTTCTTTATTTACATCTTATGACACTAATAAGCACTCATCTCAAAAATTTTCTATTGGTGATGGTAAAAAACTTTCCGTAATTGGTTATGGTAATATTAATGTTGCTAATGGTCAATTGGAAGACGTTTTTCATGTTCAAAACATGCCCATCAACTTAATTTCTATTTATCGTGCATGTCAGAAAGGTTTTAAATTTTAAGCTTGGCTCGATAAATATGTTCTTAAAGATATCAAACAAAACTACAAAGTAGTTTCTTCTAGCCCTGTTGATCATACAGTTGGTTTATATAAATTTGCAGGTTTTAATTCAACTAAGAGACAACCCTTTTATTCCTATGTTTCTCATGCTGATGAACTAAGTAAATTATGGCATGAAAGATTGGGTCACTTGAATTATAGTAAAATGCAAAGACTAGCTAAAATGGTTCATAGTTTGCCTAATATTTCTTCTACTACTGGTGTTTGTGAAGGATGTGTTCTTGGTAAACATAATAGATAAATGTTTGAAAAAGGTAAGTCTTTGCGTGCTAAAAAACCTTTGCAATTAATTCATAGTGATATTTGTGGTCCTCTTGAAGTTCCTTCAATATCCCATGTATTTTATTTTCTTACCTTTATTGATGACTTTAGTAGAAAAACTTGCGTTTATTTTTTGAAAATAAAAGTGAAACATTTGTAAAATTTCAAGAATTTATATCTATGGTTGAAAATGCATCTGGTGAGGGTATTAAAACTTTGCGATCTGATAATGGGGGAGAATTTGTTAAGAAAGAATCTGATGCATATTTATCTAAACATGGTATTCAAGATCAAAATACTGTTCCTTACACACCTCAAAAAAATGGTATTGTTGAAAGGAAAAACAGAACTTTAGTTGAAATGGCTAGATGTATGCTTTATTCTAAAGGAATGCATAAGAAATTTTGGGTTGAAGCCATCTATTGTGCTAATTTTATTTTAAATAAAGTTCCTACTAAAGTTATTAAACATGTTACCCCTGAGGAAAAATGGAATGGACGTAAACTGGATATTAGTAATTTTAAGGTGTTTGGTTGTGAACGTTGGGCTCATATTCCTAATGAAAAATAGAAATAGTTAGAACCCAAATATCACAAGTGTATCTTCATTGGTTATGATGAAAATTACAAGGCTTATAGGTTGTTTTATCCTTCTAATCAAAGTGTCATAATCAGAAGGGATGTTCAATTTCATGAAGTCTCTTCCCCGCCTGAGTCTGTAGAAACTCAGGTTACCCTGAATTTACCAATACCACATGTTACTCCTATTCCTGTTACTCCTTCTTCCATTTTTGTGCCTCTTATTGATCTTGATTCTTCCTCTCCCTCAAGTATTCCATCTTAAACTCATGAATCTCCTGAAGTGACTCATGTTCCTTATATTCTTCCTGTTTGGGCTCGGAAAACCCTTGAATCTGCAGGTAGTGAGGTCGGAAATCCTTCTGAAACTCGTCAAACTAGATCTAACTTTGCTCTTATGACCAAAGTTTTGGCCATAGATGATCCTGCTACCTATGCTCAAGCTAAGGGTAATCCTCATTAGGAACAAGCTATGTCTGCTGAATATGAATCTCTTTTGAGAAACAAGACTTGGTCTCTTGTTCCTCTTCCTTTAGGAAAGAATGTAGGTGGTTGTAAATGGGTTTATAAAGCTAAGTTCACTGCAGAAGGACAAATCAAAAAGTATAAAGTTAGATTAGTTGCCAAAGGCTTTAATCAACTTGAAGGTATTGATTATAATGAAACCTTTTCTCTGGTTGCTAAAATGAACACAATAAGAACCATTTTATCACTTGCTGCATCTTTTAAGTGGGAAATTCATCAAATGGATGTTAAAAGTGCATTTTTAAATGGTGATCTTACTGAAGAAATTTATATGCAACAACCTCCTGGTTTTATTTCTGCTGAATCCTCAAGTTTAGTATGCAAATTACATAAATCCTTATATGGTCTCAAACAAGCCTCTAAGGCTTGGTATGATAAAATTGATGCATATTTATTGAATAATGGTTTTAAGCGTTTATTTCTAATCCAAATCTGTATGTTAAGAACTTTGTGATAATGTCCTCATTATTGTTTTATATGTGGATGATCTAATTATCACTGACAACCAACTTGTATTAATTAAAGATATGAAAATTTCTCTTCAATAGTAGTTTGAGGTGACAGATCTCAGTACATTGCACTATTTCTTGGGTCTTCAGATCCGGCATATGGCCAATGGTATTTTTATCTCTTAGCCTAAATATGCGACAGATCTATTAGCTCGTCTCCATATGAGTAATTGTAAACCTGCTCCTACACCATTTCAATCCGTTGTAAAGTTAACTATTGAGTGTACCAGTCCACTGGTTGATGCTACTCTTTATCGTCAACTCGTTGGAAGTTTAATATATTTAACTCACAGTAGACCAAATATCTCTTTTGCCGTCAGTATGATTTCTCGGTTCATGCAGCAACCTGGTGAAAGTCATTGGCAGGCAACTAAGAGAATTCTGCAATATTTACAGGGTACATTGCATTATGGTGTTTTTTATTCAAGCAGTGCTACAATTTTACTCTCTGGTTATACAGATTCTGATTGGGCAGGTGATAGTTCTGATCGACGGTCAACTGCTGGTTACATATTTCAACTTGGTTCAGGTCTGATCTCTTGGTCCAACAAGAAGTTGAAGACTCTTTCTTTATCTTCATGTGAAGCAGAGCAGCTAAAGAAGCCATTTGGTTACGGCATGTTCTTACCGAGCTTGGTCTGGTTCCAAAATCGTCCACCATGTTGAAATGTGACAATCAGGGTGCAATTCAGCTTTCTTAAAACCCGGTATATCACTCCAAAATGAAGCATCTCGACCTTGATGCTTATTATATTTGAGGTCTTGTCTCCAATGGTATTATTTCTCTAGATTATTGTCCTACCAAGTAGTAGACAGCCGATATATTCACCAAATCCTTGACAGAATCGAAGTATGTGTATCTTCGTTCTTTGCTTGGCATGAGGGAAGTTGTAATCAAGGGGGAGTAGTAATGACTCCTTCCTTCCTTAGTGTTAGGATGGGCCCTTCTCCCAACCATTATTAAGGGGGAGTGTTGGAATATATTATATTCCTTGGAAGGTAATAATGTCTTTGTATTATGGAAGTTGAATGCAATCTTATGTAAAAGAGTAACACGTTATATCCCATATTCATTATGGCATAGTATACACTTGTACTCATTTATTATATAAAGATGTGTTATTTTGGAGAATTATATTATCCCACATTCAATATGTGAGAGTAATTCATCCACATCTCTGGGTATATAATAGGGTCAAGGGAGAATTTTTTATTACTATCACATCTCATCTTGTGCTCATACTGTCATTTGTATCGGGTTATTTGTAGTTGCTCTCTTTGTAAGATTGCAGGAGATTTCTGGAGATAATAGAAGACAACCTTCTCGTGGACATAGCCCATTTGGGTGGACCACATAGCCCATTTGGGTGAACCACGTATATCTTTTGTATTCTTTTTCCTTGTTATCTTTTTGTTCTTATTTATATGTTGATATAATGTTGGTTTCTTAGATAGATAGCTAGTTTAGTAGATCTAATATTCTCACAATGAATGACAAGATCCTATTTCAAATTGTATTTATAGAGCTTGATGAAGAGGAAAGAATGAGTCCTTAGTCAAGAAGCATCCACAAATAATCGGCATGAAGGGAATTTCTTGCTTTTAGATAACAACCTTGTTAAACCTCGAACCAGGACCCTCATTTGTCATTAATATAAATATTATTGTTATGTTAGATTTATTATTATTGCTTTCTAAGCATACTTGTCTCATATATACACATATCAAAAAGGATCATTTGAATAATCATGTTATTGTGTGCATTTGATATATTGTAATATGAGGGTGCCATTTTGAAGAGACTTGTTATTTATTCACCCTTTCAAGCATGGCATTCTCAATTTTAGCCTTTTTATGCTTATTTGGCCCATAATATTGAGAATATGAATTTAGGGTAGCTATTGCCTCTCTAGAGATGAAATGCAAGTACTTCAATGTTGATAACTTGGATTTGTAAGAACTTTTAATCAAGGTTAATAGCTTAATGCATAGCCCCCATAAAGTATGGTATGAGCCTAATGTTTTTTAAGATTCATTTATTGTTAAAATATTTTTGTGTAGATTCTATTGGAGTCACATGACTTATGGATTCAATTTCATCATATTTAAATGTTTTCTAAGTGTATCTATATTTTAGACAAATTCTTAAGCCTTTTTTCTTTCAAATTATTTAACATGGATCTTGATTTGTTTTTAACAATGTTGCATGCTTATAAGTTTTATCTTTTTTTTTTTCTTATGTCCTTTTAATTTTGTTGATAATGATACTTAAATGTTACAAAAGTTTTTCAAACATAACAACATAATTTTCCTTCATAATAAATACCTTAACCATTACTTTTAATAAAAAACCATGATGTTTCATGGTTTGAGTATGTGGAATGTCATTAAAAAAACCTACTCGTGGGAGAGCATCATTATCTACATTAAATATAGGTTGTTGGTTCCCATCAATAAAGCCTAAACTAAGCCAAAGGGGCTACATCAAGCAATTTTCACCAATATTACTTATCGTTTAGGTATTTCTATGCCTAGTTTGAATCTCATTGAGTAAAACATGTTAATTTATAATACCAAGTTCACTGGAGATACAATTATTTATGGAAAACCATCTTTTTGACTTCCCTACAAAATATTTATTAGAAAAATAAAATAAAACTTAAACTAAATATTTAATTACTTTAAACGAAATAATATCATAAATTAATTAACTGTATTAAAAAAATCGTTCTTCAGGATCATTATTTTGCGCCTACAAATATCCTCCATCCTCCATTGATAAGCATACTTACATAATAGAAATACTTTTTATCACTTTTGATGGATAAGAAAAATGTCTTAAAATCACAAGTGAAATCATTCTTTATTCACAAGCTAAGCATTTTATTGGTCTTTATCCCCAAAGTTTTGATACCAAATTCACTTTAAATTATTCATTATTCTTTGTAGTTGATGAAATTGAACAAAAGACAAAAAGAGAGCTTTATGAAAAAGAATAATGAATAATTTAATTTTACGTCAATGTAATGAAAAATGTGTATACACTTTAAATCATTAAATTTAAAAATGATTATAATCCACTTTATTCATATGCTTATTTTCTGATTAATAATCAATAACACATTGTTGCGTGTCCGGTACCCACCGCACCACTATTACAAAGTGTCGATCCTTAATTGAAAGGCCAAGAAGATTTGAAACCTTTGGATTCATCCATAACTTTACATAAAATTGGGAGATGAAGGATGAGATTATTGTCAATCACTGGTCGATGTCATTAATTAGACAATGATTGAGAATGAGGAGGGAATGGAATTAAAAGGCTTCTCATTGTCGTATTGAAACTTCACATTTTCTCAATACCTTGCGGGCTACGTCTTTTCAAATTACGCGATGGTCCACCACGATGTAATAAATTCTATGTTACCCACCACATGGTGCCTATGCTATGAACCAAACCTCTTCCAAATTTATATTCACTTTCCTCTCAATATCCTCTAGAATTTTTAAAAGCGTTGTTCATCCAGATTACAATTTTATTTGAAAACTTAAAATTTATTTTTAGTTAGAATTTGGTCTTCTTCTTTTTTAATGTTTAAATTATTTTTTTAATAGTGGAAATAGATTTTGTTAAAAATTTCTACTCAAAATCTTAAAACTTGACATGACATTGATAAGCCAAATTTTCCGAAATTTTTACTATTTTCAATACAAAATTATAACTTTCATTTTAAATTATTTCGATTACTTCCATTTACTTACTAAAAAGTCTCCAACATTAAATGACAATACCTTCTCCTATAAACAAGGAATGCTAACATTCTTTATGGTTAGATGTAATGTTTTTTAATCCATCTCAATCGATAGACACAACCTAGCCATTATGTTATTAAAATATGCTTAAAATTTACTAAGTTGAAATATAATTTAATTTTTTTAAATACAAATTATATATATATATATGAATTTATTTTAATTTTAATGTTTAAATTATATTAAAATTTATTATTTAATTTTTTTTTTAATAAGTTTATATCCATTTTACCATTAAATTTACAATTGATATTATTATACATGTCATTAAAACATTTTAAATAATCAATCATTTAAAATGATTTAAAATATATTTTTACTTCAAGATTCTATTGAAATTAATGTTTCTTAAAAACATTCTTTCTCATATATAAACATATATACAACTTTTGAAAAACATTCTTAAATGCATTGGTATGGATTTAAAAGTAGTATTTA
Source organism: Pinus albicaulis (assembly GCA_034641835.2). Taxonomy (NCBI): domain Eukaryota; kingdom Viridiplantae; phylum Streptophyta; class Pinopsida; order Pinales; family Pinaceae; genus Pinus; species Pinus albicaulis. Next base: position 213,000,525 of record CM076573.1, read on the forward strand.
TGCAATGATGATTGAGTTTTATGTATATATTAAATATTATAGGTTCTATGTAATAGTTTAGTATGATCTAGTTATGGAATGGATATTTTATTGGACAATTTATCACAACATATCTACTACAATAAATTGAAATCCATGTTAAGAAGGTCAAATTCTTTTAGATTCTAGTTTGATAATCATTAATTTGTTGTTTATGCATGAAATAAATAAAATGTACATAATAGAGAATAATAAAATGCAATCACACACCAACCACAATGAACAAAAATATATGCTCTAAGAAACCCTTACAAGAGAAATCTCAACTAGAAGGTGAGGTTGCCTTGCTTTCTTTTGTCTAGAATGGAAATAATGCAAGTACAAAGGAGAGCACCCTCTATGGAGTCACCTTAGATGTGTGGACAAAGGAGAACACCCTCTATGGAGTCACCTTAGAAGTGTGGATTGATAGACTACTACAGAACACTAACACCCTCTATTATTCTCTCTCACTCCCATTCCTACTTTCTCCACTTTGCTATGGAGCAAGATACAATTGAATATAATATAACCCCTTTTTCTCCTATTGGATCAGTTATAGCATAGCTTGGTAGCCAACTAGGGGTTAGGTTTGACTCCTTCAGCTCTCAACAAGAGTTACAACTTTGACCCTTATAGAATCTTCCTCATATTCCACACATGGCTAGCCCCTTTTCCATGAGTAATGGACGTTGATGTTGTATCTACCCATGCCATGGTTGACAAACATGGTAGGACAACTTTTGATAAGCATAAATTTTGCATGTGAACTCCAATTAACACAATAATTACATCATTGAAAATTTATTAGAGTGTATAAAAACATCATGGGGTTCAACTCTTAAGTGGGAAATTTTTAACCCAAAAATCATCATTTGATTCCTCACAATGAACCTGGAAGTTTTCAAACCCTAATTCTCCAAACTAGATCCCACTGATAAAATTGCGCCTACTAAGTTGATTCCTCTGATTTTTCACTCTAAAATCATTAAGATAGATGAAAAACAATACAATGATTCAATATAAATCACACCTCCCCCTTTTGAGAGGATTTTTCTCCCCAAAAGATTCATTAAAAAAGGTGAGGAAATTATTTCTTTACCTTCTCCGTGGAGTATCATTTAGCCTTTCTTGGAATTTTTCCCTTCAATCCAATCTACAAAAGGTCACTCTACCATATCTTGTAGTTTTTGACATCTTCTGCGAAATTGTATCCTTTGTAGACTCTGCTTGAGCATACAAAGTGAGGTCCTTTATGGAAGGTAGGATCTACTCCTCTTCTTGATCCAACGTGGAAGGCTAGTAAATTTCAAGATTTTTCCATTGAGTAAATGCACATGTATGGGGATAAAATGAGTCTATAAGCATCATCTCCCAATTTTTCCAGTATCTCAAAAGGACTATATTGCAAAGCCTTAATTTTCTTAGTAGGGCCTTGTAGCCTCTCCTTGTTTAACTATAACCAAACTATATCTCCCACCTTGAATGACCTCTCTATGTTGTGTTGATCATGCTTGGTCTTGTATTTTTCCTATGACTTCTTCAACACCACTTGTACTTGCAAATGTGTCTTCCTGATTTTTTCAACAAATTTCTCTTCCCTTTGAGCATCCCTTGGGTTATCATTCATCAATCCTCTTTGATTCCCATATAAAACATCCAAATCTAAATGTATAAAATATCCAAAATAACTTTCAAATGGGGACTTACAAATAGAATTGTGGACTAATTTTTTATAAGTGTGTTGTATATAAACTATATTATCATCCCAGGTTTTTGCATGCTTCTAATTGTAACTCCATAAAAGTTGTAGCAAAGTATTGTCGACTATTTTTGTTTCCCCATATTTCCGTGGATGGAATATTGATGGCATATTCCACTTCACATACATATTATCTCGCAATGTAGTCCAAAATGCACCAATAAGTATAGAGTCCCTTTCTAAAACAATGCTCCTTGGTATCCAAAATTGCACCCAAACTTGTTCAAAGAACAAGTTTGTTGCTTCTTTCCCTTTGATGGTATTTTTGCTGCAAGGCATGATAAATCACATCTTGTTGGACCTTTAACTACCATGAATATATAGTCATGTTCCTTTCTGGTTGCGATTAACCCCCCCACAAAGTCCATGGAAATTATTTCTCAAGGACGAGTGGGTACAAGTAAGGGATGGCATAAACCCTATTTCCTTTTACTAGGCTTGTGGGTACAACAAAATATACATCCTTTGATGAACCTTGCACATTGAGCCAATACACATATATCTATAAGTTAACCATTATTTTCCCTACACCAAAATTCCTTGCAATATTGGAGGTTTGAGCCTCTCTAATTAGTTGCAGTCGCCTACCTTTAGGAACACAAAGCTTGTTTGAACCTGTAAAGTATCCCATTCTAGAGATAATAGTAAACCATGTTGTCAACATTGTCAGCATGAATTTGGCTCTATAATTGTTGAAACACTTTATTGAAGTAATTATCCTCTATACATGCCTTTTTGTATGCATCATGTATTAAAGGAAACATGTGCATTAGAGTTCCAAAAGCTATGATTTTTTATGTGGGTGGCCTTAAAAGTATATTAGCCAACTTGTTTATGCTATCCTTATTTTACTTGATGACTAAATGAAATTGTTGTAATAAAATAAGCTACTTGTAGTGTTTGGTTTACTATAGCTTACTATAGACCTGGAGGTACTATACCAACTAATAGATTGTGTGGATGATAGTCTCCCTCCCCATCAGATTCCACTTTTTGGAAACTTGTAACAAAGCGTTGATCTCTTTGTGATAAGTTGGATAATTATGACCACCTCATGAAATATTTTGGAATGGAAGAATACCTTCCTTCCTCCCTGCATCAATATTGCTCCATGGCATACCCGCTCACATATGTTTCCACTTTGAAGGGATGTTGCAAGTTTGGTAATGCGAGAGCTAGTGCTTGGATAATTTTCCTTTTCAACTCTTCAAAGTAATTCTATTGACCCTACCACCACTGGAAGCTAAATTATGGAATGGATTGGTGAAAATACTAATGAAAATGAAGCTATGTATTTCCTCTAGTATTATTCTACTGCAATGAAACTCCTAACTTTAAATACATTTGTAGGCATCAACCACTTCATTATGGCCTCCATATTCACACGATCTATCTTGACTCCCATACACTAATCACATAGCATAGATACACCAAATACTACTATGAAAACTAACATTTCACGAGATATACTAGTAATTGTTGCTTCTTCAAAGTCTTTACCACCTACATCAAGTTTGAGATGTGCTCTCCCATGTAGCAATGTAAAGTAATATATCATTCAAATAAAAAATAAAAAATTAATTTAGATAATGGTGTAGTACATCATTCATTAATCTCATGAATGTAGTTGGTGCATTGCATAGATCAAATGGTATGACTAAGGAATCATACAAACCTTTTCTGCTTTTGTAGGAAATATTTTGGATGTCTTTTTCTTGACTCAAACTTAGTGATACCATTATTTTAAATCCAAATTGATGAAGTATTTTTGTTGGTGCAATTGATCTAACAAATCATGAATCCTTGGTAGGGGGTACCTCTTCTTGATTATAATATTTTTTAGCACTCTGTAATCAACACCCATGTAATAGCCTTGGTGAAATTCCATGTAATAAAGCTAAAAATAATAACCACGGTTGATGACACACTCATTCCAAGCTATTGGGTTTTCATTTCGGTTATTATGGATAAAGGAAATTGGAAAAGGAAATGGATAAGGATTTGGAAAGGAAAGAGGCATTATTTGGCACATTTATTTATGAAAATAATGGAAAATAGGAGAAAATGGAGGTGAAAGGTCACGTGTTGCATCTTAGGAGGAAAATGAAGGAAAATTGAAGAAAACAGAGGCCTAATCTATAAAAATGCTTCTGAGGATCAATTGGCAAGTTTTTTCTCACAGTTTTGGAGTTATCTCATTATTCTCTCTCTGTCACTCTCACTCTTGGACACTTAGAGTTTTCTTGGAGCACTTTTGCATTGGAGAAAGAAAGGCAAAGAAAGCAAGGAAGAGTGGGATCAAGAAGCTACAACTAGATTATTTGCATGTATTTATTTTCATATGTGATTTCCTTACTAGATCTGGAATGCACGGTATTGCATGTGGTTCTTTTCTATCTTGGCATGGGTTTTTCCTAGTGTGACAATGTTTTCAGCCTAGCCTTGCCATTTTCGTATAACTTTGATGAGATGGGTTTCTCATACTTCAGTTGAGCTGGATTGCTGGATGGATTCGAATTTGAGTGGGGTGGATCTACGAAATGAAAAACACAAGCCCTAGTGGTCCCTGAACCGAACTGTCGATCATCGTAAAGCCACTGGCCTAGTAACCCCTGAGGCAGACTGTAGGTTGCGGTAAAGCCAGATTGTGTGCCTCGGTGTTCCTAGGAATATTTGTCGATGAATGGTGGGATATACGATAAATCCTAGAGGTGGATTTCTCTTTGTTGGGCCTATTAGTCCTGGGATGGGATGAAAGATAAAGCTTGAAGAGTATGTCTCGGTTTATGGCCTAGTGCTTCCAGATTAATTTTGTGGATTATGGTAAATCCTAAGAGACTAGGAGGCACTCAAATTCCTCACGGTGTAGGAAAAGATCCCCGGTAGAATTCATGCTTGGAATATGGCACGGGGGTGATTGGCTGAAGAGGTATTTGGCTCTGCCAATCTATGGTCGGGTGGAACGTGGAAGTCTCGTCTTTGATTGGTTTTTACACTCATTAATGAGAATATCATTTCTTTGGTATTTTAATTATAATTTCATTGGTTATTATGTGGATTCTATTTCTATTGTATCCATGGTATTTCTATTGTTATTATTTTGGTTATAAGCATGTATTTTATCAATGATGATGTATTGCGCTATCCATGTTTTTACTTGTAAATGAATGCACAATGTATCTATGGTAAAATGGATAGTATGGCAGCTAATGATGTAGGGGATAAATTATTCTTAACAATTATCAGATAAGTATGAGACCCATTTGCTATGTTATTTTGTTTACACATGTAGATTCAATGTTTGTGACATGTTTGGAAAAATGCCTATCATGGCTAGGAGGGGTCCATATGAGTTCTTAATGATGTGTTTTCTTCCTTATCATTGTTCTGTGGTTATTTATCATATTTGAACTTTTCACGAAGTTTTGGGAAAAGCACTAGGTTTTGGGCTTGAAAAGGTAGCTCAAATCTTGGAGATGCAGGCACAAAACTGAGTTTTTGGGGACCTGGCCACTTGCATGCAGTGTTATGCTTGGGGATATAGCCTCCTGGATGCTGACATGCAGTGTTTTTCCTATGTCTATGGCTCAAAGAGGTCAAAATGTCAGTGTGACCTAGTGGTAAGAGGCTTAAATGGTTGGGTTACCTCCTGGGGGTGTTGTGGTTGTTGTAAAAGGTTTGTAGGTTGTGTTTTCCGTCAGTTCCACTCCTTTAAGGTCACATAGGAGGTTGAATCTCATTATAGTATCCTCTCATCACATGTTTACCTTGGTTGGAAGGTTACCTGGGTAGATGTGGGAAGAGGGTGTTACAACCCACTTGTCAAGTCCCATCCTACTTTTGCATGATTGTGATGGATGATCCACAACGTGAGGTACTTGGTTGAATCACATCCTACTCCAACAACTATTGCAACTTCTTATTTGCTTTGTTTGCTTCTAGAACAAACTATTTGAATAAGTCATTATTTGGAAATGAAGAGCCTTGGCAATAATTGGATTTTGTGCTCCACTTCCTTCCTTCGTGGTAGCCCTTTAGATTTCTAGAACACTCCCCTGCATTCCTATAACAACCCTTCAAGTTGTTGTCTCTATTAATTAGTGCACCCATCCATGAATACCTTTTCCATTACTGAATTCTCACTAGATTGATTTTATCTTAAAAATAGTAAAACATGTTTCTTACTAGAACAAATCAATTTCTTGACTTGGATGGTATTTACAAGTGACATATTGGACTTTCCTTTTTATGCATTGTTGATGAATGATTTTCCATCCTTGATAAGGCATTGCCATTGGATCTCCACTTGAATATTGCATTATGCATATACATGTAGGGATTCCCAAACATGACGCCACTTACATCAAGTGGTAATACATCCATTTCTACTTCGTCAATAAAATGAAAACTAATAGTATATTTTAGTCTACACTATTTTTTTACCTTAATTTATGCATTGTTATTTACCCATCCCAATGGACATGGGCTAGGATGATATTGAACCTCCAACCCAAGTTTGTTGACTATATTTTCTGCTATGAGATCAGCTTATGAACCAAAGTTGGAAAGGGCATTGATCTTGGTCTTCTTGACTTGTATCTTAATTTTGAAGAGGTTGGTCGTCTCCTTCTCTTCTTGATGTTGAAGTCTACGTAGATTCACCTCCTTTTTCACTAAAGTGAAAACAATATTCTTATCCATATTAGAGTTTCTTTCCACCTAATTACTCAAATCTATGGTGAGAATATTCTTTTTCTTCCCATCCTTCTTTTGGTTCTTTAGGTTCAATTCTAGATATACTTTCTAACACTTCTCCTCAATATGACCATCAATATTGAGTGGTTGCAATGCTTACTAGGATCCTTACTCAAATGTGCAATGGTCTTTGTCTTGTTATTTTTGGGAGATTGACAATATTGAGAGGTGGGGGGTGAATCAATATTGTTCACAATGGATCATATTTAGTGATTTTTACATTTTCTTTACATTGATTAACTGAATCATTAATGAGTAGCACAACCTCTAAGTAGTATATCTAAATATAACATAAACCAGAAACATATTGAACATATAAAAAAAAAGAGCAGTAACTAACACATCAAGTAAACAACATCAATTAGATGAGGACACCAGATGTTAGGTGGAAAACCTTATGGGAGAAAAACCATCATACACTTTGCTTCTCTTCTTCTTATTATGAAAAATATTCTTTAGATCATCATCCACTGGTCACCACCAATGTGCAAGCCTTGATTTACAATGTACGCGAGCAAACACTCGCTCTAGGCCACTAATTGATGGAAACCACCACTTCCTCAACGATGAAGTCCTTAACCTATTAGGCCCCCTACCTATAATAGTTTCTCATGTCACCACATGAAGGAAGCCACCACTTGACACAATGAAGGACCCAACCTTAAAACCCTTGTGGACCATATTTCATACATTTTTAGACTTGGAACACTATTCTCTATTCAATCATTTGTAGGCCACATTTGATCTATTTTCTAACCAGACCCACATATAAACTCTTGTCTCAATCACAACCAATATCTGCAACATAAACCTCTTTGCAATACCAATAGAAATATGATGCACAAGTATTTTCTCTCACAAATGAAATTGTCAAATTGTCAACCACTCAATGATAACCCTAATCATAAAACCAACTCAACAACCAAAAGTATCTCAACTAGACACCAAAATCATGTACACACAATCATACAACATATTCCCAATATAAGCAACACTCAAACTCAAGGAAATACATTGTTTATATCATGACAATACATAGCTCATAGCAACATTATCCCTTTCAACACTCAACAACATCGAATACACAACCATGTCAATACATACAAATTTTATAACACCATACATAGCAATATAACCCCTACAATACAAACATATAAGCATAAAAAATCACAACAACTACAATTTTTTCCTAGCTACCAACATATATATATATATATATATCACCACAATATAGAACCTTCAACGCACTTGTAACTTGCATAACCATCATTAGATCCACCTCACGCAATGGGTATCTCTTTCCATGACACAATACTTAGTCCAAAAGCTTTGGATTTAGTTTTTTTCATGCGCACAACAACCTCATGCATATAATTTAGCTCAAGTGCGCACTGAGTCTCATGTAGGCGTGCACACACGCACGCACACACACACACACACAACTCTGTTAATTCCCAATGCACAATACTTCAAATATTCTTCGATTACCCAGATATTCCATCACTCTTACATAAAATTACAAACACTGAGTTTAAAATCACTCCACTATCATATGCACACCTATACACCATTCCTAAAACATCCAACATCAAAACATAACAAGTCTTAATTGTACATGATCTAACTTGAAGGAGATCCATGATCACTCTATTTAAATTAATTACCGAGTCAAACAAATCAAGGATTCATTCATTTCAATTAATTATTGTTGATCAATTGAGACTAAATCAAAGCCTTCATTATGATCAAATCAACCATACATTATAGACCAAATCAAGATACTTTGATAACATTTATTCCTTGGGAAAATACACTGGTAAAAGCCCATGGTTTTTTTTGTGTGCATACTCATGATCACAAATTTTCACCTATAGGAAGTGTCACAACGATATAAAGGAGACTCAAAGAAAATTTTCATGGGCACATAAAGGAAATTTTGTGTAGTTTATGAAAGTGTCACAAGGATGAAGAAGTAAGCAAGACTAGATGTTATCAATCATTAAAATTTCCCTTCTTTCTCCACCCAAATCTTCATCTCAGCTTCACCACAACATCATTACACCTACAATAAACATACTAACCACCTGCAACACTACTTTCAATAATCAAATCATCAATCACAAGCTCATCTAGCCTATTGAAATCAATGCAAAACTAGCTAATTCCATGGTTGACATCAATGCCAACACCATGCTGCCAACAATCTCCCCCCTTGGCATTGATGACAACCTACAAACACAACACCAAACTGGTCTTCTTTCACTTCTGGCTTATTCTGTTGGACTCACTCTCCCCCTTTGACATCAATGACAAAGGGTCACCAAACCTCCCTGAATCACCATGCTGACACCTATGAAGAATGATGATACTAATTGTTTTATGATGAAGGATAACCATCTTCAACACTCATACAAAATATACATTAGAAACCAAACAAAATATGCTACTCATACTTGGAGACATCAGTAACATTGGGACATTAGGTCAACTATGCCAACAACATGACCTTCCTCTGAACATGCTCCCCTTGAACATATATTACGGCTGCAATTGATTCTTCATAGTTGTTGTTAAAAAGGATTTGTTGTTTCTCCACATGTCATCTTGAGACCATGCCTCCTTGCCACATACAAGAGGCTACACCAAGTTGTTAATTCCCTATATTAATAGTGTAGTCCCTTATTATGTTAGTGTAGCCCCCCTTATTGTTATTTTTGTACCCCTGTAACCCACATATTTTTATTATTGCGCCCTTAAATTATTATTTTTAGGTCGGCAGGATTACATTGTAGCCCCACTAGGATTACATTGTGGCCCCATGGACTCCTATATATAGAAAGGAGGTTTTGTAATTTGGATCATCCAAGATTTTTTCATTTATGTAATGTATTGGAGGTTTCCCCCTCGAAGTGTCTTATTTCTAAGGCATTGATCTCTCTTTTCTTCTATTTTTTGGAGTTGGTTTCACAACATTTGGTATCAGAGCTTTGGATTCTAGGGTTTTGCTACTCTAAACAGGTCATTGTGGCATTTTCGCTATACCGTTTTTTCTACAAAGGGCCAGAAGCTGAAATTTTTAGAGTGCGAAGCCGAAATACTGAGGAACGTCTTCATAAAATTTCAAAGATTGATTCGTAATATTTTTGGAGCGATGATCTGTGGAAGTTAGGTCTCTTTGCAGGCTCCTGAATTTAACCTAAACAGGGCATCGCAATATTTTTACTATAAATGTTTTTCTACGAAGGTTCAGAAGATGAAAGGTTTGGAGCATGACGCCGAAATCCTGAGGAACATTGTTGCAAAACTTCAGAGCTTTTTTTGCAATATTTTCAGAGATATTATCTATGGAAGTTAGGTTTTTTTCAGGCTCCCGAATTTCATCTCAAAGAGGTGATCATGGGAAAATATTCATAAATCTCTCTCTGAGAATCAGATTGGAATTCTGTAAAAAGTGGAAGGAAGCAAACAAACTGTAGTTTCCTGTCTATAAATTTCAGATCCAAAGGAGCAAACACTGACACGTGGAAATTCATACAAGTTTTCTCTACTGAACTAGTCCATAATTAGGTCAATGTGGGAGATTGGACATAACTTTTCCTTGCAGAATCCAAATCAAGTCAGAACTATGGCATTCGAAAGCAGATTTAGAGGCCTAATTCAGGGTGAATTTCAACTATTGAGGATATAAAAGAACATAGATAATTCAGTTTTAATATCGAGCTTCTCAAAAGAAAGAAAAAGGTGTGTATTTGGTTTTTAAAATTGCATAACGTTTGTTTGAAAAAGAAGTTTGAAGTGATTCCAAGGGCATATTTTAGAATTTTTATCAGTATTGGGTTCTATAATTCCTCCAAAAAACAATTCCATACCCATTAAGCCCTCAAAAAGCTATACTATGACGCATGAAGAGGAAGAATTGCAGTATGAGATATCAAAATTACGGTACCAAGTGCAACAAATTTCGATCTTATGAAGAGCAACCGAAGATGACATAGATGGTTTAAAAGAAGAAATGGAGGCTAAGTTGGATGGTTTGAAGGATCAAATAATATCAAATATGGATGATAAATTAGTGGAAGATCACATCGAGCATCAACAACAAGTTCTCCAACTCTCAAAGGATAACCCAACTTTGGTGCAGAATCTAATGAAACAACGGGAAGATCAACATCACATCGAAAGAAGTTATGAAGCAGTCATAGAAACAAGAACTCGACAAGTACGATCAATTTCAGAGTATCTCAGCAAGTGGAAGAACTTTCCTATAAAATATTTCACATGGGAGGATGAGAATTTTATACAGAAGCATCAAGAAATAATCAAGCTTTGAGGACAACACTTGTTTGAAGGAGAGGGGCATGTTAAGTCCCTATATTAATAGTATAGCCCCTTATTATGTTAGTGTAGCCCCCCTTATTGTTATTATTGTACCCCTGTAACCCCCATATTGTTATTATTGTGCCCTTAAATTATTATTGTTAGGTCGGCTAGGATTACATTGTGGCCCCACTAGGATTACATTGTAGCCCCATGGACTCCTATATATAGAAAGGAGGTTTTGTAATTTGGATCATCCAAGAATTGTTCATTTATGTAATGTATTGGAGGTTTCCCCCTCGAAGTGGCTTATTTCTAAGGCATTGATTTCTCTTTTCTTCTATTTTTGGAGCTGGTTTCACAACACAAGTCTTTACAATAATCCTTGATAAATGATACATACGAAAGTGCAAGGATTTATAATGGAGATACAAAGCAATATCAATTATAGTACATGGTTGAAATAAATGAATCACAGTTATGCATGCAAAAGCTTATGACTCTCTCTCTTATACATATTTGAACCAAATGATAAGAAACTACATACCAGGCTAGATATTGCACTCAAGGGTGCATACATGGTTGAAACAAAGAGACTGAATTTTTTCCATGCTTAAGATAAATGAATCTCTCTAATTCATATCTAAACAAGGGATACTCAACAACAAGACCAAATGAGACACATTATCATACATGGCTGATTTAAAAACTTTAAACATGTGATTACAACACATAGTTCTTGCTACAAACAAAAAATGAGTGAATCCAACATACAATAACATACAACCCTTGAACCATAATCGCGTGTACAACTCCCCTTGAGATCATGTACCTTCCAATCTACATGTTGACCCTACAGACTTGATTGTGCTTTGTAGGCTCTTGGTCACACTATGATGCTGCTACAAATCATCTTCATGCTACCAAGTTGTTGCCATACACTCCCCCTGAGACCATGCAGGTCTCACACTGTTCTTCTATATTATTTTGTGAATAAATATGAAATTAATGGACTGCAATGGGGGATAGCTTTTTCTACTTCACTTGTTGCTACTCCTTCTTCCACACTTTGGTAGGTTTCTTTTTGATATGTGAATTCTCCTATCGTTTTTTCTAGGATGTACTTTGGATGAGCTACTCATTTTTCCAAATTTTCCTTGAGGAACTAAATAGCTTGTAGTCTCTAGCCATGTGACCAAATTTTTCATAAGTATAACACCTCACATGACCGATATATGAGGTAAGAGGGTCAAATATTATTCTAACCATGCTAGATATTTGTTTCACATTTATCATGCTTCTATTATGTATATGATATATGTATTCAATTTCCTTGTGGAAAAACATATTACATGACAAAAAATAACCATGAAATGGACTAGTATAAACGATGGTTGTTGATATTCTCTTCTTCCCAAACTGCCACATATTCTACTGGTAATATGTGAATGAAATGCTCCTACAACTAGGTGCAACATGTCCATAGTTGTGACAAATGTAACACTCGACCTCATCCATCATAGGATCAAAGGGGTCATGATTCCTCCTTTGATATCTACCACACTCTTCTCTTGGAGAAAATGGTCTTCTTTTCATAGGTGCTCCTCTTGGTACACTTCTCAACTATTGGATATGATACTTATTTCTTTCTTTGCTGCTCATCTTGGTTCCATTATCTGTTATAGGATTCTTATGCTTCACAATGTTTTTTTCATGTGCGTGTGAGCTAGATTCTCCCTTTTGAAAGCCAAAACTAGATATTTTCAAGGGATATCTTTGACTGTTAAGGATGTTTTCTAATGCCTTGGTTCTATTCTCCTGCTTCAACTGGATGTCCTTCTATTATAATTGTCTCCTCACTGAGACAAATTCAACCTCAAGCTTTTCAACGTGGCCCTCACTCTCTTTTAGTTAGTTTCCCCAGCTCACATATTCTCTTCTTATTACCGGGTCTTCATGCTGATGACTTCCTCCTTGAGCTAAACCTAATTGGCATCAAAGAGCTACAATAAATTTTCTTGTTCTATACTCACAAATATCAACCTTTCTACTTCAACAGAGAGTTTTTTTGTTACAACCATGGATGACTCAAGTTTAGCTTTAAGAACTATTACATCATCCTCATCTTAACTATTCAACTATGAAATAGCTCATCATTATTCATAACTTCAGATCTACCTTGCTACAATACACCAAGTTCTTTATTTTCTTATTTATCTTATTGATAATCAGTTGAAGTCACACTGGGGGGATGAATCTCATTAGGCTAAGACTCTTTCTTCTAAGAGCCCTTCTTCTTTTTATTTTTCTTCTCGATCTCTCAATTAATTTTTATTTTCAGTGTCTCCTCCATACAACACCTGCAATATCTCCCATATGTATTTAGCATATGTTAGATTCACTATCTTATCTAGATCTGAATTGTGAATATTTTTATATATCACACATTTTTCTTGGGCATTCTGTTGCTGCACTTTTTCTAAGAGGGGATATTTGTCACATCCTTCACACACTAACTTCCACACATTATATCCATAAGCTATCGATTTAGATTTAACCTTTGCACTCCATACTTGATAGTTTGCGGTAATGAGTAGGGACTCTTCTTGATGATCCATCCGATTTTTTTTTTACAAAAGTTCATTTTCCTTCCAATGATCAAGATGCACTTGAAGACACCCTCTCTAATACCAATTGTTGGTATCTTGACAATACTAAGAAGGGTGGGTATGTGAAAAAATATTATGTACAATGGATCATCTTTAGAACTTTTTACCTTTTCTTTACACTAATTAACTGAATCATCAATTAGTATCACAAGATACAAGTAAAAAATATAAATATAGGATAAACCATGAATTATATAGAACATATAAACCATGATGAGAGAAACAACTAACACATCAAGTAAACATCATTATCACATGAGGACAGTAGATGTTAGGTGGTAACCCTTATGGGAGAAAAACCATTGTACGTTTTTCTTCTCTTCTTCTTAGTATGTAAAATATTCATTACATCATCATCCACTAGCTGCCACAAGTGTACAAGCCTTTAATTGTGATTTGCACAAGCAACCACTTACTCCAGGATAATACCTAATGGAAGCCACCACTTCCTCAACAATGAATGCCCCAATATGCTACATGCCCATACCTCCAATAGTTTCTTCGTCCACCACCTAAAGGAAGTGACTGCTCCCTGAGAAATCCACCACTTTCCACTCTAAAGGCCCCAACCTTCAAGCCCTTATGGACAACATTTCATACATTTTCATACTAGGCCCACTATACCCTGCTCAATCATCTATATGCCACTTTTCATCTATTTTCATACTGGACCCACATATAAAATTTATGCTCAGTCACAACCTATCTCTACAACATAAACCTCTATGTAATACCAACAACAAATATGGTACACAAGTTGATGAGACTCAACTTCGACCCATCTAGAGTACCTCTCAAACACCTTTTGTGACTCATTTTCCTCTGTTTTGTCTTTCATTTCCCTATACATTACTATTATTCCTAACAATATCATGATTTTAGAAAGTCATGCATACTCAAGTGATTACTCATTATTTTACACATTTCTTCATTTATTTCGTATGTATTTTATGTTGAAAATTTGGAGGGCTGGTGATTAATACAAAATTATCTTCTTGATAATTACTTGTGAGCTTACTTGGATTACTTATGTCTTCTCTTCTTTAGCTTAGTTAATTTTTTCATCAAGTTAATTATCAAAATACACGAGACACAAAAATTAGGATCCTAGAGCCAGGGAAAAACATCTCCTTCTTGGAGAGGAAAACCCAGAAGAAATTATTATTATAGATCTTCAAATGAAAAGTACCATGACCTAGACTTAGACCCTTGACCTATGAATGCCTCCAAGACCTTGTCTTTAATTATTTTCTTGCCTTCAACGTTGACCCTTCTCACTGCTCCAATCTACATTGATCTGCACTTTTACTTAGAGAGCTTGGTCTCTACTTCTTAACACTTAGATACTTTTTCCACTATCTCTAACCTTTCATATGATACAAGTTCTCTGTAATCCATACTTATCTATGTGATATTAACCCTCTGAAATCTACATCTATATGTCTCCTAAAACTCACATTTACATCACAGAGAAATCTGCAATTTTCTCCATAGGACAGTCTGCACTGCACTCACTACACTCATTGTACTTACTGTACTTCCGCCCTCACTACACTTCCGCACTACACTTCTCTTTAATCCACACTGCAACTCCTCTTTTTATCCACACTAAAATTCAAAAATAGTCCGCACTTCAGATGCAGAGATGACTGAAAACTTATGTGATTTCTGCAAGGTTTGCTAGGGTATATTTAGTTCTTTTCCCCTGTATATAAGACGAATTGACATGTGAACCGATGTGACTATTTTGGGAGCTGACATGACTGTAATGAGGCCGACTTTTCACTTCATGTGGTGCCAACTATATTACACCTTTTCCAGCATTTGAAGGAGCGTTATCTTGAGGGTTGTTAGAGCCTTTCTTCCACGATTTTCTAGGACAAGGTATTGGAGCATTTCATGAGATTAGATCCTTCATATATATATGACACGTAATTAAATTTATCCCTAGAAGATAAAACTCTAGATAGACATCAAGAAGAAGTATATTAACCTATAGTAAACTCTTGCTAATGAAACCCATGAAGCAAGTACAAAATACATTTGTATTATTTTTGTCTTATTCTTTACATAAAATACATAATTACATAGTCAATATGAAGGCCGGCCTAGTTACACTTTTCAACATTTTAGTGTATTTTCTCTACATAATCACTTTCGACATTGCAACTCTTTTGCATAAATTACAGGAAGACTAGTTGTTGGTTACTGGAATGCGTCGATTGGGTGGATCAAGTTAGAATTACCAGAAAAGGCCATTAAAGAAGTTAACAAAAGATAGAATGATTTGACAACTAGTTAACAAAAGATAGAATGATTTGACAGCTAGAGTCCAACCACAGGGCCTTCACTCAATGAACCTTAGACATATCGCATGCATTCGTGGCATACTAAAAAATACCCCTAATTTGACTAAATACTGGAAAATACCTCTAAAAAAAACATTATTTAACCCCCTACCAATATGGACCCAATACACCCTCCCAATTTAGAAAACCCCTACTTTCACTAGATATTGTAGGTATCCATTTTTTCATTAACATTTTTTATACCCTTTTCTATTTTTTCATTAACTTTGAGCTCCATTTTTTATACTTGTCAATATAAAAACCCTTTACCCCCTATATATCCCCTAATATATTATGTCATTTTTTCTCCAATATATATCCCCCAATATGAACCTAAGTGGTATGGTATTGCTTCCCCAGTGAATCCCCTATGAGTCCAACATCTATATCCACGCCCACGATTAGTCCATCCAAGGTGAATTTCACCATTTAGGATATATTTTGTGTACTAGATGATATTATTATTTAAGAATATATTTCTCATATATATGATGTTGGTTGGATGGTTGTGTCCTTTGTTGTATTTTTGTAATGAATGGCCAAAAAATTATAATGACCAATTTGTGTTTCTCAGCCCGAGTTGAGCTGTATTAAAATTTATATACCTACATAAATGAATGAACAGGTTAGACACAATGTTAGTTTGATCTGTTGTTGTGGCTAGTCACATATTTCTTGAATATGTAAGCTTTTTTTATGACTTAATATTAAAAAACTATTTTTGGTTTCCATCACCCTTTAAAGTTTATTTTCGACTGCAATGCTCCTAGTTAGGTAGGTCCCCTTGATTTGGGACGTGCTTGTAGTTTCATAGATGTATGATAAATGTATAACGTAAGTTTATTTATACTACTGTAAGTTTGTATAATGATTTGAATTTATTTCAACATAATCATGTACACTTATGTTATTTCTTGAAGCATTTACATTTCTGCAAATTGGATTACTTTCTTTGTGTGGAGTGAGGGCCCTGCATGGAGGAATAATGACATAGGTATCCATCAGAGCTGTGAGAAACCCCAGGACTTAGTATGATATTCCTCAAGTGTTTGGATTGTTTCCATTTCTATCATAGTGTGATTTTATGTGTTTGTGGGCTAGATGCATAAATTACCGAACTTGTTAGATGTCTCTATGATGTTAATGAATGGGATAATTCTTTAAAATTAATATTTAATTCTGTTTATATGACATGCAAGTGATGAATCTAGGTTTAGTAGGATATTTTAGTAATATAGTTTTGTAACCTTTAATTGATTATTAATCAATTGAGTCTACTTTTGCATATACTTTTCTAACACCTTTTCATCTTATGATCTCCAGTTGATAATTTAATGTACAAAAATTTAACCAATTAAATTTCTCATCATATTTGGTGCCATTAATATGGAGGTGCCAAGGAATTATGTCTTGATTGGTTTGATGTGTGAATAGCTCCCCTTGCCTATAGTATCTTAGAATCCCAACTTACACAGAGTGGCAGGAATGGTAAGACGAGTGGTAAGAACCTGTGTGTCCACTTTTGTGGGTTTTCTTGCCTCACTAGATTTAGATGATTTTGGTATTGTATGAGTAGGGGGGAGGGTAAAAATGGTATGGGTAAAGGAAAATTTAATACTCCATATAGTGAAGTAAAAACAAATAAATATCCCAATTATAACTTGTTGACAAGTAATAGTTTAGAAAGGAGAAACAATAACAGGGTGTTGGAGAATCAAGTGAACTCAAAGAAGACATCTATTGCTAACATGGTAGTTAATGTTGCTACCTCTTCCATGGGTTTTAAGGTTGAAACATCATTTGGGGGCAGAGTGGAATCGTCATTTCAAAATAACTCATCTACTAAACTTCCACCGTTGGAGAAAGAATTTAGCTTTTTCAGGGGAAAGAAAATGGTTGAGGGTGAAGGTGAAAAGAACATGGAAGGAAACCAGATGAGGAATGAGGATGATATGACCTTTGGTTTCCCAATCATTGGTCCAACCTCCAATGTTCATATGAATAATATTTCTTTGTCAATATTTCTTTGATTCCAAGGACTAGTGAGCGAAGACCTTGACACTTTTTTATTTGAATTCAATGTTTTATGTTGTAGCATGGATTATCCAACTAACACTCAAACTTTGAAACAATTTTTGGCTACTCTTAAAGAAACTGGCATGTGATGGTTTATGGGATTACCAGAAAATAACATTACAACTTTGTAGGCCATGAGGAAGGCATTCCTTAAAAAGTATCAAGATTACTACAAGACTTGAGAATTTAAAGAGGAAATCTTCAGGATGGTGTGGAGGGAAGGTGAAAGCTTGGAGTATTAATTGGAAATATTCTTATACAATATTTAGTGTGTTAGGAAACATAAATTATATCATGTCATGAAAAAAATTCATTTCTCGAAGGTGTTTCAGAAGAATAAATGAACATGCTTAATCTTATGGGAGTAGGTGATATTTATGCATTTAATTTTGATGAAATTGTTGATGTTTGTAGGAGGTATTCTTGTGGGAAAGGAAAAACTGGAAATATTTCTTGGGATTTATCTAAAAATCCTAAAACATCCTCTGAAGGGGTGACTAGAAAAAAATTTGGCAATCTACTGGAAGACTTTAAAAGTGACATAGTGAGCACACTTAGTTTACAACTTGATACATTGAGTTTTAAAAATAAATAGGAATAAAAGTGTGATTCCCTATCCATTTCTTTCCCGAGATGTTGAAAGAAACACCCTAGGAAATATGTCCCTCTTGACAGTATCACCATTTATGCCATCTGTGCAGAAGAATATTCCATTGACAATTGTCCTTCTTTGATAGGTCTTAAATCAATATATCGGGGAGATGAAAAATCAATGGAGAAACTTTACTCATTATAGACTAAGAAGTCATGGAACTCAAGACCTCAAGGCATGCCTTTTGATCATATTGTTGTAAATTTCTTGTATTTTTCTAATCCACAATATACACCTTGGAAGGTTACAACACCATGGAAAATGTGACCTCAATAACCACTTCAAAACCAAACTTGATAGCAAGGTTGGAAGGAATAAATATATGTACCTACACCTCCATATCCTTACTCGCTACAACTTACTATCCCCCAAAATCATAGAAAATTTCAGAAAATTATCATTCACCATTGTTTACCCAACAACAAAGCCAAAATACACAACTATAGTTTCCTTCTACTAAGCCTCCTAGGTCGAATCAATTTCCCATTCAACCTATCACTAAGCCAAACAATAAGGAAACCTATCCTATCTTGCAAGCTTTGTTGTATCCATTCCTGACTTACACCATTACTCCTGTAGAGGTGTAGGATATCCATTTACAGTCTAGGATGGTGCTCCAATATTCCAACCCCATTATCATAGAAGAAGTGAGAGAGGAAGAATATTCTCCTCCTATAATTGTAACCAATAGCCCCAAAACACCTTAAAAAGATGGTAGATCTTTGAAAAAAACTTTGACACTAGTAACTTCTCCTCAGCAAGAGAGGCTAAACGTAAGTAGGCCAATAAGATCCCTTGAGTATGATGTGGCCTATTAATTGAGGAATATTTGTTTTAGAATCCCATTACTGCAAGCCATTATATACATACATATTTATGCTAAAACATTGAGGGATCTATGTCTAAAAAAACTGGTGAGAAAGTGGAAGGACTTGTCTACTATTCATCTTGTCAGAAAATGTGTTGACTTAATCACTGGAAAAAGTTTAGAAATAAAATATGTTAATTCTATAATTCCTATTATTTTCGAGCATATCAACGAAGTGTATATTTCAAATAATTTAATTGATCTTGGAGCGATCATTAAAATTATAATTGAACAAAACATGAAACAAATTGAATTGACAAACCTTTATCCTACCCCAACTGTTCTTGAGTTAGCAGGTAGATCTAGGGTCAAAGCGGAAGGATTTCTAGATGATGTTATTATCTCCTTCGGTTCATGAGAGTATCCAATGGATTTTATGGTCTTGCAAATTAAATTAGTGGCTGGAGGAAATATTGTAATTTTAGGGAGGTCGTGGCTTGCTACCAAAGATGCATTTATAGGATGAAAATCTGGTAGTATGTTTATTTATCATGGAGGAGATGTAAAACAAATCAATTTGTATCCTCCTACAAAATCCCTAAAATAATTAGAGGAATTCCCTAGGTTCGATGATTCTGTGAGCGATGAATAAATGTTTCAATCAATGTGCACGATAGATTAGGTAAAGAAATTTTGTAAATGTTCTAAAGAGAATCAAATTAATTCTTTTTTGTGAAATTATGGTTTTTATGGTTCTAATGGTAATCTAGTAGAACAATTTTTAAAGAAATATGTACATGAAATTGATGATCTAATATTTTTGTCTTCATTTTATAGCACTGCTAAAGTTTCTCCATAGAAAATGGAACCATATTGCATTCCCATTGAAGTCAATTCTAGTATGTTTTTTAATATTAGTAATGAAATTACTGATGAGCAACATAAAAAAATAATCCATGTTTTATAAGAATAGATAAGATCCTTCACATGTGACTACTAGGACATGAAGGGAATCGATCATGTAGTTTGTTCACACTATATTTATATGCAGATCGATGCTTGCCCTGTCCAAAAACTATATATGCACATGAATCCAACACTCAAGGAAGTGGCAAAGGAGGAATTAAAAAATATCGTTGATGATAATATGATTTACCCGATATATTATAGTAAGTGGTTTCCCCCTTAACCGTAGTGCCCAAATATTCAAGAAAGTGGTGGGTGTGCGTGGATTTATGTGAATTAAGAAATGGTACTATGAAGGACCATTTTCTCTTTTATTTTATAGACCAGGTCTTGGACACCTTGGTGGGAAATAAATATTTCTAATTCTTAGATGGGTTCAGTGGGTATAACCAAATCTAGTAGTTCTAGAGGACTAGGAGAAAAAAACATTTACTTGTCCTAAGGGAAATTTTTCCTACTGGGTATTGCCTTTTGGTTTGTGTAATTCCCTTGGTACCTTTCAAAGGGAAGTGTCAGGAATTTTCTAATACTTGATGCATGATTATGTAGAAGTGTATATGGACGATTTTATCATTTGCAGGAATTCCTTCGAAGAAGATTTGGAAAACTTAAGAAGGTATTAATTAGATGCCATGAAGCACACCTTTCCCTGACCAACATAAAATTTCGAATGATACTAACTAAGGGAGTAGTGATTGGTCACATAGTTTCCACTGTAGGTACTTAGGTTGACCCCACTAAGATCAAGATCTCATCTCAGCTACTAGTTCCTACAACATAGAAGGAGGTAAGAAGTTTCCTTTGTTTTGTGGGATATTATAGACACTTTATCGAAGATTTTACCAAAATCTCCATGGAATTATTAAAATTTTTGTTTAAATATGTTTTTTTTATGTGGAATGACTAGTGTCAATATGCATTTGATACCTTAAAATAAAAACTTTAGATTTAACCAGTTTTGAGGGGACCTAATTGGGCTCTCCCCTTCCATATTTCCACAGATTCCTTGAACACGACTTTGGGGGTTATCATTGGATACAATTATGACCTGTGTTTTTATTCCATTTATTACACTAGAAAAAATTTAACCCCCCCAAGTTGAATTATATTGTGATAGAAAAATAATTCTTAGTGGTGGTGCATTCGATAAATACGTTCAGGTATTATATTATGGGATATGACATTTTGGTGCACAATGACCATGCATCTATCTAGTACCTCATGAATAAACAAATAACTAATGATAAAATCACAAGATGGATTTTTTTAGTGCATGAATTAAATGTTACGATTGTGGATTGATTTGGTAAAGAGAATATAGTTATTGATTTATTTTCTAGGACGCAACATGAAAATAATGATATTCGTCTAGATGTAAATTTTCCTAAAGAATAGTTTTTTTTTCTACTCGCCTAGATTGGTTTGTAGACTGCAAATTATTTAGCTAAATGAAAAATACCTAAAATTTTTCTTTCTTGTGAGAAGCAAAAGATTATAAAAAAAAATTCCTATTATTCCTCGATCAATAGTGATTTTTTTATACAGGTGTGGACCTTATGATTAGAAGGTGCATCCGGGAGTATGAGATACCAGAAAACCTAAAGGCTTGCCACAATGAGCCTTGCAGAGGCCATTTTTCTGATAAATGAAATGCCTATAAGGAACTACAATCTGGGTATTATTGCCGCAACTTGTTCAAATATGCAAATAAGTATGTGTGCCAATGTGACAATTGTCAAAGGATGGGGAGGCCAATTCAAGAAAATTAGATTCCATTAGGGCCATTGACGTTGATCGAACCGTTCATAAAATGGGTCTTGGATTTCATAGGTTGACTCCACACTGATGTCAAGGAAGAAGAAATATACTATAATGTGCGCTAATTTATCAGAAACTGGGTTGAGGCCAAGGCATTGGTTCGATCTAATGAGTAGGAAGTTGTTGACTTCCTTTACAAAGATGTCTTAACCAGATTCAACATGTTTCAAGAGATCATCATGAACCAAGGAACATAATTCATATCTAAACTTATTAAGTCTATCATGGAGTAGTATCAAATTAGGAACAAGAATTATAGCACGTACCTTCCACAAGAAAACAACCAAGTTGATTCTACCAATAAGGTACTCAAGGCCATCCTCACTAATGCCATCCATATTCATCATAAAGGTTGGCTGGACTGATTGAATGAGGCTCTTTAGGCTTACAGAATGACATGAAGGAGTACTACAAGTTGCACACCATATGAATTGGTATATGGGAAACCATTCCTTCTCCCAAATGTGTTCCAAATTCACAATTTTTAGACTGTTGCTTAGTTTTGAAAGGATCTGAGCATAGAAAAAAAGCATAGGTTTTTATAAGTGAGTCAACTTGAAAAAATAAAGCAGGATGTCATCTAACATAATTTACTGGTACAATAACACATAAATAAGTGGCATGACTGATTTATTCAAAAGAAGCAGTTTTAGCAAGAGGAATGGGTTCTCCTTTTCGACTCAAGGTTTAAATATTTTAAAAGGAAATTCACAAAATGTCGACTGGGACCGTATGAAGTGGAGGCAATTTTTTAGAATGATTCAATTCAAATTAAGACTATTGACAAAACTTAGATATATTTTCTTGTGAAGGGACAAAGGTTGGAGTTCTAACAAAATTCAATGTCTAAGGAAAATTTCATAGAAAAAAATTGTAAATACAATGGTATGACGGTATTAAAGCAAGGATATTCTCTACCTTCCCATATTTCCTCTTCTTGAATTCTTCTTTCTTTCAAAAAAAAAAAAAAAAACAAATAAATAAATAAATAAACAATGGGGCCTAATTATGAAAACCATATTGTGACATGGTTAGGTAAATAAGTTGTTTTTGTTTTCTTTCTCTAATCACAAATCTTCAATTTTTTGTTTATTCTCGGGTTAGTTGATGAGGGTTTCTTTAAGGCTCTCCTAATGACCTTTTTCCCATCGACTTCAGCACATCATCTGGGATAAATGGCTAGAGATTATTGGTAGTACCTTGAGGCTTTCATAGATTAATGATAGATCCTCTAACTAGTGATTAATGGGAATACATGTCTCATGGTCGTTGGATCTTATAGGTGTCTCAGAGACAACCTAAGTTTTTAGCATTGGGATCTCTACTTTCCTTTCATGGTTATTAGTTTAATTTATAAAGTGTGATTTCTTGATGAAGATAAAATAAATATAATATATATTCACAAGTAATTACCATAGTTCATATATAGTTCTTGTATCCATTTCATTCTAATTTTCAACATGTTATCAAAGCTTTGGTGAAGCAAGGAAGTTTAAGATCGCATATAATCCTATGCAAGGAAATGAGTTGATCTTTGTCTTCCAACAAAACTAAATATTAGGGCTTAGATTGACCATAAACAAGTTATTTTTGTTCCAAAAGTTATGGCCTCAAAACTAGAATGGTGATAATGAGGGACCAACTTATGATTACTTGTGGTTTGTGATATGTCTAGGGAACATGTTCACAAGAAGTATATTACAAGAAAACATGCTAGGCTTGGTTTATCTCATGCAATTTGTCTCTGAAAAAAGTTGAATGAATTGTGTCAGAGGGAGAAATTGTTGAAAAAATAATTTCCTCTAGGAGAATTCAAAGAGCCTCGTATTAGCTTCAGAGAGAGTAGATATCTAATTTCAAAATTTTGGACTTTGATTAACATTGTGAGGATAGGTAGTTGATATGATGAAAGGTTGTAGTGGAAGAGGGAGTATCCATAATTAACACAACAATATATGTCTCAATGTGAGAGGGAGAACCTACTCAGGATGACATGGAAGCAGCTATGGTGATAGATACAGTAAAAGCGTTGGTGTCCTAGCATGGTACAATTGGTCATGGTAAAGTCAATTATATTTTTATATTTGTCTCAAATAGTGAAGTATAGCTCTAGATTCATATTAGGCAGAGAGTGTTGAAGGAAAATATTTCATCAAGATATTGTTTCAATATAGGCTTTGTTATGAATATGAGCATGAAGAAGACATCCGTTGCACTCTGTATTGCAGTGGCTAAGTATACTACAATTGGATTTGTAAGTTGAGAAGAAATATGGATTCAGAGGCTACTTCTAGGATTTTCTTGATTAGGTGTAGGTGACGACCATGATGACAGGTCGAAGCACCATGATATTTGGTATCGAGACATGGTATAGGAAGAAGCAGAGTGGATTCAGTATTACTCTTCAATATAACAAATAACTAGAAAATCCTTTGTCCTCGGATGAGGTATGTATATATAATTTAGGGAAACACTTTGACTTATTAAGAATACCTCTCTCATTGAGAGGGAGTGATGATGAGATAACATCTTGGACAAACATTCTTCCTGTGTATTGACCAGAATTAGGAAGAATGGTCCTAGAGGCCCAAAATTACTCAGATGGAGTGTGTCCTTCCAGTATCAAGTTCATTAGCATCGTGCCTAGAATTACTTAGATAAAGTGTGGAAGTTGAGGATTCACCCCTTCACCCTTGTGAGCATAACCCAATGCAATGAGTGCTAAGTGGACTATTCAAAAATCATGATAAATTAGTCAGTTATGACTACCTCTGATGGAAATGGTCATATATGAATGACTTACTTAATGCAGTTGAATCCCAAAAATGATATGTAATATAATACACTGTGAAAAACCCTCAATAATTAGATTCACCATGTGTCAAGTATTGACCAGAATGACAGTGAACCAAGACTACTTTGTATCTCATGTATCAAATAGACCTTAATTATGGTGACTCATTGATGCTAATGACATGTCATGTGTCAGGAGTACCAACCAGAATTATTGTAAGGATATACCATGTGTCAAAGGTACCGATCAAAATTTGGTTGATCTACTATGTGTCAGAAGTATTGACCAGAATTATGGTGAGAATGCACCATGTGTCAATAGGTACTAATCAAAATTATGGTAGCCTATTGATGTTTTTGATTGGCCACATGTAAAATATGATTTTTACAGATTATGGTTATTGGTTGATGATATCAATATATCATGTGTCACAATTGTTAACCCAATTATGGTACTTAAATTTTCTATAAAATTTTCTTAGAATAAATCTCCATCAAAAAGAAATTTTTCTTCGATCTTAGAATTATGGAAAATTTGGAAGTGTTTGTGAACACACTACAACAATAATAAAAATTTAAAGTATGAATACCTACTATAGATTTCAAGTAACTCAGATCGAACCTTAGCCTTAGAGTGAATATCGGTCTATCTAAAGGTTGAGAGTCTTCTAAAATAACCTTAGATTACAATTTGCTTTGGTGACTAATATTGTTACTGATTTGATTAATGTATCTAGAAGGATGATTGCTTGGAGCATATTGTTCTCAGTCTTGAGTATAAATATTTCGCTATTCAAGGTCGAGGATATTTAATGTAAAGTGACCATGAGGAGATAATAACATGGAAGAGGTTTTAAAATCATTGAAGATATCTATAAATTTCTTGGAGATGCTTGGATAATTTCTTGTAATCAAAAGCCTAGATGCATTTGCAATGAAGTCAAAATTGATAAAGGTTTCCATGCATAGAATACTATAATGCAAGAACTAAGTTTAAAGATCGGTGACCCTTTGAATCATTTGAATGAGTGTTATACATCATCACTGCAATATTGTTTGAATTATACCTAGATGATGTCTTACAATCATAAGAGAAGCTCAGTGCTTCAATTGTCAATAATTTGAAGAAGTCTCATAATATAAGAAGGTATTAAGGACTCATGTGGAGAAACTATGATATGTTGTACTAAATAAGGTGCATATAGAAAATTTTATGTTAGCTTTAGAGGTAGCTCGAAATGATTACAGTAGAATATTTATTACATTAAGAGGGAGTTGGCCACTGAATGTGATATTGAATTGATGAATCTCGTTGAAATATTATTTGCAAAATTTTGATGATGACAAGAAACTAATTGGTTCTTTAATGAACTTCGTATGAATATTTTCTTTGCAGTGAATACATTAAATCATATGAATCGAAAGTATGATCATTGGATACTCTTGTGGTACTACTAATTATTGTTTAAGTATATGGAAGGAAATCAACTTACATTGCTGGAATAATCTAACTCTAATGACGTTGAAAGTGAAATAGATGGAAAGAGTACATATGCTAGATGTTTTTTATTAGGCTCAACAATAGTTTCTTGGATGAGCAAGAAACTATATTCCATGGAAATTAGTATTATTGAAGCTGAATATGTGGCATCCTGTGTAATTTTTTGTGAAGTAGTTTGGCTATGGAAATTACTTTCCAAAATGTTTAAGTAGGTGTTGGAATTGTCCATGATATTTTGTGACAGTCAAAGCGGAATGCCGGGTTGAAGAAAATTGGTATCCAGTACCACTAAATTTGTAATATGGTGCAGAAGGGAGAGGAAAAACTTTAGTACATCTCCACTAGTGAGTAGAAAACTAATGTCCTAACTACACTTCTCTCCAGAGGGAAATTTGTGTGTTTTAAGAGATTAACTGGGACTTGTGGAGCATGCCTCTCTGGCTCAGAGGAAGAAATGATTTTCCCACGTCATGATATTATTCCTATGTCACTTGACCAGAATTAGGGATATCATCCCTATGTAAAGTTGACCAAAATTAGGAAGAATGGTTTGAGAAATGATGTTCTTCCTATGTCACTTGACCAGAGTTAGGGATATCACCCTTGTGTTAAGTTGACCAGAATTAGGAAGAATTTTTTTAGAAATGATTTTCTTCCTATGTCACTTAACCAGAATTAGGTATATCAACCATGTGTCAAGTTGACCAGAATTAGGAAGAATGGTTTGAGAGATGATGTTATTCTCATGTCACTTGAACAAAATTAGGGATATTATTTATGTGTCAAGTTGACCTAAATTAGGAAGAATTGTTTGAAAAATTAGACAAAATATGTATTCTTCATATGTCACTTGACCATAATTAGGGATATTATCCTTGTGTTGATTTGACCAAAATTAGGAAGAATGGTTTCATGGACAAAGATTCCTCTTGTGTCCTCTATTGTGACAATAATTAGGGATGTTATCTTTGTGTCAAGCACATTGAATAGAATTAGGAAGAATGGTCTGGTGAATTTGAATTTTTTTGTGTCATGTATTGTGACCAAAATTAGGGATGTTCACTCTGTGTCAAGTACGTTGACTAGAATTAGGAAAATGGTTCTAGAAGTTGATTTGTATCCACCCAACATCATGCTCATATCTCTTTCTAGAGGGAGCTTGTTTGATTGATGTCTCTTTGGTATACTGTGTATATGAGTACCATGATTTTGAGGTATAGGTTATTTAATGATGTTGGTAATGTTGATATTGATTCAATAATGATGCTAATCTAGTCTTGATCTTTTCCTAGAAAATTATTCAACTTTTTGACATCTTGTTAGACATTATGAATACTGCCCTAGCTAAGAGGTAGTGTTGAAGAATGTAGTTATGGTCGATCTTCATAATTCTTGATGTATTTATAATCATATGTAAAAGCACGAAATAAAATTAAATCTTAAATTAGAATAAAGAAAAGAAAGGAAATCAACAAAACCACCTAAAATTAAAATCCTTGAAAATAGCTCACACTTATGTAAGTAAAATATTTACCATAAGTTAATATCCACCATATTTTAAGCAAGTATTTTTATAAAATATGGGATAATTAACAATATGTAATTAAATATACTTACCTGGATTTTCTTCCCACCATTACTTACATGTTCTTAAACACTTTAACAAATATGAGTAAAAATGTAAATGTTCAGACTTAGTAGTGATTACTAGTCAACTAAATTTAAATTACAAAGAGACGTGCCTCTTTGCGAAAACCTAATATCACTATAAAAGTCACCTGAGCTTCTCATTTACATATACTCATTACTCGCTTATCACTCATACATCTCTCTCTTACACACGTGGGAAGAAATCTATGAAAGAGGCCAAAGTTTCTAAGGAGATCAATTTTTGAGATAACCTAATTTTTCAACATTGTCATCTCTACTTTCCATTCATGGTTATTGGTTGAATTTCTCAAGTGTGATTTATTGATGAAGATAAAAGAACTATAATATATATTCATAAGTAATTACCATAGTTCAAAAGAGTGCTTGTGTCCATTTCACTCTATTTTTCATCAGGTAATCCGGTGACTCTCTCATATACTTGACTTCATCACCTTTATTCACATAATGAGAGATTGTACCTAACTTGGACGGGACCACGACAAGATGTGTAAATAATTATGATTTTACTTTTTTTACAACAACTACCAGATTCAAGGCTTGCGATAGGAACTACTCGAACTTATTGCAGAATCTATAACCAACCCCTACTCGAGAGCATCAGTCTATTTTGAAGATAAAATGAGTAATAACTTAACAAAGAGCATTAGTAGAGTAGCAAAATGAGATCCAACACAATGCAATAATATCATTTAGAGTCATCTATGAAAATTTCATTCTAGTGTTACCGTGGTTACCAGATGCAGAAATCCTTTTTAGTAGCATGTACCTTCCGATAACCATGAGCGAGAACAAGGTAAGATGAGGTGCTTGTTGAAATTTGCAACAAGAAACAGTGAAATTGGCATCCAGAAACAACATGACAGCACACACACTAGTGTGGGACCATAGGTCATGTAGTGATGGGTCCTAGTGATACATTAGTGTGCAATTCAATTTATTTAATAAATTGGAAATGTGTCTAATTTAATTTTCCCATTAAATTGGACAATAAATTGTAATCTTATCTCATAAACACTTGTAATAATTAACTGAGTGTGATAGATTTAGTTAGCTCATGAAATTCAAGTTGAGGGTGGTTGGTGAGGCATGTAGAGTGATTCTATTTTTTTTAGAGTCCAAGTTGCAATTAGTGTATGAGTTTAATGCATGAGAAATTAGTTAACTCAATTAATGGAGTTAAAATCTGTTTAACTAGTTGTAACTGATTGTTGCACTAGTGAGAGGTAAAGTGAATTAAATCAGATTTAATTCACATGTAGTGATATGTTAAGTGACTAATTATTTAATATTAATAGTTGCATGCATGTCAGTTCTAATGAAGACCCAGTTGAGACAGAGGTTAAAGGCAAGTTATCTATAAGTTGTATTTATAGCAAATTGCACGGGCGCAATTATATACACCATAGGATTTCCCATGATACTAGCATAGTTGAGAAAGGCTGAAATTCATAAGGAATAGGGATTTCATTCCTCATGAATTGCATGAGCAAGGAAGGCTGAAGAAAGGCTAATAACTGGCTAAGTGTTGGACCAATTTTATCTGAATTAGTGTGAGACGATTAGCAAAGTGCAACAGACTCTTGTAAGAAGAGTGCATTGTATTGTTTCATGATTCCTTCATTCATTATATAATAGAGATAGAGGGGTTTTGAGCAGGAAGCTTTCCCTAGGAAAAATATCTATTTTGTGGATTAATTTGCTTCTTTCTTTACTTGTTGTGATTGGCGATCATGATTATTTTCCGCAGTTGATTTGTAGAAGGATTCAATATCTTGATTTAGTATATATCATGATCAGATTGAATCCATTGATATACATATAATTGTATAATTTCTACATGGTATCAGAGCATAGGAAATCACTATAGTGGAGAATAAATTGAGTTTGTGACTGAATACCATTCGAATTTGTAGAAGTATTCTTTGGTGCGATAGTGGATCAAGATGGATTTCAATGGATTGAGATTGGAGTATGCACTCGAGGGAAACTATAATTATATTGTGTGGAAATACAGAATGGAGGTAGTATTAGAGGACAATGGGTTGAAATAATTCATTGAGAATGATATTCCCAAGCCCGCAACAGCAGACGACGCTCTTCTTGATGCTTGGAAAAAGAAGGAAGCAGGGGCGAGGAGGATATTATTGGAGGGACTACGAGACCACGTTGTCTCAAGTCTCCATGGAAAAGCGACTCAATATTTAATGTGGAAGGATTTGACAGATCTGTTTCAAAGAAGCGGTGATCATATAAAATTGGCACTGAAGGATAAGCTCAGGAAAATAAAAATGGAGAAAGGCCACGCTATTCTGAAATATTAAACCAATTTTTTCCAATGTCGAGATGAGCTTGGGAGCATCAGGATTACTGTCGCGGATGATTACTTGGTGAGCCTAGCTCTTCTAGGCCTTCCCAAGAGTTGGCATAGTTATAATGACTCTATCATTGGGAGGGAGAAGCTGCTAGATTGGGAATGACATTGGTTGGATTTAGTGCAAGAAGAATTTAGGTGGAATACCAGGGATGGATCTTCATCTAAGATAGATGATGAAGAAAATTGTGCCTTGGCTGGTAAGGTGAAGAAGGGGAAGGGAAAGAAATCCTATTCCAAATCTGATACCGGAAAATAAGGCAAGGAGCGTGACATGTCCAGAGTGAAGTGTTTTCACTGTCGTGAACATGGACATTATGCCACTAATTGTCTACAAAAGAAGAAGAATAAGAAGGCTTTAGGATCTGCAGTTGGTGAGGCTTTGGCCTCGCAATTTGAGTTGGACTTCTCGCTCATTGCATGCATGGTGTCAAGTGCAATGGGATCAATGTGGTACTTGGATAGTGGTGCATCTTTTCACATGATGGGAGACAAAGAAATTTTCAGTATCTTGGAGGAGAAGGACCTCCAGTTGCATATCAAAATGGGTGATGACTGATGGTACAGTGCTACCGGGATCGGTACAGTTACCCTCGAGAGACAGTAAGGTAAACCCTTCTTATTAAAATATGTAATGCATGTACCAGGCTTGAAAAAGAATTTAGTTTCAGTTGCGATGTTGGAGGATAGAGGTTACGATGTGGTTTTCAGTGAAGGGAAATCTTTCCTTCGACACAAAGCCACAGGACAAGCCAAGAAGATTGGGATTCATTTAAAGAATCTCTATAAACTTGATGTAGATGTTTGCGCAACATTGATGGATAAGGCAAACAAAGTGGTGAGTCAGGATGAGGGTGAGTTATGGCACAGGAGATTGGGCCATCTACACCACGAAGCCTTGAGGGTCATGCAGCAGATTTCTACGGGGCTTCCAAAGGGTACTCTTCTGTAGATATACACATGCAATGGATGTACCATGGGGAAGTGTGAGAAATCCATGTGATTGTCCCTTGAGAGGGAGTTGGATTTGCATGCAGATGAGGAAATCTTGGTTCGTAAGGATGAACCTCAAGATGTGGAGCAACCATAAGATGAGGATCATGGAGTGGCAGAAACCACTCATGCAGAGACCTCCAGAAGGGGGAAATTTTGAGTTAGAAGGGCAGAGGGAGTACATGCAGCTATACCTCCAGGTGTGAGGTGGTGCGATGTGCAAAATTAATCCCAAGAAGAAATTTTGGCAGCGTCCTTGAGATGGTGTGTCTCATGGATCGAACCTGGCTACAAGGAGCCCATAGTACAACAATAGCAGGAAGGATTGGTTATATTGATGCAGTCATATGTCAGGAAGACATAAATTAGAGTGACAGGTGTTAGATATTGGAGCGCAGATCAGAGTTGGAAGCAGTGCAGAGTGCATGGATGCAGATGTCAACATCGCAGAGAATCTAGTAGACATGTGCAGTAGCTAGCAGCAACCAGAAGACTCTGATGACAAATGCATTATAATTATTCATTTGTTTGGAGGCTATTTAGTTTCAGAAGAGTTTCATTTGCGAACAACACTAGAGAAGTGTTGCATGCAAGAGTTTCATGTGCAAACAACACTAGAGAAGTGTTGCATGCAAGAGTTGCATGTCTCATGCAAGGACATTTCAAGGTACCGGTTCAGGACATATTGATACCTTTCTTGTTGAGAGGGAGTGTTGAAATTTGCAACAAGAAACAATGAAATTGGCATCCAGAAACAACATGACAATACACACACTAGTGTCGGACCACAGGTCATGTAGTGATGGGTCCTAGCGATACATTAGTGTGAAATTCAATTTATTTAATAAATTGGAAATGTGTCTAATTTAATTTTCCCTTAATTAAATTGGACAATAAATTGTAATCTTATCTCATAAACACTTGTAATAGTTAATTGAGTGTGATAGACTCAGTTAGCTCATGAAATTCGAGTTGAGGGTGGTTGGTGAGGCATGTAGAGTGATTCTATTTGTTTTAGAGTCTAAGTTGCAGTTATTGTATTATTTTAATGCTTGAGAAATTAGTTAACTCAATTAATTGAGTGAAAATCACTTTAACTAGTTGTAACTAATTATTGCACTAGTGAGAGGTCAAGTGAATTAAATTAGATTTAATTCACATGTAGTGATCTGTCAAGTGACTAATGATTTACTATTAATAGATGCATGCATGCCAATTCTGATGAAGACCCAGTTGAGATAGAGGTTAAAGGGAAGTTATCTATCAGTTGTATTTATAGAAAATTGCCTAGGCGCAATTATATACACCACAGGATTGCCCATGATACTAGCATAATTGAGAAAGGCTAAAATTCCTAAGGAATATGGATTTCATTCCTCATGAATGGCGTGAGCAAGGCAGGCTGAAGACAGGCTAAGAATTAGCCAAGTGTTCGCTCGATTTTGTCTGAATCGGTGTGAGACGATTAGAAGAGTGCAACAAACTCTTGTGAGAAGAGTGCATTGTATGGTTTCATGATTCCTTCGTTCATTATACAATAGAGATAAAGGGGTTTTGAGTTGAAAGCTTTCCCCAAGAAAAATATCTGTGTTGTGGATTGATTTGCTTCTTTATTTACTTGTTGTGATTGGTGATCGTATTTATTTTCCACAATTGATTAGTAGAAGGATTTAGTATCTTGCTTTAGTAGATCGCATGATCAGATTGAATCATTGATATACATATAATTTTATAATTTCTACATGCTATCAGAGTACAAGAAATCACTATAGTGGAGAATAAATTGAGTTTGTGACTGAATAACATTCAAATTTGTAGAAGTATTCTTTGGTGCGACAACAAATCAAGATGGATTTCAATGGCTTGAGATTGGAGTATGCAATCAAGGGAAGCTCTAATTATATTGCGTGGAAATACAAAATGGAGGCAATGTTGGAGGATAATGGGTTGAAACAATTCATTGAGAATGATATTACCAATCCCATAGCAGTAGACATCGCTCTTATTGATGATTGGCAAAAGAAGGAAGCAAGGGTGAGGAAGATATTATTGGAGGGAGTGTGAGACAACATTGTCTCAAGTCTCCATGAAAAAGAGACTTCATATGTAATGTGGAAGGCTTTGACAGATCTGTTTTAGAGCAGCAGTGATCATAGAAAATTGGCACTGAAGGACAAGCTCAGGAAAATAAAAATGGAGAAAGGTGACACTATTCTGAAATATTTAACCAAGTTTGTCCAATGTCAATATGATCTTGGGAGCGTCGGAATTACTGTCGCAGATGATGACTTGGTGAGCCTAGCTCTTCTAGGCCTTCCCAAGATTTGGCATAATTATCATGACTCTGTCAATGGAAGGGAGAAGCTTCTGGATTGGGAACGACTTTGGTTGGATTTGGTGCAAGAAGAATTCAGGTGGAATACCAGGGATGGATCTTCATCTAAGACAGACGATGAAGAAAATTGTGCCTTGGCTGGTAAGGTGAAGAAAGGGAAGGGAAAGAAATCCTATTCCAAATCTGATACGGGTGAAGAAGGCAAGGAGCGTGATATGTCCAGAGTGAATTGTTTTCACTTTCATGAGCATGGAAATTATGCCATTAATTGTCCATAAAAGAAGAACAACAAGAATGCTTTAGGATCTGTAGTTGGTGAGGCTTTGGCCTCACAATTTTAGTTGGACTTCTCGCTCATTGCATGCATGGTGTCAAGTGCAATGGGATCAGTGTGGTACTTGGATAGTGGTGCATCTTTCCACATGACGAGAGACAAATAACTTTTCAGTAGCTCAGAGGAGAAGGACCTCCAAATGCATATCGAAATGGGTGATGACGGGCGGTACAGTGATACCGAGATTGGTATGGTTACCTTCCAGAGACAGTCAGGTAAACCTGGCTACGAGGAGCCCATAGTACAACAGTAGCAGAAAGGATCAGTTAGATTGATGCAGTCATATGTCAGGAAGGCAGAAATCAGAGTGACAGGTGTCAGATATTGGAGCACAAATCAGAGTTGCCAGCAGTGCAGAGTGCATGGATGTAGATGTCAACATTGTAGAGAGTCCAGTAGACATGTGCAATAGCTAGCAACAGTCAAAAGACTCTGATGAAAGATGCATTATAATGATTTAGTTTTTTGGAGGCTATTCAGTTTCAGAAGAGTTGCATGTGCGAACAACACTAGAGAAGTGTTGCCTGTGCGAACAACACTAGAAAAGTGTTGCATGCAAGGACATTCCAAGGTATCGGATCAGGATCGATTGATTCCGTTCTTGTTGAGAGGGAGTGTTGAAATTTGCAACAAGAAACAGTGATTCTACAGGTCATGTAGTGATGGGTCCTAGCGATACATTAGTGTGCAATTAAATTTATTTAATAAATTGGAAATGTGTCTAATTTAATTTTCCCTTAATTAAATTGGTCAATAAATTGTAATCTCATCTCATAAACACTTGTAATAGTTAACTGAGTGTGATAAACTCAGTTAGCTCATGAAATGCGAGTTGAGGGTGGTTGGTGAGGCATGTAGAGTGATTCTATTTGTTTTAGAGTCCAATTTGCAGTTAGTGTATTAGTTTAATGCATGAGAAATCAGTTAACTCAATTAATTGAGTTAAAATCAGTTTAACTAGTTGTAACTGATTGTTGCACTAGTGAGAGGTCAAGTGAATTAAATCAGATTTAATTCACGTGTAGTGACCTGTCAAGTGACTGAAGATTTAATATTAATAGCTACATGCATGTCAGTTTTGATGAAGACCCAGTTGAGATAGAGGTTAAAGGGAAGTTATCTATCAATTGTATTTATAGCAAATTTCTCGGGCGTAATTATATACACCACAGGATTGCCCATGATACTAGCACAGTTGAGAAAGGCTGAAATTCCTTAGGAATAGGGATTTCATTCCTCATGAAATGCGTGAGCAAGGCAGGTTGAAGATAGGCTGAGAATTGGCTAAGTGTTGGCCCAATTTTGTGTGAATCAGTGTGAGACGATTAGCAGAGTGCAACAGAATCTTGTGAGAAGAGTGCATTGCATTGTTTCATGATTCCTTGGTTCATTATATAATAGAGATAAAGGGTTTTTGAGCAACAAGCTTTCCCCAGGAAAAATATTTGTGTTTTGGATTGATTTTCTTCTTTCTTTACTTATTGTGATTGGCGATCGTGTTTATTTTCCACAATTGATTTGTAGAAGGATTCAATATCTTGCTTTAGTAGATCGCATGATTATATTGAATTCATTGATATACATATGTTTGTATAATTTCTATAGTTTTCTATTCCTATAACTGTCAATCACACATCAAATAGATGGACAATGTTTCATAGGTCACGAAAATGATTAGTACTACACGAGAATCCAGGTAATACATTTCCTTAAGTGTGATTCAAAATAATTATGGTAAGATAATTGCACTGTAATGCATGACTAATTCATGAGAGGTGCATTAGTTAATAATGATTGTTGTACTCATAGATTTTAATTCATTTCATGGTCACCCTATCCAATCACTGTAGATCATGCATGTGCAACCTTTCCCATGCATTTGCATGATTTAAGCCTAGTCTAATCTTCATATTCCTCACTCCAGGTCACCATAATAGAAACATCTTTCTCCATTTTCCCTTCACCACCCTTTTCCCTGCACAAAGACAAGAAGTCAAGAATTAGTCATTATCCCCCTTGCACCATATGATATGCCAAAATATTCCGTACCGCGGTGTGAGCCTAAGAGCATAAAATTTCGTAATGAATATCCATAGGGTCACAAGTACTTTCAAGAGGTTGGTTTGTTTTCGTTTTGTGAGAAGTTTCACAAACATAATTTAAGAGTTACCAGAGCCTTCAAGGAAAAAATTGATGGAGTTGTGGCTTTCTTTAATAAATTGGAGTTATTTTTCTTGGAGGATTCAATTGCACAGAGCACAGACCTTCCTTAGGGAGAATAATTTTGGTTTAAGAGCGCTATAAAGGAGCTCAATTGTAATCAGTTCTTGATACCCAAGAAGCAAAATCCAAACTAGAGTAAGGGTATTTGACACGCGTGGGTAAAGGAAGAGTGGCATGAAGCCCTATATTTAGTGCATAATTATATCACATGTGAAGGAAGATACACTATAAATTTTAGGTATCATATGCTATTTTTTTCATGTTTTAAGGATAGAAAAAAGATGAATCTTCCTTTTTATTTGTTGAAAATCCTAACTAAGATGCTTAGTAAAATATTCAAGCCTAGCCTGAACATGTAGAGACTAATATATTTCATCATAGAATCATTAAAATCCTATTGTAGGATGAATTTAATAAGAAAGGTCAGATTCTCGATGATTTCCTCTTCTAGGGAGTATTTGGACACAAATCCTTGTCGTCCCCTACAAAAATGGGGCAAACCCCTGTGTCTAAATTGAAGAGGAGGGTTTCAGAGGACAAATGTTTGTATGAATACTTAATATTAGAGGAAAATAAGCAAGGTTCTAGTGAAGCTGAAGAAACCCCTGTCTCAATTAAAATCAAACACTCACAAGAGGAAGAAACCCCAGTTAGTAAGGAGAGGTAGCTCCTAGGCTAAGAATAAGAAACCCCAATCTGTAAAGATAAGGATCCCTCAACCGAAGATGAGGAAGTGTAATATTCTCAATTTTTGCAGCTAATGGGAATATTGCATTTTAATTTCAGTTTGCTTAACTCATGAATAAAAGTATAAAGGAGGAACTCTAAAACTCCTAATCAGCAAAATAAATCAATACCCAATGTGAACATGGAAAAATCTGGGCCATTTCAATAAAATACACTTAGGTGTGAAAAGTAATGAAGACGGTTGACTAGGTCAACAGGACCAAATCACAGCAGTGTCTAGATGCATTGAACCTCCTTATTGATCAGCGCAGTTTTAGATGGAGACCCTTCATGTGAAAAGGGTTAAATCATTGGAGGTGGTTTAGGTTTTTCTAAGTCCTAATGTTATAAAATGAAGAGGAAGGCCATAATAAAAGGTCGTTGAAGATAATTCAATTTTGATATTGCTTGGGCAACTCAAAATCTCTGGCTGTTTAGCTAGAGAGAGGAATTTCCTGTTTAGGAATTCCTCCTCCTTCATTGAGGAGCTCTTGAAGGAGTATGTTCTGAAATGCCTCACATCCAGGCTTGAGGCCAAGCATCCTCCATCAAGATAGTGTTATTTCTACAGCAGAATAATACTATGTTGCTGGGTGTTGCAGTGAGGGGTTTTCAACACCACTTCCAAATCTAGTTTTGCAGAAAAGGGAGCATTCCTTTCTTTGGAAGATTAGGGAGGAAGAATTGAGCTTCAGTTCCAGATCTTGGCATCAGGCCAAAGGACCTTCTAACATCAACTACAAAATATACTTCAGAAACTGCGTTATTTTCCAGTGCATTGCTGCAGCAGGGTTTCTACCCTAGTTTGGTGCTTATTTCCTTGAGGAAGGGCCATCCCTTCTTCCGGAAAGTTTGTACTTAAGCCTCTTCTGAAATTTTGTATAATTCAGCTCATCTATTCAGAGTTTCAGTGATTCTGAATTTTTAAAATCCATATTCTGCAGGTCTAATACTTGTATGTGTTCTTTCATGAAATCCCCTTGCCGGGTGATCTATTTGATGTATAAAAGGAGCTGAATCTCCATTTTTCTTCATGCTTAGTTGTAATAAAATTAAAATATTATGTTTTATACATATTTTGTCTAATTTATTCAGAAATTACGCTTTTCATGCTTCAGCCATTTTCTGCATACTCAAAGTCATGGGAAATCAACATTTTTAAGCATATCCGGGGATGGAGGAACTGTTTAACATAGCTAGAATGCTTTTTTTGAGCTAAAATTTGGATCATATGTCCCTCATGACCTAATATGAAATAATTTCCTTCCATTTCCATTAATTTTACGCAGATTTCTGAATAAATCTATTTTACGGTCAAAATCATTGCTTTTCCCCAATTTTTGGATCCTAAATTCAGATCTGAGTTGCTGCTGTACTTGAAATCAGTTGTTGAGTTTCTATTAGAACATTTTATGCATTGATAGCTCTCTACACTTTCATTATAGCATTTTACTTTGCTGCAACCCCTCATTGGGC
This sequence comes from Pinus albicaulis, assembly GCA_034641835.2. Lineage (NCBI taxonomy): Eukaryota > Viridiplantae > Streptophyta > Pinopsida > Pinales > Pinaceae > Pinus > Pinus albicaulis. Next base: position 213,039,137 of record CM076573.1, read on the forward strand.
CTTCTCTTGAAGATAACTAGGTGCGGGAGACCTATTTAACCCACCTAGTCTTATTTGTTTCAGCTCAAATCTTGGAATTAGTTTGTATATTTTCTAATCTAAAGGATCGAAGAGTTATTTTCCTATTCTAAAGTAAATTTTTCTGAAAATGCGTTTTTAAGTGCATGATTCATGAGTTTTTCCTAAATAGGAATATTACAGTGGTATCGGAGCAAGATCTTTGGCTCAGCTTGTGGCTTCAAGCCAAAGTGCTGACTCCCTGAAGGAGGAATATTTCAATATCTATAGACAGAGTCTGCAGATGGCCAGGTAGCCTCTGGATCTCATCCTTTTTTCAAAGGTGACATATCTAGTAAATGCCCCTGCAGCCAATCTATGGAATAGAATTTTGATATTCTTGAAAAGGGAACTTTACAGTGGTATCATAAAAGAGAAGAGAAGAAATAGAGATTAGAATGATGGAGAGGATTATTTTACTCTCATCAGTGTTCAGATCTAAGAAGAGCCTCTCCAAAGAGGTAAATCAGAAGAGAGAAAGAGGATGCACCGAGACTCCTAGAGGGTTTCGAGAAGAAGCAAGCTGCAGTGAGACCTACATAAGGTTTCAAGAAGAAGAAGGAAACCCTAGCACTTCCTATCAGCAAAGTATAAGACCGGAGAATCCTAGATCTCCTCATAGATCCACTATGCCCACTTTCTTTGAAGAAGGTGAGAGGTATAGCAATGAAGAAAAGAGATGCAAAGAAACGCCTAAAGGGTTTCAAGATGCAGAGGAAGAACTATACACTTCCTATCATCACAAAGCAAAGGAGAATTTCAATCTTGTCACTTTGGGCAAGAGATCTCCATTTTACCATCTGCTGCTAAGGTGCTTGTATCTAGAGAAGAGGCACTTGCATCTTTGCAAGGTAGTCTTGGGCTCTTAACATATGGAGACCCATGCATGAATCAGGAGATGCATGAGGAGGAGAAGGAAGATACCAGCGCTGGTATGCTTGAAGAAAGGAGGCCATCATTCTTGCCAGCAGTTGGAGGCATCATTGATCCGGATGGAGGAAATCTTGTGTTCTGTCAAGAGGTTCCCACATATCAGTTGATCCAAGGTATGCATGAAATTTCATCACATATTATTTCAAGATTAATGCATAGCCAAGGATTAAATCAAAATGCTGATTTGAAGCAAAGATATGTCACAGCGTAGAGGACCCTTGATCTAATCAAGGAGGAGATTGGAAACTATCCCTATGCATCATTGTTGAGCTGCATTCAACCTCTTGGGTTGAGATGTAGGGTCTCAAGAAAGGGGATTAGTACTATCCTATGTTCAATGGTTGATTGTGAGATCAGTAATGAAACTTGCTTTGAGACAGTACATGCACCACTTTGCAGATCTACAGCACTGTCACTTAGTGACTATGACAAAGAGGCTTCATCTCTCTTGGAGCACTCTAGAGGCAGCTTCAACCTTGGGGCAATGGAGAAAAAGAAGATGAAGAGTAGACATCTTGAGATGAGAAACATTTTCTCCCCTCTAGATGACACTCTCTCAATGAGCATGCTACAGCTCAAAGAGAGACTTCTACTTACTGCAAATTCAAAGCCTCACTAGTTTTGGAAGGCCATAGATGGGAGAGAGGTCTCACTAAGAGATCTCAATAGAGATGCATTTCAATATTTCATGAGATGCAAGGTTCTTCATTGGTTCAAAGGAGATGGTATTATACGAAGGGAGGATGCCATGATTATGCAGCACATCACTCATCTTCCATATTGGAGTGAGTGGATGAGGAGGATGAGAAAGAGATCACATGATCACTTGCAAACATATATGGGCCAGCAAGCTTGGTTACGCTGGTTTCCCTTGGGAGAATCTTATCACTCTCCAAAGGCACCTATTTCTCTGATCTATGCCTTGAAGAATGGTCATGAAATGAATAAGGAGGCATGGCAACGCTGGTTTCTTTGGGGTAAGCATGATCACTACCCAAATTTTCTTATTCTCTCATCTCATGCTTTATGCATCATTAATAGAGTATATGAAAAGGAAGCATGCTTGGTGTGGTTGTTAAAAGGAGAGTTTGGACATCACATGTTAAATCTCATGTCCATGTATTTACCCATGTTTGAATTATGTCTCATTTATCCACATGAATTTCTGTTGGAGGTATGTTTCATGCATGAACTTTGGCTTGGGAGGAGGGATGACTCCCACATGATGTGGTATGAGGGAGCTTTCTTGTACTATGTTTATGAGACATTTCACATGTCCATCATTTTGTTGTTGTTTCTCTGATGAACAACGAAACCCACTACAAACAAGTTCGCCTTTCATTAATTAAAATAAACCTGCAAGCTTCAACACTGTATTAAAGCTGCAAATTCAGAACGCGAAAAACGATCTTGGGACCTATGGGAAATAACCCCCAACACTTCCATTTCGCCACCTCCATATCTGCACACACCCATCTCCAATGCAACACCTTAAGTTCCAATGTTCGATATTCGGCAATGTGATATTGACAGCATCTCAAACCAAGGGTTTAAGCCCTCCGAGTCTCCTCATACCTTTGTACTCATTATATGCGGCCCGCCTTTAAACTTAAAACCCTGAATCCAAACTTTCAACCATTAACATTCAATTGAGGTGGTTAAACAAAACAATACACCCATTACCTTTAACCACGAAACTGACCCACCTGCGTGCGCTTCCAACCGGAATTCAAAACATTCGGCGGTATTAATTCATAAAATTGCTCATCTCAAATGTAGATTTAAAATGCGTTCAACGCAGGGGTTACTCTGTAGTTTAATGCGCTCCTCCAAAACTTGTATTCTCCGATTTACCACTGTGAATCATCCTCAACCCGACTCGATTCAGACAAAAAAGCAACAACGTTTCTATCTTAGGAGAAATCACTCCAGCAAACAGAGATTTGATGCTAAAATTTTAATACGCTCAATAAACAGAGTTTAATAATGCTTGCGTCCTTCAAAACCTTATCAATTTCTTATCCAAACTTTACACAGATTAACACACAGGTAATTCATCAACAAGGGGCGTGTTTCAACATAACTACATAATCTAATTATAAAAAACTCAATGCGCATATACAGATACACAGAAATCCACACATTCCAATTATGTACAGAACCAATTAAAAAGCTAAGGCATTTCAGCCTTAGACATAAATCCTTCTGCTATTACATTGCAATCACCCCCTTTCAGACATTACAGGCTCGCTGTTTATATAGGAATTAAAAAAGGTCACGAATCGGTTGAGATCCACAAAATCTCTCTGAATTGCTCAAAGAAACTCTTATTCTTCTACTACGCACACTTGGCAGATCATCAATTACAAAATTCAGTATTGGTTTTAACAAATTTCGCCCCAATTTCGCATGGCTGTTTGCATACCCAGCATCAGATTCGACTTAATTCAAATTTGTCCAGATGCTCCTACATCAGACTCCCGAGGCACAAAAATTTATGACCTCCTGGTCATATGTCTTCTTTAACTGTCATCAATTCTACCCACGTCATCTGTGGAACTGCTCCTTGTGATCTTCCTGTAGCAACATCTCCTAAACAATTCTAACCCGCATCCCCTGCGGAATTTTCCTCTGTGAGTTGCAACAAAACCTCTGCAATAGCAAGTCCTCCCTGCTACCAGATACCTCACCAAGCTTCTCTCCCGAGCTCCGGCTTTTGGTATCTCTCTGGTTCGCTCCTGTGGAACCATTTGAGCACTCCTGCTCTAGGCTGCTGCAATCTTCTCACCTTCCTTTGCTGCTACCTTCACAAAACATGAAAATCACAAGCTTCACAAAACTTCAGAAAAGTGTACCCCTTCTTCCTCTTTATGCAAACTCCTTCTCCGCAGGAAATCATATTCCCGCTCTGGTACCACTTGATGAACATAAAAACCCACTACAAGCAGGTTCTCCTTTCATTAATCAAAATAAACCTACAAGCTTCAGCACTGTATTAAAGCTGCAGATTCAGAACTCGAAAAATGATCTTGGGACCTATGGGAAATAGCCCCCGACGCTTCCACTGTGCCACCTCCATATCTGCACACACCCATCTCCAATCCAACACCTTAAGGTCCAATGTTTGATCTTCAGCAATGTGATATTGACAGCATCTCAAACCAAGGGTTTAAGCCCTTCGAGTCTCCTCATACCTTTGTACTCATTATATGCGGCCCGAATTTAAACTTAAAACCTCGAATCCAAACTTGCAACCATTAACATTCAATTGAGGTGGTTAAAAAAAACAATGCACCCATTACCTTTAACCACGAAACTGACCCACCTGTGCGCACTTCCAACTGGAATTCAAAACGTTCTGCGATATTACTTCATAAAACCGCTCATCTCAAATGCAGATTTAAAATGCGTTCAATGCAGGGGTTACTCTGTAGTTTAATGCGCTCCTCCAAAACTTGTATTCTTCGCTTTACCACTGTGAATTTTCCTCAACCCGACTCGATTCAGACAAAAAAGCAACAACGTTTCTATCTTAGGTGAAATCGCTCCAACAAACAGAGATTTGATGCCAAAATTTTAATACGCTTGTTATAGCATCATTTCTCACTTTGACATGATTCATGATTGCTTTATGGCTTTTTGGGCACCCATTCCTACAGAATTGGACAAATTCACTTAAAAACAGTGGAAAATCCTCCATACGCGACTATGCCCGTGTTTTTCCGCGTGTATACGCGAGTACAGCTAGACTTTTCCGCGTATGCCATTAAAATTATTAAAAAATATATAAAAAAATCCCTAATTTCGCGCTGGGTTGATGGTTACTCAGGTAGTTCAACCACCCCAGCCCGTGGCCAACTGTTTCCAACTGCTGAAACTACTTGGAGGGACTATAAAAAGCCCTCATGTGTATGGCCTAAGGGAGAGAGAAAGTATTGATATTATACTCTGTTGGTATTCCCTATCCAAGTCTGATTCCCCGTGCCTCCTGCACTTTCCCAGTTCATTGTAGGAAACCCTTGTTTCCTTGAGATACACATCCTTTTATATGTTATCTCGTATGCACCAGTTTGGAAGGAGTCTTAGTGAGGCAAGGGCTGGACGGATCCGGACGACGGTCTGCGAAGGCCTTGGAAGGATCAGGTGATCTCTCCACTTGATTACTTTTGTACATGCTATTTATAATACAGAAGTATCATGCTGTTCCTGAAATAAACGTGTTAGTGTATGCTTTTATGTATGAGAATATTTGTTATACAAGAATTCATTATGATTTATTTAATGTTTTATATGAATCTCACTAACATATAGAGTAGATATATGTTGTACAACTTGTCCTTTGTGCTGGTTTCTTCTTGTATTTCAGGTTAAGGAGGAAGGACGGTTGCAGGGAGTTTGGACTCCACGTGGATCTACTTCAAACGTAGGACCAACGGGTAAACCTCTCATTCTGCTCTATTTAGTTTTTCTGAACGAGCATGATTGTGTGAGTCTCTGTTAAGTAGTACGCTCCTGCTCTGTGGAGGTTGTATCCCAACCAACCTCTAGGTGTTAATTCCCCGAAACAGAACTGGCGACTCCACTGGGGATCACATTCTTGTGATTCTCCTGTTGGGTTGTTTCAGCTTTTTGGTAGGTTGCCAACAGTTTTTTCTGTCTTTTACAGTCTATTTTGCTTTCTTGCAGTCAGTCTGAAGTCTTGGTGTCTTTCCCAGGCTTGTCTTTTTGTTTTTCATTATCTTTCTTTGTATACGCTCTTTTGTTTGCACACAGTCGCGTATACACGCGAGTTTTTCTAAAGGGACCCGCGTATACGCGAGTTTCCCTTAACACAGACGCGTATACACGCTGGTTGCATAACTGCTAGGTCGCGTATACCTAGGCAGATTTTGAAATTTTAAGATTCTGGTGTTTTTGGTCCTTTCTGGCTATGGAGGCCTGTGTCTGCAGAGTCTCTGTACTTACTGGAGTGTGACAGAAGTGGTTTCAAGTCTTGTTTCTCTTTCGTTTGTTCGAAAACTAATCTTTTTGGCAAAGTGTTCTTGCTGGTGCTAGCACTCCTGGATTGAGTTCCAAGATCGCTTTCTAAGCATTCTTGGATGTTCTGCTTTATCAGAACAGAGAGCTTCTGCTCACTGACTCGCTCCTATCTTTGTGTTGTGCTTTGCATTGCGTTCTTTGCTTTGTTTTCGATTGGTTTTCTTGAGTTTCATAGGCTAGGGTTTTGTTGCAATTTTCGGAGAACTTTTATTGTTTCTTTGGAGTCTTTTGTTGCAACGAGTTTCCACTATTTCTCTAGGCTGGTTGGCTGACTTTTTGGTCTTCCATTGCTCTTATTGATCTTGCTATCATTAGCTTTATAAGGTTTGGGAGCATTGTTGAAGTTTATGCTTGAATTTCGGTCTCGTTTTGGCTTGGATTGTGATAGTTGTGCTTGGTCTTTTTGAGCTCTTGCTTTATAAAACTGAAAAGCCCAAAAAACATTTGTTTTGCTTTTTGTTTTTTGCATTTCAAAAACTCAAAAAACATTTGGTTTTGTTTTTGTTTTTGTTGCATTTTTCATTTTCGTTTGGTCATCTCTTTTGAAGCTTTAGTGAAGTTTCTTGCTTCTAGTTTTTGGTTTGAATTTGAGGAGAAGTTGTCATTTGATTTCTTTTTCTTGTTGTCAAGTATTTTTGTTGTCTTATACTAAGAGTTCTTGTTGCAAGAATTGGCTTTCTGGGCAACAAAAGATGAGTTAAAACTGAAGGAGCTTTTTGGGAAATTTCACCTTGTTTCAAGGGACTCTTTGCATCTTAGAATTTACATGCTAGTGGTCATTTGCATTAGGTGCATTGAATCATTTAGTTAGCTTCTTAGTTTTTTGTGAGTGTGAGTTTGTAATTCGAAAAGAAAAATACATTTTTTAGTCTCGTAGAACTTATATAGAAATTGCTCTTCATCGAAAGACAAAGAACTGCATGTGCATGTAGTCAGGTTTTTATTAATTTCTTTCGCGTCAAAACACCATTGGTTTCAACTCCATATCATTGTGACTTAATACAACAGCCCTTAAAATAAGCAATTTAATCTAAAATCAACTAGCAAGTTTTACTAAGTGTCAATCACCAACTAGCTAGGTTGTAGGGCCTTGGAATAGGTGAGAGGAGAGTTAACTCTCCAAGGCCGCTCAAACAAACATAGAAGTTTATTAATTGAGTGAAATCCAACTCCGTGAGGTGGACTGGGAAAGCTCTCATCCGAGAGTCAAGCGCGAGGGGAAGTGAAGGTTAAGAAGAGGGATACCCCTCCTCCGATTAGCTGAATCTAACCTCAAGACCGTTCCGCCCAGCTTCTGATACGGATTGGTGTCCATAGTTGCTGTTCCTAGGTTCCACACAGGTGACTGCGGGGGGGAATACCCGTGGTACCCGAGGCAGACGTCGCATCACTTCCAGCAGTACTTCTGGGGGGTGCCCTTGCGAAGCTTGGGTGCTTGAGCCGGCAAAGGCTGTTGTTAGGAGGTCGGCGTAATTGTTTCTGATACCTTCGCTAGTTGTTCTGGGCCCTAATCATCCCAGACTGCTTTCGGAAGGCCCTATACTTCGCTTTCCTGTATTTTGGTGTCCGGTCCTCATCACCCGGAGCGGAAATACTTGGAGGTTGTTTGCTTGCTGTTTCTCAGGGTTTTTGATTTTAGTGAGTGCTCTTTGCTCCTAGCTTGCCTAGCTTTTCACTTTTCTTGAGTCTAATATAATAAATTTGTAAAAGTGGCTGATCAAGCGCCTCGACGTTCGAGGAGAGTCCGGGGGTTATCTCCTGAGAGCGCAGAGCCTTCTTCGAGAAGGCGTAGGAGCGATTTAGCAGGTGGTTTTCACCCTGTAGAGTATGACGCTGTGGAGAGAGATCCTCCACTAAGGTCCGAAGGTTTCGTTGCTGATTCCGGTGTCGGTTCCGAGAGGAGCGTTCCGCTCACCTCGAGAGTATTGTTTCCTCAGGAAGAAGATTTTCAGATAGAAGATATACCTGAGCCTGCAGCTACAGGTCCATCTCCTCTTCCTCTTGATCATCCGTTTGTTATTCAGTACGTCGGACCGGAGTCCGAGAGACCGCCGGATCTTCCATATCTTTCTTATCTTTCGATGGCCACGACTGGGAACGCGGCTTCTACCGTGAGTGCTGCGGGCATTCAGACCCCTTCTTCTGTCGAGGCAAGGGGCACTCTTGCTCTATCTTCGAGTGCTTCTAGCACTGCTATGTTTGGCTCTGGGTTCACCCAAGCATATGCTTCTCAATCTGGTCCCTTTGTTTCAGGGATGTCCATTGCTGGAAATCCCTCTTTTTCCTTTACCGCCGGTGCAACTGGATCTACGCCCATGTCTAACATGGCTAGTGGATCGGCTTCGTTTCAGGGTTTCCCCTTTGGGACTGGGCATATTCCCAGTCCCAATCCTTCTTTAGGGTCGTTTCCTTTTACGTCCCAGACCCAGAGTTTTAACCCTTGGGCTCAGGGACCAAGTTCGACTGCTTTTATGGGATGGAATCCTATGTTTGCAACGTCGGGGGCAGGGAATTAGTTCATCGCGAGTCATCAAGGGAATGCTTCTTTCCCTGCATCGAGTGCTTATCAGTCTTTTTCTCCTCTGTCTAATGCGTGGAACCCCTACCAGGGGCTTTCCTCTTCAGTCAATACTTCAGCGGGGGGAACTAGTCTGGGTTTTGGTAACTCGGAGTGGGGAGGAGGTTCTTCTCCGTTTTCTACGGGTCCTTTCTGGTAGCCTGGTGCCTCATCAAATCCAGGCTATTCTTTTCAGAATGTTGGAAATCCATCCCACCAAGGATGGAATTCTCAGGCTCCGCCTCGATTACCATTTCTGGCAACGTTAAACTTGCCAGACTTGTCGAAGTTAACTAATGACCCGATTCGGTATAGTCCGGGGTGGCCTCCGGTCCCGACCAAACTTTCTTCAGACATTCCAAAGTTTGAAGGTAAGAATGGAGAGGATCCGGCGGACCACATCACCACTTTCCACTTATGGTGTTCATCGAACTCCCTGATCGATGACTCGATTAGGTTGAGATTATTTCAGCGCACCTTAACTGGAAATGCTGCCAAATGGTATATAGAGCTCACTGGGGGCAGTTTCGCCACATTTGGAGAACTGGCTATCACATTTCTTAACCATTTTCAGTTGCCTGTCAGATATGAGGCTGGGACCGAACTCCTGGCTAATTTTAAGCAGGATGAGGCAACTCACATTTTTGATCATATTCAGGAATGGAGGAGAAGGAAGAGGCTTATCAAAGCCCATATTCCAGGTGAGTTCCTTCTCGAGTGGTTTTTGAAATCGCTTCAGTCAGACATTTCAAAGGATGTATCCCTATCAGGGGTATTTTCCGAGGAGCAGGCCATTTTTAGGGCCCAGCAGTTAGAACTGATCTATTCTCAGTCTGGGGTACTTTATAAGTATTTGCCCAATGCTCCTCGCTCCAAATTAGATTTATCGAAACCTAAACCTGGTCCGCATGGTGACGGACTTGTCGGATCGGTCAATAGTGGTGCAGCCAACCTGCTTTCTCAACTGCAGCAGTTGTCTTTACAATCTGCTCCTTCTGGTCAGGCTGTGCCTGCTGATTCATCACCTTCCCAGTCTTTGTCCATAAATGCTGTCCAAACTTCTGATCCCAAAGGAAATCAACAATCCGATGGGATGAAGAAAGGACGTAATAACAAGAAGAAGGGCAAGAATGGGAAGGGAAATGCAAATAAAACCAACGAGCATGTTGGTGAGGGTCAAAAGGAGAAAAATAAAGTGAAGTTTCCATGCAAGCTTTGTGCTGGAGACCATCTCACACACCTTTGCCCTAAAATTCAGGATGCTCAGCGCCTATTATCTCAGCAGGGTTCTTCTAGTTCCCAGGCTGTGCTAACAAACCCTTTTCCCCAAGGGCAGCAATTAGTTGTTGGCGCGAACCAGAATCCTGGGGCTTCCTCCGGAGGTACCCAGGAAGGGGAAATTCCATCGAATATCTTTATGATGAGTGCTCACGCGGATATCGCTACGAGATCCCGTGATTATGGCGGAGAGGAATCTTCGAAAGCTAGGGAAGTTCCTGATGCTACTGAGCCGCTTCACATCACGAAGCCAACTGTTGAGTCTATGCCTCGGATTCCAAAAGCATCTTCTAAGCGGTCAACGATTAATCCGAACGCGAGAGCTTCCCAGAACTACTCGATTGTAGAAGATCTGGCGCAGAGTCCTTGTGCTATGTCTGCTTTAGAGGTACTCCAGTCTTGTCCGGCTCAGCGCAGTGCTTTGCTCGCTGCCATTGGGGCTATTGATCCGAAAAATTCTCTTCTGATTACCTTTGATATGAAGAATTTTAAGAAGAGACTTCCTCATCATATGGCCTTCCATATTAAATCATCGTATCGGAAGACTAACATCTTTCGCACGGTTGTTGATGAGGGTGCTTCTACTTGCGTGATGTCTTTCGCATGCTGGAAGACACTTGGATCTCCAAAGGCTGCTCCGTCTAGCACTATTCTTACTGCATTCGATGGTCATTCTCACAGACCCCATGGTATTGTCCCGGCTTTGCCCATCTGTGTTGGGGGCAAAACCGTTAACATAGAAGTTGAGGTAGTAGATGCAGCCTTGGACTACAACCTTCTGCTGGGGAGGAACTGGATATATGAGATGGATGCCATTGCATCCTCATTGTTTCGAATTGTATGTTTCCCCCACGAAGGGAGGATAGTCACAGTGGATCAACTGGACTGTCCTCCTGTAGACCTGGATGCGCCTTCTGACTCATCTGTGCCTAAGTTGGATAATACTAAGGCGCCTGTCGAGAATCTAGGAGTTGGAATGTATTCTTCCCCGATGGGTTCTTTTGATCTTCCTCCTCCTAAGGTGTCTATTAATGCTATTTCATCCTCCAAGGCTCCCCTTCGAAGAGAGTTCTTTCGAACTCATTATTTTTCGGACCCTTGGACCTTACCTTCCCCAACAGCCACATTGGAAGAGGCAAGTGGGCACGTATATTCCTGACAAGAAACCCGAGATTGCATATCAGTCTGTTGTTGACACTGCAGAGTCTGACCCAGCTCCTCTTTCGCCGGAAGAGTTGGATGGTGATGTGGCTCCGGCTTGGACGCTTACTTCTTCTTCTGCCCAGGATTGTCTAGATACCACTCTTCCATCCGAAGAGGCCATCCTGGAAGCAATGACAGGTATAGAGAGACCGTGGGATGACTTGCATCATCGGTCTTACTTCCTACCTGACTTGAGCGAAGTCGAAGCTAGTTTTCCAAGTCCTCAGTCTCCTGGACCTGTTCACCCAGCCTTGAGCCCCTTAGCACCAGCACAGGTTTATGCTGAAGGGAACATGGCTGTGATCTCTCCGACTATCCCGGTGAACATCTCCAGGAATCCCAACATTATCGAGAACGTTTTCATTGGAGCTGAATGTTCCCGTGAAGAATTTCAAATCTATACCGAGCTCTTCAAAGAGTATAGGGATGTTTTTGCTTGGTCTTATGAGGAAATGCCTGGCATAGATCCATCTATCGTCCAACATGAGATCAAGACGTATGAAAACGCTAAGCCGGTCAGGCAAAAACTTCGTCCGGTTAATCCTAGGAAGGCAGCAGCCATCAAAGCTGAAGTTGAAAAGCTGCTTAAGGCGGGATTCATTTTCCCAGTTCCTCTGACTGAATGGGTTTCAAACCTCGTTCCGGTAGATAAAAAGCAAGGAACGATTCGAGTATGCATCGATTTCAGAGACCTGAATAAGGCGTGTCCTAAAGATAATTACCCCACACCGTTCATCGATCAGATTATTGACGAGTGTGCCGGTAACGAGATTTTCTCCTTCATGGACGGTTTCTCTGGTTATAATCAAATTACTATCCGTCCAGAAGATCAACATAAGACCACATTTATTTGTCCCTGGGGTACGTTTGCATATAAGAAGATGCCTTTTGGTCTTAAAAATGCTGGAGCTACTTTTCAGCGGGCCATGTCTTACGCCTTCCACGACATCAAGAAAATCATCGAGGCATACTTAGATGATCTAGCTGCTCATTCTCGAAAGAGGATGGATCATCCCGGTCACCTCCGGCAAATATTTGAAAGATGTCGTTTCTATAAAATTCGTTTGAATCCGAACAAGTGCGTTTTCGCGATGACATCCGGTCGGCTGTTGGGATTTATAGTGTCTAGGGAAGGGATAAGGGTAGATCCCTTCAAGGTTGAGGCAATACTTCGGTTGCCTCCCCCGTCTTCAATTCGTCAGCTTCAAAGTCTCCAAGGGAAGTCTAATTTTCTTCGGAGGTTTATCGTTAACTATGCTGAGATTACAAAGGGATATATGAGACCGTTGAAGAAAGGAGTTCCTTTTCTTTGGGACGACTATGCTCAACGCTCATTCGATGCCTTGAAAAAGGCATTGACTTCTGCTCCTTTACTGAGTCCACTCGATTATAGCAGAGATTTTCTTTTGTATCTGGCTACAGCAGAATCTACCATTGGTATGGTTCTCGTTCAGAGGATGATGCTCTGCCGAGCATGTTATTTACTACCTTAGTCGAGGACTCGGTAGGACCCGGAATCAAGATACACCCCGCATAGAAATTAGCCTTAGCAGCAGCTCCATGGCCGTGGCAAAATGACCACATTACATTATTCTTCGCAAAACTTCAATCTTGGCAAATGCTAATCCATTTCAGTTTGTCCTCAAGCAGCGAGTGATTGGGGGCAAATATAATAGATGGATTGTGATATTGTGAATTTGATCTAGAGTTCATGTTCCAAATCCAAGAAGTCATTAGTTTTTGCGGAATTGATCTCCGAGTTGCTCAGGTGAGATGATCCATGATGAGTCCTTTCCGGACGAACACTTGTTTCTGATCTCTCCACAAGATCCTTGGTATGGGGACATCATTGTATATCTCCAGACTGCGAAGTTTCCCTCTTCTTTTTCGAAAGATGAGCGTCGTAAGCTGCGTCACTTAGCTAAAAGTTATCCGATTATTGGTGATGCTTTGTACCGTCGAGGGGTTGATTCAATCCTAAGACGCTGCTTAACTTTCGAAGAAGCTGAGGCTGTGCTTAATGATTCTCACGGTGGAGCTTGTGGGGGTCATTTATCGGGGCTTGCTACAGCCCAAAAGATTTTGCGCGCTGGCTACTTCTGGCCCTCGATTTTCAAAGATTGTATTGAATCGGTCAAGAAGTGTCATCCTTGTCAAGTGTATACTCGAAAAATGCGCGCTCATCCAGCTCCGCTTTTTCCAGTCGTTACTGTCGGACCCTTTACAAAGTGGGGTATGGATTATACTACTTGTAACCCGCCTTCGTCAAAAGGTCACAAGTACATTATCGTAGCAGTAGACTACTTTACGAAGTGGGTCGAAGCTATGCCTACTTTTGGGAACGATGGTGAGACTGCAGCTCTTTTCTTCTTCAACCAAGTCATTGCTCGTTTCGGTATACCTAGAGAGATTGTCACTGACCATGGCAGTCACTTTCAGAACAGTATGATGGCTGAGTTGGCTCTTAAATTGGGTTTCCAGCAGGAGCATTCATCTCCATATTATCCTCAGGCCAATGGCCAGGTGGAAGCCGTGAATAAGTCCTTGAAGACAATTCTTCAACGGACGATTGATAAACATAGATCCAACTGGCACATTATGCTATATCCCGCACTCTGGGCATACAGGACGTCAGTTAAAACTGCAACTGGCTTTACTCCGTTTCAGTTAGTCCACGGGGTGGAATCCGTATTTCCCATTGAATGCGAGATTCCTTCCCTTAAATTAGCTGTTGAGCTTCTTCCTGACACTTCTAGTCTGGCAGAGCGGCTTCTTCATCCGGAACATCTTGATGAGCAGCGTCGAGATGCCGCCACGTTGAATGAAGCGCATAAAAACCGAGTCAAAGTTCAGTATGATAAGGCAGTTAAGCCTAGGGTCTTTTCCGAAGGTGACCTTGTTTTGGTCTATGCCCAAGAAAAAGATGCCTTGGGGGCAGGAAAGTTTAAGTCGATGTGGTATGGCCCCTATATCGTTAAAAAAGTCCTTAAGAAAGGAGCGTATACCTTGGTTGACTTCAAAGGGAACGAGTTGCCGGAGCCCCGAAATGGGCTCTATTTGAAGAAGTATTATGCCTAGGCTTTGGCCTGGCATTTTGCTTTGTATATAGTAGTTTTTTGCTTTGTACATATCTGTTTGATTTTCGATTTTTGATGAGATGGTGATGTTTTTTGATCTGCTTTGGCAGGTTGTGTTGATGTCATGAGTCATTTTGGTTTCGCCGATGGTGCTAGTAGACACACCCGAAACTTAGCTTCCGCGGCTTGGGTGCTTCATTATCCTTCCGGTCAGCTGTTGGTATCAAGAGGAGTCTGCATTGGTCCTGCTTCCAATAATGTAGCAGAATACACTGCAGTCATTCATCTACTCTCGGAGGCAATATCTTTGGGTGTTGATTCTTTGGTAGTTTTCTTGGACTCTCAGCTGGTGGTGTCGCAGTTGAACAACACTTATCGGGTACGAGATCCATTTTTATTACGATTGTTCTTGAGGGTACGTTTGTTACAAAGGTCATTTCAATTTTTAACATTCATTCATATTCCTCAAGCTGACAATTGGTTTGCTGACTCATTAGCTAATCAAGCTTTAGATTGGCATATTAATCATTCAATACAATAAATTTTAATCATCAAAAACATCATACATTTGATACATTTATCACATCACATCAAATATCGTTGTATATATATCATCGGTATGTCAAAAAACTTTACAAAATTTGGATCCATAAATGCCGTACAAAACTTGGGCTTATGCCCCATCATGTTCAGTCTCAAAAAGAATATACAATCATCTAATATATAAAATATGTCTACTCCTGAGGACCCTGCCCAGAAGTCGTGTTCCTATAGAACATCACTGCAGTGGCCACACGACGGAACAGTCTAACCCAGTCCCGGGGTACTCCTACAACCCGTCTCTGGACGGCTTCTGGAAAATCCTCCACAGCAGCCAGAGGGATTTGGCGGGTCAGTCCCTCCAAGTTTCTCTGCACGGCCTGGAGTGTCCTGTCAGAATCCGCTGTCTCCGCCTCACCTCTGCGGCGCTTGTGACGTGCTAGGCCCTCAGGACGAACTGGTCCAACATCTGAAACATGATCATTTTTTTTTGTCAGTCATTATGAATCCAATCCAAAAACATGTTTGTTTTTCATTTTTTCATACATATTTGAAAAAATCCAAAAAATCATATAAGTTAAATTTTTTTTGCAAAACTTACCGACTGCTCCCCATGCTGCACCGGGTGGAAGTACTAGATCTGGATCTCCTCGGAAGTCCATCCCGGCATAGAGATAGTCGTCCACTGCGATGATCTGTTCTCTCCACCACAGGAAGAACTCATCGTCCCAGGTGGTTCGGGGTACCTCGCTGCCCCCCAGTCTCTTCATCATGTCTGCCCAACGGGCAATTCTTGGGTCCCGAGGGTTGCTGATAGTCGAGATGACTTTGGGTCTCAAAGCTGGAACTCTCTCTCGAAGAATGTTGTCAAAATGGTCCCATAGCCAAAGTGTTTTGTCTTTGTTTGGCGAATGGAGGTCAGTTGTTGTTTCATGTTCTGTAGCAGGGCTGTGCACCAATCATACACATGAATTAAGCACTCTACAACTATGCTCATGTGCGTCCTGGACGCCTGATGTAGTGAGGCAGATCCTGCCACTCTGCCGATGGTGAACAGGAGGATCTTTATGTGCAAATCCCTGATATCTCTGATAGCAATCTGTGTTCCAACCTTCTTAGAATTATCTACGCAATATATTTGGACATAGTCTTCCACGGTCAACCCTCCCAGGGGCTTTCCGTGCAAGTCCACTGGGTCTCCCCTCCTGGAGAGTCCAGTGATGAAGTAAATATCTTCCACTTCTATGCGTAGAGGCATCTGATCAATTATGAAGCAATCCTGATCTGGTTCCCAGTAATTTACGAGCATTTCAAGCAATCGCACATTACTTTTCATATTGGGCATTTTAAAGAATTTGAACAATCCACAGTTTCGGAGGACATTTTGTGCTGCGCGATCCTGCATGACCTCTTGGTCTATTGCGCTATGCTCACGTTCCCTCCATGAGATGGTCATCCTGAGAAATTTCATCAAAATTTTCATTAGAAACTCTTTTTTGGGTTACGAACTTGCGCATACGCGACTTTTCCTGTGCACAATCGCGTGTATACGCGGCTTGCCTTCATTGAACCCGCGTATGCGCAGATACGCATTTTTTAAGAAGGGTTTCCAGGCAAAAAATCACTTAATTTTAATTTTTAAACGGACAAAATGAATAAACAGGATGATTAAGGAGCCTACCTGAAGTTTCGCTGAGTTCCGACGGTCGGTTGTTCCTGATTTGCTGAAAGAAGTTTTTAGCACCAGAGCAATTTTTCCAAATCAGCTATGCATAATGAACCAATTGAGAGGTAATTTGTGTATTTATGGCTAAAAATTGAAAATTTTCGCAAAAGTTTCTTTATGCTTATTTTTTCGATCTGTCTTATGCTGTATAACTCGATTGCTTGGAAGTGCCCAGTTTGGTATATTTTCAGGTACATTTTGACGATTTTGAGACTTTTCCCGGTTTTTGATCCATGATTTCAGACTCTTCACGGCAGGTATATGATCTTCACTGGCATATAGGTTAGGGAATCACTTTCCGCTGCATCTTGCATTCTAGCCTCCATTCTGATCACTTGCCTTAGGGTCGATCCCATCAGGTCATGAGCATTACACCCATTTCACTCGCCGATTTTTAATCATGACTTGATGGTAGAGCCTTCCTTTACATGGGCTTCCTAGTTAGTTCCTCGCTATCACTTGTTGCCCATGTTGCTTTTTATGTAGGCTCGGGAGTCCTCTTTAGTCCCGCCATGTCTTTCGTGTTGAAGCTTCATTCTTCTCCTTCATCACTTATCATTTTTCTGGCTTATACCCTAGAGGCTCCCTGGTGTCGTTAAGTTGTATTACCGCATTGCATATTGGCTACTTGTTTATCCTGGCCTTTAGCCGGCTTCATTTGGACTCGATGTTTAAGCCAACTTTTGACCTTGACTTTCTGTACAAGTTAACCATTGCATGCACTTAGCTATCACGACTTGACACCTTTATACCCATGGATGGAACGTTCCTCTGAGTATCACTGACCAGTTTTCGCCACTTTGCATTGAGCATAGGATTGTTCCAATCCCAGGAACTAGTGCATCTGCTTTCTTGATACTCGTTCTATCCATTGTACCATAGCATTCTTTTATTCTTTTTCAGGCTTATTATATGAAAAAGACAAAAAAATCAAATATAACAAAAAGAGAGGGAACGGGATGTATCTTCGTTATTTTGATGGCAGTACAGAGTCAGTTTGTCACCCTTGAACAAAGCACATATACTTATATATATTTCCTCCATTTGGGATGGTTCTAGTTTTGACCTAGGTTCAGCCTTTACCATGTTTCACTTGTCAGTTCTCCCCCGGTTGGTTATCTCTTCCAATCATATGGAGATTTTGTTTTTCCTCCTGCAGGACAGACTTATACAGTGTCACTTTTTACTGCCATGGTCATCCCAGAGTCGTGCTTTTGTTCAAGGGAAGTCTAGCCTGAGTCGGCCATTCTGCGGTGTCTCTTGACTCATTATTCAGTCGGCCTTCCCGGTCTTGTCAGTATCATGTTCTATCACATCATATGTTTTGATCTTCTGCTCGTGCTGGTTTGAGAAGGTCTCCATTGACTTCTTGCCGGCGGGTTTGTCTCTTATCGACTACGACACATTGCTCTGAGAGCAAGCCTAGAGCCGCACCTTGGGCCTATTTCCATCATTGATAGGTGACCTCGTGCTCAGCATTTGATCATCATCATGGGTCTGTGACTGAGTGGTTTCCCCTGTGTTCGACGTCAGCACACATTATCACACTTGGGATTCGTGCAGTACCTGGATTTCCATTTGACCCTATCGGTGGATTTCTCGCCTCTGTGTCAGCTTTCATTATTGGTTGGTTCGGAGGGTTTCTTCCGTGCGCTAGCTTCATCTTGTGCACGTCGGAAACGTACTTCGGTTTTGGTTCCATCACTCTACTTCGTCCGATTCCTTCCAAATCTTGGCCTGCGGGTTACACTCGCGCTGGACCGATGTGGGATGCCTTAATGCCTTCCTTCCAGCAGATATTTTCCCATCGACTTCGACTCATTGCTCTGGGAATAAGGTCTAGAGTCTTTTTGTCAGTACCTTAGGGTTTGCAGTCATCAGTGGCAGACTCTTCGCTATCGACAGTTGGGATTCATCATTGCCTCCTGATTGGTAGATTCTTTCAAGTGTTCGACTTCAACTCATTCATTCACACTTGTCAGATTGTACTGGGGCACCTTGACACTCATTATCATTATCGGTGGGTTGTCTCGCGTTGGTTAACGGGAAACATCATTGCCCTGTAATCCAACGATTTCTCACATGGTCGACTTCAGCTCATTTATTCCCATTGTGTAGAATTGTGCCGTCGTGATCGGTGAAGACCTCGGGTTGCATCAGCATTTCTCGGTTCACTGTTGACAGTCCTTTCAGTTTCTGCCAGTGTTGCCATCCACCCTTATATGTTGCAGTTCAGCACAGCAGCATCTTATATGTTGGTCCCCGAGTTGCGTGATTGTACCGTTTGATCTACCACTTATGATCCGGTACTTGGAGATTCAGTTACTTATTTGATCAGACATCCAGTTGCACCATCTTTGATCAGCTTTCTATATGTGATACTTGGACATTGATTCAGACTTGTATTTTCGGGCCATGCTCAGATGATTCATTGTGTACTTTCAGTTCAGCTATACTTGTATACATATTGGATCTATTCAGTACTTTCCATATGATGTATTTTTGACTGAGCATGGGTATGCCCGCCTCAACATGAGTTGACTCTCTATTTTCTTTCATTGGTTTTTGGCAGGCTGAAATCTGGTGAAGTCCTCTCTTGTCCTTGCGAAGTTCTTTCTATGTGCATAATACATTTCGGCCATCATGTACCCCTTCCGACCTCATATATTAGGGGGCATCTGTTATAGCATCATTTCTCACTTTGACATGATTCATGATTGCTTTATGGCTTTTTGGGCACCCATTCCTACAGACTTGGACAAATTCACTTAAAAACATTGTAAAATCCCTCATACGCGACTATGCCCATACTTTTCCGCGTGTATACGCGAGTACAGCTAGACTTTTCCGCGTATGCCATTAAAATGATTAAAAATATATATAAAAATCCCTAATTTCGCGCTGGGTTGATGGTTACTCAGGTAGTTCAACCACCCCAGCCCGTGGCCAACTGTTTCCAACTGCTGAAACTACTTGGAGGGACTATAAAAAGCCCTCATGTGTATGGCCTAAGGGAGAGAGAGAATTATTGATATTATACTCCGTTGGTATTCCCTATCCAAGTCTGATTCCCCGTGCCTCCTGCACTTTCCCAGTTCATTGTAGGAAACCCTTGTTTCCTTGAGATACACATCCCTTTATATGTTATCTCGTATGCACCAGTTTTGAAGGAGTCTTAGCGAGGCAAGGGCTGGACGGATCCGGACGACGGTCTGCGAAGGCCTTGGAAGGATCAGGTGATCTCTCCTCTTGATTACTTTTGTACGTACTATTTATAATACAGAAGTATCATGTTGTTCCCGAAATAAACGTGTTAGTGTATGCTTTAATGTATGAGAATATTTGTTATACAAGCATTCATTATGATTTATTTAATGTTTTATATGAATCTCACTAACATATAGAGTAGAAATATGCTGTACAACTTGTCCTTTGTGCTGGTTTCTTCTTGTATTTCAGGTTAAGGAGGAAGGACGGTTGCAGGGAGTTTGAACTCCACGTGGATCTACTTCAAACGTAGGACCAACGGGTAAACCTCTCATTCTGCTCTATTTAGTTTTTATGAACGTGCATGATTGTGTGAGTCTCTGTTAAGTAGTACGCCCCTGCTCTGTGGAGGTTGAATCCCAACCAACCTCTAGGGTGTTAATTCCCCGAAACAACGCTCAATAAACATAGTTTAATAATGCTTGCATCCTTCAAAACCTCATCAATTTTTTATCCAACCTTTACACAGATTAACACACAGGAAATTCATCAACAAGGGGCGTGTTTCAATATAACTACATAATCTAATTATAAACAACTCAACGCGCATATATAGATACACAGAAATCCACACATTCCAATTATATACAGAACCAATTACAAAGCTAAGGCATTTCAGCCTTAGACAGAAATCCTTCTGCTATTACATTGCAACTGCCCCCTTTCAGATATTACAGGCTCGTTGTTTATATAGGAATTACAAAAGGTCATGAATCGGTTGAGATCCACAAAATCTCTTCGAATCACTCAAAGAAACTCTTAGTCTTCTACTGCGCACACTTGGCAGATCATCAGTTATAAAATTCAGTATCGTTTTTAACAAATTTCGCCCCAATTTCGCATGGTTGTTCGCATACCTAGCTTCAGATTCGACTTAATTCAAATCTGTCTAGATGCTCCTGCATCAGAATCCCAAGGCAAAAAAATTTATGACCAACTGGTCATATGTATTCTTTAACTGTCAGTAATTCTACCCACATCATCTGTGGAACTGCTCCTTGTGATCTTCCTGTAGCAACATCTCCTGAACAATTCTAACCTGCATCCTCTACGGAATTGTCCTCTGTGAGCTGCAACAAAACCTCTGCAATAGAAAGTCCTCACTGCTACCAGATACCTCACCAAGCTTCTCTCCTGAGCTCTAGCTTTTGGCATCTCTCTGGTTCGCTCCTGTGGAACCATTTGATCACTCCTGCTCTAGGCTGCTACCTGTTAGCACTTGAATTGGACCTCAGGCTGCAAAAGGTAAATCAGGGTAACAACTAAACCATGCTCAGCCTTGTAGCTAGCCCTACAAGGACAGGAGAGGGCTCTCTCCGTAAAAGAATATTCAATGGAACACAATAAATGGACTGATATTAGGCTAGATAAAATGATGGGAAAAGGGTTTAATAGAATGAATGAGTGAATGAATTAATTAATTTCAGGGATGTGTGGGGTAAAAAGGGACAGTTGAAACCAGGAATTAAATCAGGACACAGGGTATTTCATGGGGCAAGATAGGCAGGAAACTTAGCAATTAATATTCAATGAGGATGGAATGGAAAGACTGGTGAGAAGCTGAAAAGGGTACAATAAATGGATCCTTTTAAAACAGAAGGAAAAACACATAGCATGAATGATTTCCCAAGGCAGAGCATATAAAATGGATTCTACCTTTCTATATTGAAAGCATTCAAAGGAAAATGTTTATGAATGAATGAAACACATAAAAATTCACATATGAAACAAAGGAGAAAAACAAATGCTAAACTCTCATACCACATGGATCCCACAAATCAGAGCTGCATCTCTTATTAATTCCTATCAGACTGTACAATGTAGTGCAGAGATTTTTCTTCCACACTATTCCCCTACTTTCTCCAAATCAGACTTAGACTGCATACAAATGATTTACAATTACATTAAATAGGCTGAAATGTGGGAACACAGATCCACAAAAAAGGGAGTTGTTCTAACAGCTGAAGAGCTGAAATACAATCATAGTAAAGAAATACAAAAATTTTCCCCTGAAAATGAGGGACAGCATTACATTGACTGCTTTCAAGGAGATTTGCTATTAGGCTGTATAAATGAAAATACGTAATCCGATGAACAGATTCCCTGTTTTGCTTCTTGTTGTAACAATATTGTTATAAATAAGCTCTCGGCCTTTTGACTGTTCTCTGCTTTCCATTTGTTGTTTGAATAAAACCAACTTTTTTAATAAAAATGGCTTTGAACGAAAATTTTTCCTTTTGTGAAGGGAAAAATAGTGAATAGAAGGGAAGGGAAAGGAAACGGGACCCACATAAATCACAATCGGAATCGGGCGGGGGAGGGATATAATATAAAAAACAGAAATTGCAATCAGATTTGAAATGGGGCAAGCGGAGTGATATATATATAAAATAACAGTTTAATCGCAATCGGAATGGAGAGGCAGAGGGGATATATCACACGATAACATATTTGCGATGCGATTGGGAAGAAAAACCTTTATAAAAATGAAACGAATGAAATTTAAACTTTTACAAAGGAAAAGGGGTTTTTGTTATGAATGGCGGAGGAACCGTATGGTGGGACCGGCAGGTCAATTGCAATTGCAATATCGGAGGGGAGAGGAGAAATATATATATGAAACAATATTTCCGATGCGATTGGGGGGAAAACCCTTTGTATATAGCTTAAAACTAAATTTCGGGTTTAACAAAGGAAAAGGCCTTTTGGTAATACAAATGGGCAGATATATTATGGTGGGCCCCGCAGGTCAATCGCAATCGGAGATCGGGAGCGGGGAGTAATCGCAATCGCAAAACTTGCAATGCGATCAATCGGAGGGAAAGTGCGATCGGAGGGATCGGGAGAGGAGTTATGATTATGCGATCGGGGGAAGGACTTGCGATTAGGTCAATCGAGAATCGGAGGGATCGAGAGAGGAGTTGCGATCGGGTCAATCGGAGCGATGGTGCATTTGGGTGGATCGGAGTTAAGTTGCCATTACGATGATCGGAGTTTTGTGCGTTCAATCTCATCGCAAATATTTGCGATGAACCGATCGGAACACTTTATATAAATGTTGCGATTGAAAACGTTATGCGATTGCGGTTTAAAAGCAGCGGGGTTTATATAATATAAAACTTTGTTTCGAAATTTTACGGGGTATGGTCGGGGAAGTGGTTAAGGGGCGGAACTTATAATAAACTTTGATTTTTGTTTATTATAAATTCCTACGGGGTATGGTCGGGGAAGTGGTTTTATAATTAAATCACATATGTATTTACAAGTTTTATAATGTGATTTTGTAATCGAAAAGGGGGGAAAGGGGTTTTTAAAGGGAATATCAAAACTTTAAACATAAAGTTAAAAGGGAAACATGGGAAATAGGGGAGGCTTAGGGAATAGAGGGCTTTTATTTCACTTAAGCATAAATTTCAATCCAGAAGTCAGTTTTGAGAATGTAATATACCTTTGGAAAGCTCTTTCCGGGCTCTTTCTGATGGATCTACTTTGAAGATGGTTTGGCGCTGAACATGTTGCAGAAAACTTATCTGAAGGCAAGGACATCACTTTGTGGAGATAATAGCTTCTGAATAGTGACTTATTACATATTATGATATAAAATTACATAGTGAATGATAATAAAGGCAAGATATCATGTTTTCACTTCAAAAAATGGTTTTGAGGTGAAAATTACATCAAAAAAATGTTTTCTTTGATCTTCCAGGTGCTGTGACTTTGAATTTATTGACATCCTCATGACCTTGCTGATGTTATTGATACTTGACTTATTAATTTGACCATGGTGAGACCCTAGAAACTAATGAGACCCATCCTATGACCTACTGACATGATTTTGAGAATAAAAGTGACTAATAACCGAAGACTATAGAGAGGAAAATCAACAAGTTTTACATGAGGGAAAACTAATGAAGAATTACTACCATCAATGAATCCATGACCTAACGGAATGGTGAAATTTATTCAGTGTGAGACACCTAATATGCAAATGAAAAAAGAGCATATTTGATCACTGATGGCAGTATGAATAGACTGACACTAACATTTTCTCCAATGGGGACGGTAGCTCCTTGGAGGTGCCAAGAACAACGTAGACCAAGTAGCCTTATCCTTTGGGCATGGAGTCAAAATGTTTAAAACTAACACAAATGAAAACCGACTCTGACTCTAGACTAAGAATGAAAACTGAAATAAAACCAAACCATACACTTATCATCCAAGTTTTATAGCCTTCACCTCGGGCCCCAAACTCGAATGATTATGCATTTTGAACTTTGCTTTTTAGAAAAATAAAATGGTATATACAATGATGATGAGATAGATTCTGATCCATGTCTTCAACAATGGTAGTGCTTCAATAGCCTACCATTTACTGCTCCTCCAGGACAATCCTGGCCATTCATTTCTGAAAGCAAGAAAGCATTCTGACCCCTGTATGTTGTAATTCTGTATGGTCCCTTCCAAAGGTTGTCAAATTTACCGTGCTTCCCTTTGTCTTCATTTCTTGCATCCCATTTCAACACTACATCATCCACCTGAAACCTTTCTACTTTAGTCTTCCTGTCATAGATCTTTTTAATCTTTTCCTGCAATTGACCCATTTTCTGTGACACTTCTTCTCTTGTTTGTTGAAGGTGGATCGTCTGGTTGATTCTTCGCTGGTTGTCATCATATTCACTACCAACTTCTTGTAATAATTTCATAACTGGAACTGTAAGAGAAGTAGAAAAAACAACATCAGTACCATAAACTAGCTCAAAAGGTGACATACCTATTGATTTTTTATTGCTGACTCTGTCTGCCCACAGTGCGTTGATAAGCTTCCGGTGCCAATTTCTTTTGTTTGCCTCCAACATTTTCTTGATTATATTCATCAGCAACTTATTGGATGACTCTGCCAGGCCATTGCCTTGTGGATAATACGCTGTTGAATGGCCCAACGCGATGTTGTACTTATCACATAAATCGACCATTTTATTTGATCTGAACGCGGCTGCATTATCTGTCACAATTTTACATGGGCAACCAAAACGGGATAAAATATTTAATTCCAGGAATTGAATAATTACCGTGTCAGTTGCCTGCTTGGTAAGGATGGCCTCGATCCATTTCGTAAAATATTATGTCTCAGTCAATATCCATCGATTTTGTGCTGAGGACGCGGGATGTATTTCTCCTATAAAATCGAGCCCCCACTGCTGAAAGGGCGCGTTCACTGAAACAGGTTTCAAAGGAAGTGGAAGCAATTTCTTTTTCCCTTGGAAAATTTGACATTCATGACAATTCATCACTGTTTTATATAAATCAGAAAACAACGTGGGCCAATAATACCCAGCTCTCAATACCTTGTTCGCTGTAGTTTTCCAAAACAAGTGCCCACCACAGTCACCTTTATGGAAATCGTGCATTACCTTCTGAGCTTCTTCTTCAACCAGGCAATTTAGCAAAATGCCTCCCGAATCCTTCCAAAACAGAGCACTGTTCAAAATACAATACTTTGCAGATTTGAGTTTCAAAGATCTACCTTTACTCTTAGAAATGTCTGGAGGAGGCGAGAGATGCTGAAGAACATACACAATATCTGAATACCAAGGGGACTGCAGAAAAATATCTAAAATAGGAACCAGTAAACCTTCATCTTCCTCTTCCGACATTGCTGAAATGAGGTTTATATCTAAAGCACGTAGATTTGATTAGGCCATCAATTTCGCCAAACCTTGGCCTTTGATCAACTTAGTAGGCTTGATCTCCAAATCGTACTCCAACATAGCTGCTATCCATTTGCCTCTTCGACCTTCTGGATCAGTTTGCATGAGCACATCCTTGACTGTTGCGTTAGGGACATATGCTGTAGTGTGTGAATGCAGAATATAGACCCTAAAATATTTCAATTCCTTGACAAGAGCCAATTCCTGCTTTTCAATAATATTATATCTTAAAGCAGCATCTCTAATAGTCCTACTGAAAAAGGCGATTGGCTTTTCTACTCCATCTCTCTTTTGCATTAAAACAACGACCATAGTATGCTCAGATGCAAATGAAAATATAATAAAATCATGAGTATAGTCGGGACTGATCAGAACTGGGGCATTAGACAAAGCAAACTTTACAAGATTGAATGATTTGATAGCTTCCTCACTCCACTTAACAGTGCTGTCTTTCTTCAACATATTGGTCATTTCTCTCAAATGCTCAGCCAGATTAGGTATAAATCTGTGTAAAAAATTCATCTTACCATTGAAGGCCTGAATTTCTTTCTTGTTCCGTGGAAGATCTATGAGTTGGATTTCCTCCACTCTGGCTGGATCTATGCGGATGCCATCTTTAGAGATGATATGCCCGAGCAATTTGCCCTCATCCATGGAAAAAAGGCTCTTTTTGGGATTGAGAGAAATCCCAAACTTTCTGCAACGCTAAAAGACCACTCGTAAATGGTGCAAGTGCTCATCATCTGAACCTGAAAACACTGTCAAATCATCCAAATAAACAACAAGAAAAACGTCTTTTTCATTTGCAAAAGCAATGTCCATTGCACGCTGGAAAGTGGCTCCAACATTCTTCAGTCCAAAGGGCATCTTGGCATACTGGAAAGTTCCCTAGGGAGTTGTGAAGGCAGTTTTATCTTGGTCCTTCTCATGCACCAAGATCTGGTTATACCTTGAGTAGCCATCAAGTAGTGACATCCTAGATGCTCCAACTACTCTCTGTAGGATATGGTCCATTTTCGGAAGTGGGTAATTATCCTTTAAGGATGCCTTATTCAAGTTCCGAAATTCAATACACAGTCTTATTTCTCCAGTCTTTTTATGCATTGGGACCAAATTTGAAATCCAATCAGAAAATCTAATAGGAACTATGATTCCTGCTTTGTACAACATGTTTACCTCCTTTTCAATTGATGGCAAAAGCTTTGGATTGATTCTTCTCAGCTTCTGTCGGAAAGGCTTCTGATCCGGCTTGATAGGAATTGTATGCTGAATTATGTTCTTATCATACACTTTCAAATATGAATAATCCCATGCAAATACATCAGAAAATTCAGAAAGGAGTTTAGCATGCTTCTCCTTTACCTCAAGGGATAATGCCTTTGATAATTTGACAAACTTGGGCTGATCAGCTATTCCAATATTCACATCTTCAAATCCTTTCTCTGTGGGCACCAAGCTTGGTTTCTTTGCGACATCATCCTGGTCAAAAAGCTCCTCTAGAGGTATGAGACCTCTAGGAATTACATTATCCTTTAGCTGCAATATGTCCATCTGGTTTTTTTCCAACTCCTGATCATCAACCTCATACTCACCCTCTATAGGAGTATCTTTGAATTTTCCATCACCCTACAAAAATGTATTGATCTCATTATCATCCCAAAACACTTGCCAGTACCTTAAGTTGTCTGGAACAACAGGCCTATTTTTGACATGGATCTCAAACTTGTTGCTGGAGTTCATTGGAACCTTCAAGTTACTTGCAGTAGTGGCAGATTCAAAACTCAAAAAACGATCTTGGGACATATGGGAAATAGCACCCGACGCTTCCACTGTGCCACCTCCATATCTGCACACACCCATCTCAAATCCAACACCTTAAGGTCCAATGTTCAATCTTCAGCAATGTGATATTGACAGCATCTCAAACCAAGGGTTTAAGCCCTCCGAGTCTCCTCATACCTTTGTACTCATTATATGCGGCCCGCCTTTAAACTTAAAAACCCGAATCCAAACTTGCAACCATTAACATTCAATTGAGGTGGTTAAACAAAACAATGCACCCATTACCTTTAACCACGAAATTGACCCACCTACGCGCGCTTCCAAATGGAATTCAAAACATTTAGCGGTATTACTTCATAAAACCACTCATCTCAAATGCAGATTTAAAATGCGTTCAATGCAGGGGTTACTCGGTAGTTTAATGCGCTCCTCCAAAACTTGTATTCTCCACTTTACCACTGTGAATCGTCCTCAATCCGACTCGATTCAGACAAAAAAGAAACAACGTTTCTATCTCAGGTGAAATCACTCCAAAAAATAGAGATTCGATGCTAAAATTTTAATACGCTCAATAAACAGAGTTTAATAATGCTTGCGTCTTTCAAAACCTCATCAATTTCTTATCCAACCTTTACATAGATTAACACACAGGAAATTCATCAACAAGGGGCATGTTTCAATATAACTACATAATCTAATTATAAAAAAATCAATGTGCATATACAGATACACAGAAATCCACACATTCCAATTATATATAGAACCAATTACAAAGCTAAGGCATTTCAGCCGTAGAAATAAATCCTTTTGCTATTACATTGCAACCGCCCCCTTGAGGACATTACAAGCTCGCTGTTTATATAGGAATTACAAAAGGTCATGAATCGGTTTAGATCCACAAAATCTCTCCGAATCGCTCAAAGAAACTCTTAGTCTTCTACTGTGCACACTTGGCAGATCATCAGTTACAAAATTCAGTATCGGTTTTAACAAATTTCGCCCCAATTTCACATTGCTGTTCGCATACCCAGCTTCAAATTCGACTTAATTCAAATTTTTCCAGATGCTCCTGCATCATGCTCCATGATCCACATATTTATAAGGCAAGAAGGCTGCAAAAGCCCTTATTGCTATGGCTGCTCTTGGGTGAGTATCGTTACTACCCAATAGCTCATCATTTTTTGAATCATGCCTTGAATTTCAATGTTATTTTGTAGCACGAGAAGGCATGTACCATTTCTATTCACTTGAGAGAGTATGGCCACCACATGACATCTCCTATGTCTATGTGTTTTGCATTGTGTAAAATTTTGCATCTTGATCTCATGATGTGCATTGATGATGATACTTTGTATTGGGCTGATGTGACATATCATATGTCCATTAGTATGGTTTGGTTTCATGATGCACATGAGGAGGAAGGAAGGCAACAAGACCTCTTGTTGATTTGGTTGCTTTTAAATGAGTATGGTCACCACCCCAGAGCTCATCATTTTCTGATTCATGCCTTATGTATCAAAGATAAATTGCAGCAAAGAGAGGCATGTACATCATCTTTTGGAAAGCTTGGCTTGCCCATCTTACATGGAGGATATGGAGGATGGCAGCAAAGGGCCTTGCTCCGGTGGATATTATTAGGGGAATATGGTTTGACATCTTTGTCCACCCATGTTGTTCCTTCACTTCTTCTTTTTCATAACACTGGAATGATGGAGTTTGGATCCAACAAGGCCAATAGGGCTAAGAATGAAAGCATAACAATGCTTAATCAAGTTCATAAAACATGGATGGAAGAATGTTATGCATGATGAAGCTTTTCCTTTATGGAAGAAGTTACTTATTTTTTTATATCTCTCATGTGTTTATGATGGTGTTGGACATCATGCAATTGTCATTTTGTACTTCATGATAAGCAGGGAAAAGTTTAAGGATGGAAAATTATTTTGAAGTTTAAAAATTTCGCGAATCTCACTAGTTCCTAATGTGAAAAATATAAAATCTTTATTGATGTCTTTGTAAAGTTATTAAAATTTATAATGATATTATATATATTGTCTATATAATGTTGGTGATTTTTAAGGTAAAATAATTTTTTATTGTAAAATTTGGGCGAAGCACTTTTATAAAAAAATGGAAATTGGCGAATCTTTTTTTTGGAAAAACCATGGAAAAATAGCCCACCTACGAATATTAGCCCCTAAAATTTTCCATGATGATAAGAAGGGGACATCTAACCTTACAGTTGGAAGTCATCTCATGCATTTGTGGAAGACAGCTTTGGAACCAAACATACATGACCTATTGCAGCAAATGGAGGAAGCCTTCCTTATGTGGATGCCATTTGGAGGGGAAAAGATGGTTTGCATCTACAATAAGAGTTGCTTGAGGGCAAGCAACATTTTGCCGGGGGATACTGTAATATTCCCAATTTTTGCAGCTAATGGGAATATTGCATTTTAATTTCAGTTTGCTTAACTCATGAATAAAAGTATAAAGGAAGAACTATAAAACTCCTAATCAACAAAATAAATCAATGCCCAATGTGAACATGGAAAAATCTGGGCCATTTCAATAAAATACACTTAGGTGTGAAAAGGAATGAAGAAGGTTGACTAGGTCTACAGAACCAAATCACAGCAGTGTCTAGATGCATTGAACCTCCTTATTGATCAGTGCAGTTTTAGATGGATATCCTTCATGTGAAAAGGGTTAACTCATTGGAGGTGGTTTAGGGTTTTATAAGTCCTAATGTTATAAAATGAAGAGGAAGGCCACAAGAAAAGGTTGTTGAAGATAATTCGATTTTGAGATTGCTTGGGCAACTCAAAATCTCTGGCTGTTTAGCTAGAGAGAGGAATTTCTTGTTTAGGAATTCCTCCTCCTTCATTGAGGAGCTCTTGAAGGAGTATGTTCTGAATTGCCTCACATCTAAGCTTGAGGCCAAGCATCCTCCATCAAGACAATGTTATTTCTGCAGCAGAATAATACTGTGTTGCTGGGTGTTTCTGTGAGGGGTTTTCAACACCACTTCCAAATCTATTTTTGCAGAAAAGGGATCATTCCTTTCTCTGGAAGATTAGTGAGGAAGCATTCAGCTTCAGTTCCAGATCTTGGCATCAAGCCAAAGTACCTTCCAACATCAACTGCGCAGTATACTTCAGAAACTATGTTATTTTCCAGTGCATTGTTGCAGCAGGGTTTCTACCCTAGTTTGGTGCTCATTTCCTTGAGGAAGGGCCATCCCTTCTTCCGGAAAGTTTGTACTTCATCCTCTTCTATAATTTTTTATATTTCAGCTCATCTATTCAAAGTTTCAGTGATTCTGCATTTTTTAGATCCATATTCTGCAGATCTGATACTTTTATGTGTTCTTTCATGAAATCCCCTTGCCGGGTGATCTATTTGATGTATAAAAGGAGTTGAATCTCCATTTTTCTTCATGATCGGTTGTAATAAACATCAGATCTGATGTTTCAGACATATTTTGTCTAATGTCTTCAGAAATTACGCTCTGCATGCCTCAACCATTTTCTGCATACTCAAAGTCATGGGAAATCAACATTTTTAAGCATATCCGGGGATGGAGGAACTGTTTAACTTAGCTAGAATGATTTTTTTGAGCTAAAACGCCCGCCATTTCCCTTAATTTTACGCAGATTTTTGAATACATCTATTTTAGGGTCAAAATCACTGCTTTTCCCCACTTTTTGGATCCTAAATTCAGATATGAGTTGCTTCTGTACTTGAAATCAGTTTCTGAATGTCTATCAGAACATTTTATGGATTGATAGCTTTCTGCACTTTCAGTAGAGCTTTTAATTTGCTGCAACCCCTCATTGGGCCTTCTCCTGAAGATAACTAGGTGTGGGAGGCATGTTTAACCCACCTAGTCTTATTTGTTTCAGCTCAAATCTTGGATTTAGTTTGTATATTGTCTTATCTAAAGGATACAAGAGTTATTTTCCTATTCTAAAGCATATTTTCCTGAAAATGCGTTTTTAAGTGCATGATTCATGAGCTGTTCCTAAATAGGAATATTACAGGAATTTTTATCCAAGAAAGAGAAAAATCATAATAAAAAGGACCACCTGAAGAAGAAGAAAGTGTTTGTGTCAAAGAAGAGAAAAATTAAGGAAACAATGGAGAAAGTTGGGTCAAGTAATGACTCAGATGAGGCGGTCATCATGAAGAGTCTGCCTCACCATCCTTGTACATGATCATTAGATAGTCAAAGCATGAGTATGGGAGGAACATATAAATCTATAATGGGTCCTTTAAGCCTGATTGGAGGACCAAACTTGGTGGAAAGCATGGTATCCCAGGTATGATAAGATGTTGGTAAAAAAATTTTTAATCTCCCTTATTATGATTTAGAGGAAGAGGGAGCTAAAAATCCTGTTATGAAGTTTGAATCAATAAGTATTCTTGAACATAATAAGGTTTAGAATGATTATGTGGTGGATGTTCCTGAGTGTGAGCTTGTTGGAGATGTTTCGATACTAGATAACCCCAAAATCATATCAACCAAGGAAGTCTAGGTGCTGAGTCTTCTTAGGATTGAATCAATTGAGGTTTTTTAGGTGTCGAATGACCCTAAAGTCAAGATTGTTGATAGTTCTATAATTGGAAGTTTGACAGAATCTTCAAAGACAAGGACATAGCTCAATCATTCTAGGAATGAGATCGAAATTGGTGTGGATCAAAGTCCTGTTCGAGATTGTCAAAGATGTGGATGAAGCCTGATTCAAGTTCGTTGGATGTGGTATGGAAGGTAAGTATATTTAATGTTTTTTTTTCGCAGAGTTTAATGGGAACATAATTTAATAAACCTAGAGTTGAACAACATTGCAAGAGTGGCACGATTGTGTGAAGAAGATGGTATAGCAGATGAACATAATTTAATAAACCTAGAGTTGAAAAACATTGCAAGAGTGGCATGATTGTGTCAAGAAAATGGTGTAGTAGATGAAGAGTGTTCAGCTCCTGTTGGAGAAATTTTGTTCTTGTTCCAGATTTCAGTTCCAGTTCTGATAGATGGATTCCTATTCGCACTTCCAACATTCTCATACATCAAGCTTAATTGAAGGTAAACAAGCACATGGGTTTTGAGCATCAGAGTGTTGACATGATCTTGTGTTCCCTTAATCACACTTAGTTCCTCCATATAGCACAAAACTCTGAAACTAATACTTCCATATTTATGTATAGCTTATATGAGTGGAGTTTTTAATGAAATGAATAGAGAGGGAAGGGTTGGAGTCTCTTTCTTGAGACTTGTAGCGTAGCCTTAGTGTTTAAGGTTACTAGTTATGGAGGAATAGACCTGGTAGGTCATTGGTTTTACCTTTGGATTCATTTATTTCCTACTCAATTGTATCCCAAGGTAGCTTACATGTGGATGCATCATGTCCATCTTTATTGCAACGTGTGCAATGAAGACCATAATTTTATCCTTGAAATTGTCTACCCCCCTACCTCTGAAATTTCTTCTTCTTCTTCCTCTTTGACCACCTCTTCCTCTAAAATAATATTGACCATGATTATTCTCTCTATGTGCAAGACACATAACTTCTTTAGAAGACTGAGGAGTTGTCTTATTCCCAAAATCATTTTCTCTCTCAGCAAAATTCTTCTCAAGAGATTCAAAGGTAATCTCTTTGAGATTTCCACTTTCTTGAAATGACTCAAGATAATGTCAATAAGTGGGGTATATTTCATTGACATAAGCTATGACAGGAATGTCTATTTCAACACCAGCGTTTTTAATATCAAATAGATCTATGTCAAGGCCGCAGGTAACTCCTCAAAATGAATTTTGTTTTTAATATCACACATAATAGATCTTACTTCTCATGCTAAATCAAGAGGGTTATCATTTTAGAATTCAAGGTTGAACACTTTAATGATCAATTGGACAAATTCAAGTTCAAAGTGTGAGTCATACAATTCTTTCAACTTCTTCAATGAATCATAAGCATTTGAGAATGGTGAAATATGGCAACTCGCCTCTTCATTTACATATGCTGCAATGAAATCATAGGCCTTGTTGTTCTTGTTTTCCCAAATGGCGATATCCTTGTCTGAGGTGGCCTTTGTAGGTTCATTATCTTCGTTTCCTACACAAACTCCTTTCCACAACTAATTTAAAATGACAGTGTGTTTTATTTTCTGGGACCACTCAAGATAGTTCTCCTTTCCAGTGAGAATCACTCCAGCAGTAGATATCAATGAATTAATTTTAAATATGTGTACTCTGTGTAAAAAAATATTTTGCTACCAATATACTGTAAGAAATTGCAATTATGGTGATAATTTTGTAAAAAAAATACAATTATGGTATGCATAGTTATTAGTTGGGGAAGTTAGTATATGGGGGAGGTATTATGTGGGGTAGGTTTTATTTGGGGAAGTTTTTATTGAGGGAGGTTTTTATTTGGGAATGTTACATATGGGTAACGTATGAAGGGATGGCAACGAATATATGGATTGGGACGTTGACTGTATGAAAGGTTGAAACTAATATATGGATTGACCGGGGAATTGAGTGGGCACTTACTAATCAAGTGTGAGAACTCAAGATTGGGCACGCACCAGAGCATGATCAAGGGAGTCCTTTGCGGTTGGCGGCGTATGCTCTGGAGGGATATATGAAACTGGTGAATGTTGACATGGGATGGATGTTTGGCTGTTTATATGTATATGTATTACGTTGGCTTTATGAAACTAGTGGAATGGAAGTTTATATATATGAAACTGGTGAATTCTGACGTGGGATGGATGTTTGGATGTTTATATGTATATGTATTACGTTGGTTTTATGAAAATAGTGGAATGGAAGTTTATATATATGAAAGTGGTGAATGCTGATTTGGGATGGATGTTTGGATGCTTATATGTATATGTATTACGTTAGCTTTATGAAACTAGTGAGTGCTGTAGTGGGCTAGATGTTTATGTGTGTGTGTGTGTGTGTGTGTGAGTGTTAATTTTGTTGTTTTACATTAACTGCTTGCTGCTTTACGTTGGCTTCTTGTTATATTCGAACATCATTCTCGAGCATCCTATCTTTGTTGAGTCGTTCAGAATCGCAATCAGCAGTGGAGAATGTAATTGATTTCATGAAATAGAAATTCCGTACTCTGTACCGTATTGAAATTAACGAATTAAACAGCGAACCGAATCATTTCAACTAATTTCCAAATTTTACTTCCCAATTTTTTGGACTAACTATGGTTTACAATTGATTGGGTGGTTCTATCCAACCAGGCGTGTGACTATTTTAATATTCTTGGTCATGACAATCAGTTGAAGAAATATATACAACTTCCTATCATGATTTTCAATATTATTTTAGTCCTGAAGATTTTTTTTTCTTTAATCAATTTGTATGCCATTTTGTGTGTTTTTTTGTGTCTCCAAGTTTGTGGTGTGTGTTGAATTTTTAGTATACTATCTTATTTTTCAAAAATCAAATTATGTAGAACCACAAATAATATGTTAACTATTGAACAAATTAATGTGGCATGTCATGATCCATGAGCATTAGTTACATGTTGTTCTTAATAAGGTCAAGATGGTGTGACCTATCGTGCTCAAGTAAGATCAATACAAGCTATTTTATACAAGGTCAAGTTGTAGAAATATCTCCTAAAGAAATTTTGTACCTAGAATGATATCCTAGATAACTGATGAATACTGCAGAGGGCCATGGATTCAACTAATGGTGGCAGTTCTAGGAGGGTTCATTATCGAAATTATCCTTTGAGAGGTCGAAAATTTTCGATTCTGTAAAGTATGTTAATGATGGTTGGAATCGGTTATGTCTTAGATGGATCAAGTGGGAAGCTCGAAAGTGTGGTGAAGAAAAGAGTGGAAACCATGAGATTTCAGAGTGGATGTGAGTGCTAGTGATGACCATATCAGACAAATGTGACAAAGATTCATATTGTTGTTGTACCGTGTGAGTGTTTTCAATATTCGTTACTTGTAAGAATTACGGGAGGGTATTGGAAGTAGTGCTTCCATGAGTGTCATGTGTGTCATGTGTATTACAAGTTTTCATTGAGAGTTCCAATGTATAATTCTAGAAATAGTTATTTTTCTATGTGTGATTTGTCTCTAAGTCATCATGAGTTATAGAGTTATAGATCCACTTTCTTCGGATATTATCATCTAAAATTTGGCAATCTACAACTATATGTGTAATTTATTATGTGCTTTGTGTTGTGTAATCTCTCTTTGCTGGCTTTCAAATTTCCATCATTCACTTGTAAGAGGTCATAGTATAAGCATTATTTGAAGGTCTTTGAAGGTATTGTAATTTATGACTATGCTACCCCTCGTACTTTTATAGGGGAAACAAAGAAAAAAATAAAACACAATTCTCGGGCTCTAAGATTACAGAATATTGAAAGGTAGAAGAGCTCATCCTCATTGATTGAGATGATTACTCTATTGAATAGAATGCAGTAAGTGAGCAAGATCTTGGTTTCAAATATGAAAAATAGAGAAATCCAAGAACTTTTGATCCCTGTTAATATTATTCAGGGTTTTCTTTATATATAGGTTGATCCACTGAATGTATCGATGGGTCCTTCTTCAAACCCATGCCCTTGTCTCGATGGATTTTCCTTCTACCTCACACGCACTTACCCGCCTAGAAGGATGGAAGGGCTTTGCCATTTGGGGCTTCTCGGGTATGGGCATTACTTTTATGGCCTTTCTACGACATATCTTATAAAAAATCACTACTCGCTCAATATTAGTCTCAGTATGAGTTCCAATTATAGATTATATATATCTCTATGAGGTGTTGATGTTCAAAATAGTGGCAGATAGCAAGAAGCGATGGGAGAATTTGTTGTGGGTTTAAAGCCACATGAATATGGTTAAATCTATGCCAAGACTTGCCCAACTCAACCCTCTCGTCTGTGTCAAGGAAATTATAGCCCATAAAGAATGATTCTGGAG
The DNA here is from genome assembly GCA_034641835.2 of Pinus albicaulis. Taxonomy (NCBI): domain Eukaryota; kingdom Viridiplantae; phylum Streptophyta; class Pinopsida; order Pinales; family Pinaceae; genus Pinus; species Pinus albicaulis. The sequence goes on from CM076573.1 coordinate 213,075,275, forward strand.
CATGTGATCTGGATGACAGTGAGAATGATAAAAAAAAATAAACTCACTGAAATGTATTCACACAAGAAAACCAAATAATACACCTTTTCTTTTCTTCGCACTTGAAATATTGAATTATTTAAGTCAAAATGAATAAAACTAGTATTATTGTAAATGCAATACTGAATTATTTAAGTCAAAATGAATAAAACTAGTATTATTGTAAATGCTAATTTCATTCTTACAAAGTTAAATGGTTGTTTTCATATTTTTCCTTTTTTTGTTTTTAAACTTAAAATAAAAAACATAAACCAAGTATATAAAAGGTAAGGAAATGAATACATGCTAAACGAAGAAAAAGAAAACAAAGAAAAGTTTGAATTAAGTTAGCCAATGATTTCTATTTCTAGAGAATGGGAATCTATTTGAATTGGAAAACCGCCTCCTTTTATTGAATTTTTGAGATTAATAAATGGCTTGGATAACTCGCTCGACTATGGGATGAGTTGGCCAGTTGTAGTGGTTCAACTGCTTGTTAATTGCTTCATACTTGTTTGAAACTTTAATCAAAACTTTTGACATTCACCTTTTATTATTTGGTGCATGTGTATTCCACCCAATCCACATTTTTTAAAATAAAATATATATTTATTCCTTCTTTAATTACATTTTCAAGAGATGCAACAAATCTGGAGACAACTGGATAGTAATGGCATCACAATGTTTCTATCTTTGCCAGTAAACCTAGAAATAGAAAACTGGGGCAGGAAAATTACAGTGTAGATCGATATCTCCTACAAAAATCCAGGGAGTATAAAATTCGCAAAGCTATATTGGTTACAATCGCTTTCCCCTCTCGGTACCAGCAATTTTTTTTTTTCAATAAAGCCATAATTTTGTATTATTCTTATTCACCTACCGCTGATCAATCTAAGCTTTCATAAATGCATCATGGTCTTAAAAGTAAGGGCACTTGTAATGCGACCAAGGTATCTTAATAAAATTCCAGTTTCTGTGAAAGTGTTCTCCATTGAGTTCATGGTATATATACTCTTCATCAAGCACATCAAAGTATTTAGCTGGATGGCCATTCATGATCGTATACTGACATGGCGTAACCTCCAAAGGCGTGGTTTTCAAGGACTGGACATTTTGTGTTTTGAACTTTTGTGTATGAAGGAAGAGGAAGTTGATACACAACATATCTTTCTACATTTTCCTTATGCATTGGCACTTTGGGAGGGGATGTTGGACCACTACAATCTAACTCTCATGGTCCATTACCAGACTGTACATATGAATTATATTTTGGAGAAAAGAGCATTGTTATAAAGCGCTTCCAGTGTATATCTTATGGACTATTTGGCCGAGGTGAAATGCTATCATTTTTTATCATAAAGGTTTGGATAACCATCATGATACTATTAAGATGGTAGCCTACTTCAACAAAAGAGGGACGACACTAGGAAGTAAAGGAAACAGGTATCTAAATCAAGAGATATATGACAAACATTCACTGTTGGTTTTTTTGATGGTGCATGTGCTATCAGAAAATGTGAATGTGGAGCAGTCATATATATAGCTTTTGATAATTTCTATTCTAATAATTTCTATCATTTATGGTGGAAAGGTGGTGAGGGTATAAATAGAAGAACATAAGTTATTACAATATGGGGAGTACTGATTGCAGCCAAATGGCTCAGAATAGAATAGATACAGATTTATGGCAATGCCAAGGGAATTATAAAATGATTCAAGGGTCACAATGACTTCAACTTGCCTATCTTAATCAACTAGATGAATTTCATTAAAATTATGATAAGTTCTTTCCAACATGTAAATTTTGATCATATTTACAGAAATCAAAACAAGAGAACTGATTTTCTATCAAAAAGAGGCATAGCAAGGGAAATATGCAAGTTCTACTTCTCAACCTTAGAACAAGGTGGTATGACCAATGAAAGCAACATAAATTATTCATATAGTCATGCAAGGGATACCATTTTTTTGTTTCAGAATGTCGATATATCATATGCTATTTTGTAGTAGATAATATTTTTATAGTAGATAGGAAGAAAATAGAATATAGGAAATATTGTGGAACAAAGGAAAGTATTTACAAAGGTTTATGTTTTGATAGAAAGAAAATTGAATAGTCTGATCAGAAAATTCAAAAATATGTAATCCAAAAGAATAGAAAAATGATCCAAGATTTTTGTACTACCTTTATATAATATAAAAAATAGCGTTTTTTTCCTATTGGAAAAAAATACTCTTCATCGAGCACAAGATGAAATGAAAGATTTTCTCCTATGATTGAAACGACACACATCTACGTGCGAAATAACCATGCAGGCAACAAGTCTTAACAATGAATTATTCAACAGCGCAACCAAACTATTTGCAATACTCACAACCCAACATCGATGTCACAGGAGGAGCTACTTCTCACCCAAAAATAAAAAAACTATCATACCATATGCATAACTCAACTTTGAGTGCCAACACATATATCGAACAAGTATAGTTGCTGAGCAACAAGTTCCTACTGAGCGGGAAGTGCCGAGCAGGAAGTGTCGCTCTGTGGCAGTCGTTCCAGAGCCTGTAGCAACCATACCAAAGACCAAATGACACTTGAATTCCTAATAAATTCAAAACTTCCTCAATTGGCATTTGGCCAAGTTTTAGCGCTACTTGAACCTGATTAATGTGAGTCAGCTGATAGTTAGCAATAGCAGGTGAGATGGGATAGCTAGAAATATTGTAGTGCTTTTGGTATTGTTGTGAGTAGTTAAAATAGTTTTCTTGAATCAATAAAATACAACCATGTCCCCATATATTACTTCCACAATATATTTATGGTCAACCACAGTTCTCACTGTTCAGTAGTTCCAACCAGTTTCCATTGCATTGTAGTCTAGTAGTCTATTTAGGATAATAATTCTCGGTCCTTTGATTTTTCTATCAGTGCAAGGATTCCCCCTCGCAGACTTAAGCTTGAAGGGGATAAGGGTAAAGCCCTCACAATTATGGTAGCGTGCCACCTATGTGAGAAAGACTATAAAGCTATCACCACATAGCTATAGTAAAAAATCACCCGCTATGAAGAAAGTCGAAAGCACTACATTGAAAAACACGCTAATAGGATGGAAAGGTCTCACATCCAACCTATAAAATAAGAAATGGGGTATAGACATCCCTACATGTATTACACATGAAATCATATCAGCGAGACATCACGACATGTATCAATTACAGGTGCAAGCTTCTCAGCTCTACCAACAGCTTAATATTGTTGGTGAAGCTACTCAATATTGTTTGGCATCGCATTTGTTTTCTTGCATAAACAAATTGGAGACACACAAGTTAATATTTTTGGTGAAGCTACTCAATATTATTTGGCATCCCATCTGTTTTTTTGCAGAAACAAATTGGAGAGACACAAGTTTTTTGCACAGAAAAATTGGAGACACACAGATAAGAGAGACTTACAAGATAACCAGGTTATCAAGTTAATCAGGACCACTGATTAGGAGCATCGCAAAAGAAACTGTATTGAGAATGTAAGTTTTCCTCTTCACTCAATGTAGAGTGGGTAGTACCAACAGGCAATCATAGAATCAAATTCTGTTGGAACATAGAGAACCGTCGGAATGGGCACCGTAGCTGCGGGGTCGTTGCCATTTCTCCGCCCTTGGGACATCCACCCAAGTGCCTAGGCTCAACCTATTGCCCAAGATGACGTCTATGTCTTTGGGGAAGAATTCCACTATCCCTATGCATTCCCGATATAAAATCTCTGCTTCTGCAACATCAAGCTTGAGTATGTTTTCTCTAATGGAAATGCGTTTAGAGTGGGAATGGACCGGGTGGACTAAGATGGATCGAGTAGAACCTTGATGGTTGTTGTCCATTTAAGGGAGGCTTAGAGGTCATATAACCAGTCCGCCTCTTTCTGGCCAGCGAGCGACATAATTAGAGGATTCAACGAGACATAATCAAAGGATTTAGCAAATAAAAGAAAATAGAAGTAAGGGCCACTATCTTATATATATATATATATATATATATAATTGATATTTTCATAAGTCAACCCTGTCTACTAGACTTAGATTTGCATCTATTTCTGGAATTGAATGAGTTTCCAATGGGGTAAGTACCCAGACCAAATAGGTTAGCGTTTCCAAGGCACTGCTACAGTCTCTATCTAACCGAAATCCTTGAAGAGACTGAACATTTCATCATATTGTCAAAAGATGTGGGCGTGCACGTTGTTTCATTCTCGCTGAAAGAAAAGGGTTTTCTTCACTTCTTCAATATGTTCCAACTTTCATCTTCACACTATTTGAATACACAATTATTCTTCTCATAGGTGATCTACATCCAAGACTACATGGAAAAGCATTTCAAAAGTTTCATAATATAGTTTAACAATATTTAATTAAAATCAAGAGATTACAGAACAATGAGAACTCACAATATTTATACTTACCATTGTTTTATATTAATGGGAACAACACCGGGCTCAGCGACTGCATCGTCCATGTCCATCCAAGTATCTAGCCCACTTACTTCAAATACATGTCCATAGTCTACAAGCTCCACAAACATGTCAGATGGATAACACTCTTCTAAAGTCATCTGCTTAATGACATCCATATACTGTGGATTACAAGTCCTGCAAACCCTGGGGTAGGGCTTTCTACATAGACCTATAAATGGATGCCAACACCTCAAAATTTCTAGGAAAGGCCCCATTTCTGGGATTAATTGAGAGCTTTTAGGGATTAATTGAGAGCTTGCATTTCTCGACACACTTTGAAATTGGTGTTGCCTTGATCGACACACTTTGAAATTGGTGCTGACCACAAGGTCCAGAGGTCTTGGTCTTCTAAGGGTGAGGGCAAGGGAATTAGACTTTTTGTGACCAAATCCTCTTGAACAAAGGAGAAAGAAGGCTACGTCTATCTTGCATGGTTGTACAGGTGGGCATGGTTGTACAAGGCCAGAAAAAGCGTATTCATGTTGTATAGGGGCATGTACAGGTGGGCATGGTTTTTCATGTGCAAGGTGGAAATTTTACAAAGAAACATAAAGTATTCACTTATTCACAAGATGATCAAGGGATTTTATGCAACATTTTTTGTAATTAAATTAATGCTAACATTAGTTTCAGTGTAAAAAATAACAGCCGAACATATCGAACATGATATATAGTTATATTATTTTTGCTTTGGGAAGAGGCCAATAAGACATTAAACTAAAAACTAATCTCAAAATTACTCAGCTAAAAAATATAGTGTTATTGAAAGACAAAATAATGTTTCACAATCAATTTCGATTACTATAATCCCATGTTGTTAAGGGACTAATAACAACTTACCCGTTAAGGCATATTTGTTCCTTCATCGTATAATTAGATCCTCTTTGTTGAACCATTACTTCATATACTTGTGCAATAATTTGTGGTGAAAATAATTTCTAATCGTGTCATTGATGATGCACTTTGGAACATCCTCGTGTTTGGTTTTTGAAAAAAACATTAACTTCCCACCTCCTTTTCATTTTAAAAGGTGTACAGGACTAAGCAAAGTGTTGCCACATATCAATTCTAATTCTTTTAATTTAAGATCCTCTTCTTGCTTTTGATGCCCCATGCACATTTTCTCTCTATGATCAATCTTTCTTTCATTTTTTCTTTTAACTGGTGACACACATTTTTCATATAAACTGTTACAACTCGTTGGCATTTTATTATACAAACACAACTCCATTTTGAAATAATGATGAATATTTCCAACATTTTGTGAATTAAACCATCCCAAAGTTGAATCCTTCATTAATGCACCTTTCCAAATCATTTTCCATAATTGTGGAGGAGACTCGAGTATCTCAAGACCTATTGTGAAGCTACCATAATTTTCATTTCATCAATAATGACCCACGACCATTGCCTTGCGCCTTTTTTTTCACGATGAAAAAAACTATGGCTTATATACTGTTCCATTCAAAAAGCTTGTAATGAACTGTCAAATGTCATACAACAAAGATCCGAGATCTAGTTAGGAGTGGCTCAGAGATCCATCCAAGAAAAAATTTCCATTCCAAAAAACACATAAATCCAGCCTTTAGCAAAAACGATATGATCGGCAAATAATAGCAATAGTCCCTGAAACAATGCCCCAACATTGGGCAAAAGGTCAACAATGTGGCCCCAGATCAGGGCAGAGGCGCCCTGCCTGAGAAACATAATACTTTTCATTCTCATAGTAACTGGGGCCTCCAAGAAACAGACATGTAACAACAACATTTTCCAAAATGTAAAGAGAAGTAGCATCCAAAAACTTTCCAGAAGGAAACTAGAAAAAAGACCTGGCATAAAACAAAATCAGCAAGCCGAAAAACAACTCAATAAGAAAACACCGAACCAACAGCTCCTGGACCCGCTGAATCCACAAATTCATAATGCATGACACCAAACTCCCCTATCAGACCTTTTTTAGAAAGTCTATCAGCCTGGACATTCTTTTCCCTGAATATATGCAGAAAATTAATGTTAGAAAAGGTGGCCCTTAGAGTGTGTATGTGATCTAGCCATGTCATCAGATAACCAGGGGCTGATTTGGAATCCTTTTTAAGGTGCTCAATCAGAACCTTCGAATCACCAATCACCCAGAGGTTTCCTAGGTACAACTGTGACGCAAACCATAATAGGCCCCATAAAGCCAGCACTTCCGCCCTCATATTCGTTCCTTCACCTCCAAAACAGTGAATCTTATAGTGATACTGTGGCGAAATCAACAACCACGCACCACAACCACAAACAAAAATTTGTGAAGCCCCATCAAAAAATCTGGGTAATGTATCTCAAAAGGCCGCAGCCGCTTGGAAAGATCCACCGGAGGTTTCTGGCCAGTCCTCAACTTTTCCCATAGGCAGATAACGTTATTAGTGGTCCCCTCAGGGCTGCACTTCTGTCCTTCAAAAATCACCTTATTCCTACTGTACCAGATAAACCAGTGGAACATAGTTGGCATAACTCTATTATCTTTACATTTTGACTTCCCCCAAACTATAAAGTCCATCATATTGTCAAAATCTGGAAATTTCATCCTAAAGAACCTACACAAGTCCAGTAAAACTTTCTTGGCATAAGAGAATTTATAAAAAATATGTTGATTATCTTCTCCCCCACTCGAACATAAACAACAAATTCCAGGCCCAATCTTGCCCTTTCTCACCAAATTATCCCATGTGATATTTCTATTATTCAACACCAACCAAAGGAATAACTTCATTTTTAATTGGGCATTTGTCTCCCAAATACTCATACTAGATAAGCACTCAGCCTTTGACATAGAAAGAAGTTGGAGATTTTCATATAAGTCTTTCACCACCGGCATATCATTTTGAAGCAGCCCCTCCCACATAAACCTATCCCCTCTCTGATTCTAAATGAAGCCTCTGCTTCTCAAATCCGCAGTGTATGCGATCCACTCTTCCATCAACGTGACCCGTAACTGAAGCCCAGTAGCCAAAAACTAGACAAGGATACCATTGACCTTTTCTTGCATAACCTGGCTTAAGAAAAAATACATTTTCCATTTAAGTGGTTTATAAGTTGTCTGTCGCAAGAGAAATGATTTGAATCACCCCTCAATCTCACCTGTCCAATTAAGATCTTATCCTCGGTTCCAAAATTCCAGCGAAGGAGTGAGGCAAACGTAGGCTAGATGTGCTTGAAACCATTCCATATAGTAGATGCCCCCATGTATTTTTTCCATCCTGTCATAGCTAAAACCTCCAAATCAGATTCTTTAATATACTTGAATCTAATAAATTCGTTCCAAATACCATTTGACATCAGCACCCTCCATAGATATTTCATAAGCAGGGCCCCCCCAAAGGTCTCGAGATCCTTCAAACCCCACCCCCCCCCTCCTTTCTCCTTGGGTCTCATTATCAAATCCCAGCTCGCTAGGTGATACTTTCCCTTCTTATCCTTACCATTCCATAAGAAATGCAACATGGTGCTTCTAAAACGAATTAGAATCTTTTTAGGAATGATAAAAATGTGAGCCCAATACACCAACAACTGTTGTATAACAGCCTGAATTAAGATAACTCTACCACCCAACGACAACCATTTTGTAGTCCAATTACTGATCCTTTTCTCAGCCTTTTCAATCAACCAAACTTAGGCATCGGCAACATAATTATTAGGTTTCAAGTAAAAACCCAGATATTTAAATCCTAAGGACAAAGGCTTGGATTTGAAATTAAATAATTCTCCCACAGCAAGAATAGTCTTATTTTCACCTTCACCGTAGTAAATGCAGGATTTACTATTGTTTGCATTCATACCAGTGGCCGCGCAAAATCTGATGAAAATGTCATGAAAAGCCCACCAGACATATCGAAAGATCATACCGAATAGTAAAACATCGTCAACAAAAAAATTATGACTAATCTCCCTCAAATAAGACAACTTGATACCCTTATATGACCAAGAGATACAGCTTTTCTGATTTTGCAACTCAGGATGTCTATTACCAGGATAAAAAGGAGCGGAGAAAGAGCACATCCCTATCTCAATCCGTGGCCAGCCTGAAAAAATCCGATGCGACTCCTTTAATAATAACTGCCATATATGTGTCGGTCACACATCCCATGATCCAATTAATCGATCCCCTATCCAAACCGATCTTGAATAACACCATACGAAGAAGCCTCCATTTGACTCTATCATATGCCTTGCATAGATCAATCTTCATCACCATAGCCTTTAATTTCTTAGATTGGATGGAATGTATCACTTCTTGAGTAGATGCTACAGCATCATGAATGCTCCTGCCTTTCAAAAAGCCTGATTTTTCTGGTGTAATAAATCTGGACAGAACCCTTTTCAGTCTCTTAGCAATAGTTTTAGAGATCACTTTATAGAGTGTGTTGCATAAGGAGATTGGCCTAAAATCATTAAAATATTTAGCACCAGATTTATTTGGAATCAGTACCAGAAAAGTGGAATTCATGTCCCCCAGAATCTTCCCAGTTCTTGTTACATCCTCAACCATATCGACGATGTGGGAAATGAGTATATCAAAAAAGTGGATAAAGAAGTCCGGGGTCCAACCATCTGGTCCCAGACTCTTATCCACTGCGAAGGACTTTAAGACCGATATAATCTCCATCTCACTTATCGGCTTAAAAAAATCCTCAGACGATCTCTCATCAAACATAGAAGGTAGCGCCTCAGTGGCCCAGCATATATCATCAAACTCAACTCGATCACGGGCTTTGAATAATTCCCAAAAATTTCTGACAGCCGCCTCATGAATGTTAGCAGTGGAAAAATGTGAAGTATCATTTTCCTCGATCATCCATATAGCATTAGAAATTTTCCTCCCCTCCAAAATGTGGCATGAAAATATTTGGTGTTGAAATCGCCCTACTTTTCAGCCTCCAGGATTATTCCTCAACTAGAAGTATACGTCTCTTCTCCAACTCCAACTCCTTCAAATTTTGCCATGTTCCCTCTTTTGGGACTGTTCCCTCCATTTCCTTCAATAGTCGATCCGACTCCATCTCTATTGCAGGAAATCAGAGTTTCTGTTGGAGTTTTTTCTCACGCTCCCATTGCTTAACCTCCTTTTTTAAACTCCTCATAGTTCCCATAATATAGTCCGATGCAGAAGAATCCACAGCCCTCTGGTTTGTTCTGAAATGATTTGTAACCAGATTTATAAAACCCGCGTCTTCTAACCAAACCCGATTAAACTTAAAAGGAAAGCTCCTATCACCCTTTGTGAAATCCCAGTTGAGAATAATCGACCAGTGGTCAGAAAACATAACATTCCCAATGTATGCATTCCACTTTCCCATCTGAGACAACAAAAAATTGGAGACCAAAAACGATCAAGATTCTTCGCAATCGATGCTTCCCCAGGCGTACCATTATACCATGTAGGGCCATTTTCCAACATTCTCAGGTCACATAGATTATAGGATTTAAAAAGATCCACAAGATGACTCTCCATAGGATCGGCCCATCCACCAGAGCCCCAAATCTCATCACTGTGTAAAGATGAATTGAAATCACCAGCAATAATCAAGTTTGATAATGACAACAACCCACAACTAGCCATCCGCCCCCAAAAGGACCGTCTGTCCATGTAAGGGGCATATTGATTGATGATGTGGATCCTGTGTTTGTAACCCTGAAAGTGACCCGAAATGAGAATACCACTAAAGAAACCATATGCTTTAAAATATGCCACAACAGGATTCCATAATACAATCCCCCCACCGGAGAGGCCCGATGCATCCTGAGCAGCAATATGCCAAACTGGGAACATCGAACATGAAAACAACAATCGACTTATCAGCTTGGTGCATTGACTCTTGGATACAAATAACAGAAGGTTTCAAATTTATGAAAAAATCACGAACAGAAAGGAACTTCCCCTTTCCCCCCTCCCCCGTCCCCGGATATTAATAGAAACCAAGAGAGTCATTGAGCAGCTTTAGAGGGATCAGTCGCTCTAAGAATCCTATCAATAGCAGAAATAACGGGAATATCCTGGAAATTATTATCATCAAAATCCCCCATCATCCCCGCAGAGGAGATAGATTTTTTTCTTATGTTTTGGACAACCCTTCCCCCTTCAGATGGTAACGTTGGTTGTATTAGGAGGACATGGAAACTTCAGAGAGGGGGTTTGAGATCCCACACTGATAGGGAGAGGGACCAAATCCACCTCCGGTTCCAACAACAACAGGTCGAGGTCACTTCCCACTGAATTCTGCTGAGAGAGAGATGGACTCACAGAAATAGGTGAGACTGGGCCCAAGTCCATAGAAGGGGGGGGGGGGGGGGGTCAATTGAAGCGGCCACATGCAGAGTGGACTGAGGATACGAAGGTTGTAAATCTGAGGGTTTTAAACAAGGGATAGGGGAGAGGTGAGGGATGAGTAAACATGGTTTGGTAGATAGGGTCCCAACCCTAGACAGATGGTCATTATCAGGAAATAACAAAGCTCCCCCGTATGACTCGAAAGTCTCAACCCTTTGACCCCCATCACCCGAAACCATTCCCTCATGACTATTTTCAAGTAATGTAGAGCCGAGAGGATTTTGAGACTTACCCGGTTGATCAGCATCCCGATGATCAGGAACCATCGTTGGGGATCCCTGGTGCCGTGTCTGCCGATCCCAATGAGTTGCAGACTTCGAAGAGTGAAAATCCTCCTTCCAGTGCGAGCACGTCCACATGAGGTGGCATGTGTCATGACGTAGATGGCACCAAAAGGGAGTGCACCAGTAGTCTAGCTTCTGCCTAAAATTTTTCTCGTTCCAAACTAGCTCAATGCCATCCATCAACCCCTCCGCAATAGATATCTCGAACAAAACCTAGGCCACCCTCTTATCAAAATTACCAATTCATCTTGGATCCACATATCAATAATGGCCAATGTATTCACCGATTTGTTTAAGTGTGGCAGGTGACCAAAATTGAATCGGGAGGTTGGGCAATATAACCCAAAACATATGAGCCAGAGGAGCATTTTCCTCAGGGTGGAAGTCAGCCTCCCATCGAAAAAATGGCAGAAAGGAGTGACCATGGACCCAAGTCCGCTACAATATATCAGCGGCGTCCCCATCCTTAAGGAAATGAAAAGTGAACCACCCACTCGTCAATTTGCTAGTTCGGGGTTCATATCCTAAAATTTTACTCCAGGTCGCCATAAGCCACATCTGCAGATCCCCTGAACTATGATGATTAAAATACTACCACCCCACAAGGGCCCTGGACATCAAGCTCTCAACACTTACCTCTAGATCCTCAGTACAAAAATTAAGCACCCTCCTCGTAGCAACAACCTTGTAAGGCCACAAATGATGCTTACTCTTTGTATGTCGATGTTGGGTATCTGATTCATCCACAAGCAGGCTAACCTCCCTACTAAACCCACGAGATCCACCAATACCACCCAGTGGAGAAAAAACCAACGGTATCCCCAACGTGGGCTTAAGCTGAGTAGAAACCCGACCACGAAAGGTGGAATATGTCAAGGCTTCCTCTTACGCCAGCTCAAGAGCATGCATGAAGTCCTTGTCTAGAAATATGAGCTCATGTTCATTTACGTTGCCAGCCGGCGCCATGAACCCAACCAAAAAAATAAGGCAATAAGACCCCAACACATAACTTCATAGCACCATAATAATATACTAAAGCAATAACTTTCCTAAAGGAGGATAGTTGGCATTAAGAAATGCACAACATGAGATGGCATTGTCACAATGTTCCCACTTCATCCAATTTTCCACTCGCGATAACTCAACCCAGTGCATACAATACAAATGGTTGATATATATCTCCATTGTTACATTCTTTCTTACCTAAAACTATAATAACAAAACTCAACTAGGTTAGAAGGAAATTTATCGAGAAGTAGTGGCTAGGATTTTTCATTAGCTTGTGTTCATGTTCGATATAATTTTAAAAATAAAAATAAAAACTACATATCCCACATGTATTGTGAGAAAGAACTATATATTTTTGATATACCACTAGCGCTCTATTGGTATCATTCAATGATGATGATGTCCATCTGGTGATCTATGGGCTTTAACTTTGGTGATGGCATTGGCATAATTATGCAAGACCATAGTCTTATCGTTCTGAAAATCTTATCATTTTGAGTGAAAATCAAAATCTTATTAAAAAGGAAATTTTATCATTCTGAAAATATTGTTAAGAAGGAAATTTTATCACTCATAAAATGTTATTAAGTGTAAATCTTATTAATAAGGAAATTTTATCACTCTAAAAATGTTATTAAGTGGCAAGACCATGCAAGACCAAAATCTATCACTCTGAAAATCTTATTAAGTGGCATAACTATGGTCTTTGGCATTGGCATAACTATGCAAGACCATAGCCTTATCATTATGAAAATCTTATCATTCTGACTGAAAATCTTATTAAGAAGGAAAATTTATCATTTTGACTGAAAATATTATTAAGAAGGAAATTTTATCATTTTGAAAAAAATTATTAAGAAGGAAATTTTATCACTCAAAAAATGTTATTAAGTGTAAATCTTATTAAGAAGGAAATTTTATCACTTTGAAAATGTTATTAAGTGGCAAGACCATGCAAGACCAAAATCTATCACTCTGAAAATCTTATTAAGTGGCATAACTATGTAAGACCATAGCCTTATCTCTCTGAAAATCTTATTAAGTGGCATAACTATGCAAGACCATAGCCTTATCACCCTGAAAATATTATTAAGAAGGAAATTTAGTGAAAGGAATTTCCATAACATAAACTTGCTTTGTGAAATTGTTGTTATCACTTTGAATAAAAAATGTTATTAGGAATGATTTATCACTTTGTGAAATTGTTGCTGTCACTTTGAATTAAAATGTTATTATGAATGATTTATCACTTTGAATGAAAATGTTATTAGGAACTTTGAATGAAAATGTTATTAGGAATGATTTATCACTTTTAATTTTGTGAAATGGTTGCATTTATCACTTTGAATGAAAATGTTGTTAGGAATGGTTTATCACTTTGAATGTGTTGCATTTATCACTTTGAATGAAAATGTTATTAGGAATAATTTATCGCTTTGAACCAAAATGTTATTAGGAATGATTTATCACTTTGTGAAATTGTTGCATTTATCACTTTGAATGAAAATTTTATTAGGAATGATTTATCATTTTGAATGAAAATGTTATTAGGAATGAAATTTTCATTTATGAATGAAATTTTCATTTATCACTTTCAAAATGTGAAAATGTTATTAGGAATGAAATTTAGTGAAAGGAATTTCCATAACATACACTTACATTCGTGTGGATAAAACAACCATGAAATTTAGTGAAAGGAATTTCCATAACATACACTTATATTCATGTGGATAAAGCAACTTTGAAATTTAGTGAAAGGCATTTCCATAACATACACTTACATTCACATTTTTTTGGATAAAACAACTTTGAAATTTAGTGAAAGGCATTCCATAACATACACTTACATTCACGTTTTCTCCTTTTGGATAAAACAACTTTGAAATCTACTGAAAGGAATTTCCATAACATAAACTTACATTCATGTCTTCTCTTTTTTGGATAAAACAACTTTGAAATTTAGTGAAAGGCATTTCCATAACATACACTTACATTCATGTCTTCTCTTTTTGGATAACACAACTTTGAGATCCAAAAGAAATTGAAATATTTTTATTTCAACTAAGGAATGTCTTCTTTCTTCTTTGGAAAAAGGTATGGATTCCCTCTTTCTTTTTCTTCGGTCACATAAAGGGGAATTGTAGAACATGCTATACAAATATAACTGTGAAGCATAGACATGAGGTTAAGGTACAAAATATTGGATGTGGTGAGGTGAGAGATTTGGTCAAGCCTAAAAGAGCAATGTTGACAAAATTTTCATTAGCAACTTCCCAACCAATAAAGTGCATCACTTACAGCGGCATGCAAGAAAGGAGTTTCAAAGGACTTAGGATTTGCAAAGTCAAGAATGGAATGTAGAAAATGTGAAACAAATTGGTCAAAAATATCAAAAGTGTCATGAACAAGAAAAAATATGATAAATACGGAAGAATACACGTATTGAGGGGTCCGCATGTGGGAAAAACCAATATGATTAGAATGAAGAGGAAATAAGGGGGATGTCACGAATTCCACATGCCAGATAAAGATTGCCTTTAGGCAGGAGCCTCCACATAACTGATTCAAAGAAAAATTACGTAGCCTCTGTGAAGATAAGCTCGGGAGGTATTTAGGGCTTTCAAAATTTCCTATATTCATCAAAACATTGACATGTTAGTGATAAGTAATGCATAACATTTTTTCCTTCTTGTCTTTGACTCATTCAAACTTGACTAGGGTTCACTCTTCTTCATGACGGTGGAAAAACAAATGAGATGAAAAGAAAGAAAGCTAACCAATGACTAGAGACGTAAAGAGAAAAGCGTGAAATTTCAAACCATAAGTGAAATTCATATAAAAAAAAAATATATCCAAGAAAAACGTAATGCTAAAACAAAAGCAAATTAAAACTCAAAATCATAAAAAGCAAAGGAAGCATTTTTTTTGTGTTTTTAAGTATTATAATTTTAGTTTTTTATTTTAAAAATTTGTATTTATGTACAAGATTAGACTAAAATATATTATCATGATCATACTGGATGATATTGAACATAAAGAAACAAGTCTTGTGTTTTAATTTCAAGAATCATGGTTTGTTGGGTGGTCATAACAGACAATTATCTTTCCAAACAACAACCATGCGTGATGACAATGGCTTAACAAGAAGCTAAATGTATTGTTTCTTATATCATATGATGTGCCAACCAAAAAATATGGGCTTGCATTCACATGCCATACTAGAAATGTAAAAGGATTCATGTGCAGTGAGCCCACGGCTCAAATCAAGAAATTCATTCAATTCAAATCTTTCAAGTTTAATCGAACCAATTGACAAGGAATTCATACGATAAAAGGTAAAAACTTCATTATCAATATCCTTAAATAAGGATTCATCATGCAAATCCATAAGACTATCTTGATTAGCAAGACCTAACCTTCCTTCATCATAATAGTAAAAAATGACATTGTTCATAGGATAAAGAAGTTCGAAATTAGTATGGGGATCATGGTTATCATTGCATGTTTGGAATTTAGTATCTTTTTTAAAATTTCATGAAATGGGAAAATATGGCATAAGGCTTCTTTTTCAACTAGGAAAGGATTAGGAATGACCTCTTCACATGGAATAGGAGACACAGAATCAAGATCTGCAAACTCCCATCCATAAGAAGTAATAGTATTCTCCCTTTCAAGCTTATACTTATTTTTAGCCTCTAAAAGGAAATTTTGACAAGGTAAAGGGTCGTGAGGACTTTCACAAAAGTTACACCAAAATTCAAAGTGTAAAGAGATGGGTAAGGAGGGAAAATCATTGATAAATTTCTTGAAGAGGGAAAGCCCAACAATATTAGGATGCCAATCTTCTGCTTCTCCTAAAACTGTAGTGTCATGAACTCTTGTAAATTTACAAAAATTAATGAATTTAGAAACATGGTTATGAGAATATTTTGAAAGATGACCCGCAAAGGTAGGAAAATCATGTCAAGAAAATCTATCAATCAAAACTTGAAAACACTTGCACATGTTGAATGAAATGAAAATCAAGGAATAGAACTAATCACATTCCACAATATAGTCACAAGAAAACCAAATAAATATTGTTATTTTTATATTTTTAGGTTTTTAAACATAAAATAAAAAATGTGAGCCAAATATATACAATGTAAGGAAATGAATACATGTTAAAGGAACAAAAAGAAAACAAAGAAACATAAAGAATAATCAAAAGTTTGAATTAAATTATAAACAAAATATACACAAGAATATATAAATTAATATAAATAAATAAAACTAAATTATATTACACAATAATGATACATGTCATGTGTACATGTAAACAAGAAACGTGAGTGTCATTAAAAAAAAGAGATAGAATGAAACTTTCATGAAAAAACCGTGATAGGTTTTAAACCAACAAAGGAGTTTTTTACCACAAAATGCAATACAAAACTTTGCAACGCAATGGCATATTCATATGTGAAGAAGAGTGAATCAAATTCAGGTTTAAACAACTCGGTGGCTAGAAGTGTGATCACATCCTTCAATAGCCAATGATTCGTGGAACTCTGCCTGCACCTTCTCAGATGCGCCAGTGAGCATCCATGATTCCGACAACATTTCAGTATCACAGAATGGGGATTTGTTTGAATTGTAAAACCGCCTCCTTTTATTGAATTACTAAGATTGATGAATGGCTTTGATCATTCTTGGATAGTTGGCCCAATTTCCAGCTGATTTGAGTGGTTGTGGTGGTTTAACTGCTTGGAAAATTCTTCATATTTCTTTGAAACTTTAACTAAAAATTTCTGTTATCACTCTGTAATTTCAAGGCTGAAGAAAAAACAATGGAGGTAACATCAAAACCGCTTTGGAAGCTGGGATCTAGCCCTGCCAGCTTCAGAGAAGGATCTCTCGGTATAATTTAACGTTGTTTTCTTGGAAATTTTAGGCTAGTTAATGGGCTCAGAGTTTGGCTTTTGAATTGTTTTGGTTGGAATAACAAGGGAAGGCCATTGGGCATTGGAGTCAAAAAGGATTGGGGTGATCAATTTGCATAAGTATCAAGCTTGAGTGAAATAGGACAAGCTAGGTTACACTACTTTGGATATTTTAGGGTTTTAAATGAATTATGGAAGTGGAAGAAATATGGAATTTAGTAGATATTGAAAAGAAATTAACTATTCTTCAATCTGACTTCAGTAGAAAACATGTAAATTTTAAACAACCATAATAAGGTGTTCTTATTAACATATCCTATTCATCACAATTTCTGTTGGACAATTAAGATTTTTAGATTTATACAGAAAGGAAAAACAATGAAATAACACAGTTACAGAAGAAAAACTTCACCAATGAATACACCACATGAATCCTGAAACAACTGGTCTTGTATTACTTGGAAATGATCACTTGAACTTAGTGAACAACTTTATAATGAATGGTAGTCTTCCTCATTAAAAATCACGACCTCTATTACTTCAAATGATGAAGTATTTATACTAAAATTTACAAAATTGATTACAATAAATTTTGTCTCAACAGATAGGGTATTATTAGCCTTAGATCTAATAATAAAATCTAATTGTTACAAAAAATAGGCTTGATGTGGGTGATCTAGCTTT
This sequence comes from Pinus albicaulis, assembly GCA_034641835.2. Lineage (NCBI taxonomy): Eukaryota > Viridiplantae > Streptophyta > Pinopsida > Pinales > Pinaceae > Pinus > Pinus albicaulis. The sequence goes on from CM076573.1 coordinate 213,093,062, forward strand.
CTGTCTTGTTTTTAAGGAATCAATTGATGAGTAAGCCTATTGGTAGGTTGTGTTGGCTGTAATGTTATCTGATGTGTTGTCCTGTGAGATGGTTGTACATGACTTCCCTTTGTTACTTTTTACTATTGGAACTAAGTTAACTTATCCCATCGCTCTTCATCTGGGATATTTCTGTTTACAAGAGTTTAAGACCTGATAGGACTCAAATTCTATTTATTACACTGAAAATCTTTACATAATGTATTTATGATGATATTATCGAAAATGACCACTTTGAGTGAAGTGGTGTTGTCCATAACCAAAATAAATAACAACTAACTGACATTAAGGATCTGCTCCTCGAAATTTGGAAAGGTGATGGCTTCAAGCATTTGTTTTACTTCAAAACCTTAATAAAACTTGATAATATTCAGCTGGCGGCGTATACATGCATAACCATCTAATCCTGTACTTCAAAGTTTTAATGAACCATCTAATCAATCACGAATTTAAATCATCTCACATCGAGAGTTTAGGAGTAGAGGTCATAAGGTGGAAACAAAATGTTTTGTGATTTGCGATTATGATGAGTGACGTGGCGGAAGGTGGGTCCTACCGAGGTGGTTACAAGGTGGCGAGATTGCAATGCGATATATCGCATTATCGCATTGGGGTTTAGGATTCGACACATAAATGGTGAGTGACGTGCGGGAAATAATGCAATAATCCGATGCGGGTGATAATGTGATAATGCAATGCAGGCGATAATGCGATCTGCGATATATCGCATCAGGGTATCGCAATTGCAAGAGGGAGCGGAAAACATAAGGAGGGGACAAAGAAATTTGTGATTTTGCGATGCGGGAAAGGATAAAGGTCATATTTTTTGAAGTTTTGGATGGTTTTTTAACTTAGAGCAAGGGAAGATGCAAAACAACAAAAATGAATGTTATTGGTGATAACAGTGACTCCACTTGGGATGATGTGCCCCTGAGGTACAACAAAGAACTAGAAGCTCCAGTTCCTTATTGAAAACTAAAAATTATGAACTTGATGAAATCTTCACCAAGATCTTATGGTCTTCACCTCGGGCTCAAACTTTTTGAAAACTGCAATCCAAGCTGAAAAATAAATATGTACACGCTGAAAAAATGCTCAGAATACTTGAGCTTATTCACACACACACCTACCTACCCTTTAACTTTCATTTCTTTTTCTAACCTAACATTTTTTCATCTCTTTCCTTAGGGTGCATTCAAGCAGACCCACATAAAGTTTTATTTTATTTATAAAAATCTAAGCTACTCGATCACTTATTTCTCCTATTGATTCATATTAGACTATTGAATCAATCTCATTTTCTACCTAACTACTGATTTGTGCCAAGATTAAAATGTTTGGCAAATATTTATTTGCTAAACTAAATAACATGAATTTCACACTTGTTCCATCATGATTAAGCTATATGATTGGAACAAAATCTAGTCATTGTGGCATTTTTAGGACAAGCTGCACACAATCTTATTGGATTTTGACACAAAGGAAACTATTTTTAGCAGTAGTGGAATTTAAATTTGCAGCACTTTCAGTATATTTTCTATTTTTCTTTTATGGGGTTTTATTCTCTTTTATTATTTTTCTCATTTTCTTTCTTTTTTCTTTTCTTCACATTCATTTTCTTTTTGACATACTCTCTTTTCATTTTCTTTTATATATATATATATATATATATATATATTGGAAATCATTTGCAAATTGAAAATTATTTACAATGTAAAATTACAAATATGAAATACTCAATCACCCTGAGATCATATAAAATATAGGACGCTAACAGTGGCTCTAGTTGGGGGATTGCACTCTCCTTGTGAGTTGTCAAGAACCAAATAATTATAGCTTACGCAAATCAGTGCATTATCCATTGGGCTGATCCCAAGCCATGCAAACTGAAATTGAAATTACAACTGAAAAACTAACAACTGAACTCTGTACTGCAAACTGTAAAACTAAAAATTTTGCACACTGAAAATCGGAATGCTGAAAGGATGCTTACCTAGTAAGCTTATTTATGTATATAGTCTTATTCTAACATTGAATTTCTAACTTCAATCACTGTAAAACATCCAGTATATCCAATCGAAAATCTGATCTAGTACTTGGGATCCTTTACTTCCTTTTACAAAACTCAGAGCCAGAATTTGTAAAGACACTAAACACTGACTGTAAGTTTGATCTTCACAACATTGAGCTATGAGATCATGAAAAACATGCCAAGTACTGGAAATTAATTGGGATTCTGTAGTGAAAAAATCGTCCATATAGAAAGCAATGGAATCATGAAATTTATGACCTGTTTCTTGATGTTCAAAGTATTCTGCACATCCATGGTCATAATTGGGTATTGCACATATACTTTCTATATCCTCATACCTTTTCAGATAGGAGCTATCAGATTCACTACCAAAATAATCCTCGATTTCAACATCCAAATACAACACTATTACTTCTTGTTCTGGAGGAAGGAGGTTTCCAAGACATATGTACTAAGTTTTAAGTGATCCAAGAGACTGTAAATCTATTCTGGATAGTCTTCTTGCCATAAAAATAAACCTTTAGATTTATCCTTACCTTCATGCCAGATTAACCCACAACTGTCCTGAGATAATTGTAGATTTCTAGACAAGCCTTGTAATGATATTTCTGTTGAGAATGACAATGGAAATGCATGCCTAATGAAACTTTCATCCTCTTGATCTTGAAGCTCACAGTTAGCTGATGGAGACAAAATTTGATTGCACAAATCATCCAACACATCAGCTATTGGATCATGAAAAAATAGTAAATACTATTGCAACCTATTATAATCTTGGTTCGAATGAAACCTCATAAATTTCTACAAGTTTCTCATTCTCTATTTCAGATCTACTGTGAAAATTTTCCTTAAAAAACTGAAATGTTTCAAAACATAAAGGTAAAGAATTTCTCTGTTTCATTTGATCATTTACTTTAATGAAACTTGATGGCTGCAGTTCTGAAACTAAGGAATTATGATCAAGAGTTTCATTTTCCTCTTTGTTTTCCACATCAACACATAAAGACTATTGATTGTTGATCTTGGAAATTTTTTCTCTTATAAATTGGAATGAAGTAAAATATAACGGGAGAAGTCCTTCATTTACTTCAGAAATTTCTTCAATTTTTTCATCACCATCATCACATATATACCTAGGCTAATTACTGCCTTTCTGTTGCTTTAACTGAACTTCCTCCTTATACAAAACAGCTATTGATTTCTTTACACAGTTAGCTTCAATTTGGAGGACATAATTATCTTCGTATTGATAAAACTTTGGCACATTATCAAAAGAAGGAATGTCATTAAGCATATATATCTGATCATTAGATTTCTTCTCTGCTAGTTGATCTGTAAATTTAATTTCTTTATTGTCCCTTAATGCATACCTAAGGTAATTATTAGATTTATGACAATTGGGATAGGAATGAAAATGTTTCAGATCAACAACTTGATTTTCTTCAATCAGTGAGCCATGGTGCTAAAAAATATATTCATTTCTCCTGATTATATTTTTCATCTTCTCTTCCAAAATGTCAAGATTTACCTCTAATGATGTAGAGTGCTCCGCATCTGTGTTCTCCCTCTTTTCTTCCTTCAACTTTGCCCTTTTGATCAAAATATTAGCTTCTACATCTACTACACTGTTCTGCATTTGTTCAGGTGTTGTAAGGTTCCTTTCTCTGAGCTGAAACTCCATTTCTGGATCAAAAGCTTCTGGATAATGTAAGAGAGCTGATCCAGGAAAAGGTCTTGTATTAGATGGCATCTAGTAATAGGATTGATTAAATCTGGCAAAAAAATTTGTATCGTCTCGCCTGGCTGTCTTTTCAGCTGGTTATACTCTTCTAGAATCAGGAAAAGGTTCACTCTGATTACCCACCTGTCAAGGAAAACTTTGGCGAACTGCTGGAAATCTGAGATGCCTATAGTAGGCAGGTTCTTGAACCTACTCTTGAATTTTCCTTGCAAAGAAAGAGCAAAAATCCTAATACTAACATTCTCTTGATTAACTTAAAAAAGGTCAAGAAAAATTTCAAAACCCTGAATGTGTTTCTTAGCAGTGATGTTACCATATTCTCCATCAAATATGGGAAATATTTATAGTAATTTTCAGGGAAATCATGGAGGATAAGAGGTAAGATGAGTGGTTTGTATTTATATGGAAATTTATAAGGTATAGGAGTATGTACAGAAGCTGCAAAATTATTCTTGATCACTTGAGGCTAATTATGCAGAGGATGATCATCATGAGATTTAGAAGAAGGTTATTTATATAGATCAATGTAGTAAGGAGAATTTACTTTTACAATCTTCAAAGGAGTGTAATTAAATAATGGTCTAGGATCTTTTCTAAAATACAATATACATTGAACCTTCTTGATGACAAAGAACATGATGTCTTCGACGAAAACCCAAGTTAAAAACCTGATATTCCCATGTTGTCCCTTCATGTTTCTGCTGGTAAGGTTTATTCCTCCAGTGGAGTCTTGGATTTGATTTCGAAATTGATTTGGAGTCACCAGGTGGATGATTTTAGCCTTTTTCTGCCAGATCACTGTCCACCATCATTGATCAAATCTGTTTCTGTATAATATTTTCTGAGGAATATGTTCTTCCCCATTATGGTCGCCACTATGTTATCACTCCATAATTTCAAGGATGAAGAAAAAACCACAGAGGTAACATCAAAACCTCTTTGGAAGTTGGGATATAGCCCTGCCAACTTCAAAGAGGGATCTCTCTCTATAATTTCACTTTGTTTTCTTGAAAATTTTAGGCTAGTTAATGGGGTCAGAGTTTGGTTTTTGAATTTTTTTTGTTGGAACAACAAGGGAAGGCCATTGGGAAAAGGATTAAAAAATTATTGAGGTGATCAATTTGCAGAATTATCAAGCTTGAGTGAAATAGGGCAAGCTAGGTTGCACTACTTTGGATCTTTTAGGATTTTAAATAAATTATGGAAGTGGAATAAATATGGAATTCAATAGAGATTAAAAAATAATTAATTATTATTCAACTTGACTTCAATAGAAAACATGTAAATTGTAAACAACCATAAATGGGTGTTCTAATTAACATATCCTATTCATCACAATTTATGTTTGACAATTAAGATTTCTAGATTTATAGAGAAAGGAAAAACAATGAAATAACATAGTTACAGAAGAAAAACTTCACCAGTGAATACACCACATGAATCCTGGAACAACTAGTCTTCTATTACTTGCAAATGATCACTTGAACTCAATGAAAAACTTTACAATGAATGATAGTCTTCCTCATTACAAATCCCAACCTCTATTACTTCAAATGATGAATTATTTATACTAAAATTTACAAAATTGATTACAATAAATGTTGTATCAACATACAGGGTATTATTAGCCTTAGATCTAATAATAAACTCTAACTGTTACAAAAATGGGCTTGACGTGGGTGATTTGGCCTTCTGGCACTGTTTATAAGGAATCAGTTGATGAGTAAGCCTATTGCTAGGTTGCGCTGGCTATAATGTTGTCTAATGTGTTTTCCTATGAGTTGGTTGTAGATGACTACTCTTTGTTACTTTTTACTCTTGGAACTCAGTTAACTTATCCAATCACTCTTCATCTGGGATATTTCTGTTTACAAGAGTTTAAGACCTTATAGGACTCAAATTATATTTATTACACTAGTAGTCTTTACATAATGTATTTATGATGATGTTATTGAACATGCCCACTTTGAGTGAAGCGGCGTAGTCCATAACCAAAATAAATAACAACTAACTGACATTAAGGATTTTCTCCTTGAAATTTGGAAATGTGATGGCTTCAGGCATTTTTTGTGCTTCAAAACCTTAATAAACCTTCATAATATTCAGCTGGCGATGTATACATGCGTAACCATCTAATCATGTGCTTCAAAGCTTTAATGAACCATCTAATCAGTCACAACTTTAAATCATCTCGCATTAGGAGTTTAGGAGTGGAGGTCATAAGGCGGAACCAAAATGTTTTGCGATTTACGATTGTGATGGGTGATGTGGCGGAAGGTGGGTCATTCCGAGGTGGTAACAAGGTGGCGGGATTGCGACGTGATATATTGCATTATCGCATTGGGGTTTAAGATCCGTCACATAAATGGTGAGTGACGTGTGGACGATAATGCAATAATGCGATAATGCGATGAGGACGATAATACGATAATGTGGAATGGGATAATGTGATGCAAGCGATAATCTGATCTGCGATATGCGATCTACATATATTGCATTGGGGTATCGCACTTGCAAGAGGGAGTGGAAAACATAAGGCGGGGACAATGAAATTTGTGATTTTGTGATGCGAGAAAGGATAAAGGTCGGATTTTTTGAATTTTTGGATGTTTTTTTAACTTAGAGAAAGGGAATATGCAAAAAAACAAAAATGAATGTTATTGTTGATAACAGTGGCTCCACTTGGGATGATTTTCCCCTGAGGTACAACAAAGAACGAGCAGCTCCAATGCCTTATTGAAAACTAAAAATTATGAACTTGATGAAATCTTCACCAAGTTCTTATGGCCTTTGCCTCGGGCTCCAAGTTGTTGAAAACTACAATCCAAGCTGAAAACTAAATATGTACATTATGAAAAAATGCTCGAAATACTTCAGCTTATTCACACACACACCTACCTACCCTTTAACTTTCATTTTTTTTCTAAGCTGACATTTTTTCATCTCTTTCCTTATGGTGCATTTAAGCTAGAAGACCCAAATAACCTTTTTTTTAATAAAAATCGAAGCTACTATATCACTAATTTCTCCTATTGATTCAAATTAGACTGTTGATTTCCCAAGATTAAACTGTTTGGAAAATATTTTTTTTCTAAACTAATTAACATGAAATTCACACTTGTTCCAACATGATTAAGTTGTATGATTGGAACAAAATCTAGTCATTGTGGAATTTTTAAGACAAGCTGCACCCAATATTATTGGATTTTGACATAAAGGAAACTATTTTTAGTAGTAGTGGCATTTAAATTTGCAACAATTTCAGTATTATTTCTATTTTTCTTTTGTGGGGTTTTATTCTCTTTTATTCTTTTTCTCATTTTCTTTATTTTTGTCTTTTCGTCATATTCATTTTCTTTTGGACATACCCTCTTTTCATTTTCTTCTATATATACTTTTTTTTTTGGAAATCATTTGCAAATTGAAAATTATTTACAATGTAAAATTACAAATATGAAATACTCAATCAGCTTTAGATCATATAAAATATAGGACCCTAACACTCGACATTCTCCTTTAATTGTTTGGTGAATATATATTCTACTTAGTCCATATTTGTTTAAATAAAATATACATTTATTCCTTCTTTAATTAATTTTTCAAGGGATGTAACAAATCTGGAGACTACTGGGCAGTAATGGCATCACAATATTTCTATCTTTCACAGTGAACTCCAAAATAGAAAACTGGGGTAGGAAATTAAACAGTGTAAATCTATATCTCCTACAAATATATGGCTAGTATAAAACCTGCAAAGCTATATTGGTTGCAATCTCCTAGATAAATAAAATGGATAATATAGTAGTTCCCCTATCAGTCACGGAAAATATTTGTTTCAACTAACCTATATTTTGCTCCATAACATTATTCTTATTCACCACCCACTCGTTAATCTAAGCTATCCTAAACACATAATGGTTTTAAAATTCAAGGTACTTGAAGATCGAACCATAATGCACCACCCCTAAGAATTTTTTACTCAGGGTATCAAAATCTAGAGAAGGCCTCAAGAAGACTTGAAGAGAGAACCAAAAAAAAACCCAAATGGGCCAAAGGCCAAAGTTTAAAGTCATCAAATGGCCCCAGGATGGAGATCACAAGGCCACGAGCCATAGCTTTGGACCGAGAAGGAATTGGGAAAAAGGCCACCCAATAGGCATGGAAACAAGCGTGTGTCGCCTAATGACGTTGACCGAAGGGCACACAAGGAATGACACCAATGGTTAGTGGAGTGCACACATCGACAATTGAACAACAAGAACAGGAATGGATTGCATGGTCCAAAATGCTCTGAACCTCTAAGCTTCACAAAATTTAACACAATTGGGAGTCACAAAGGGGGACGACTGTCACACTCTCGTGCCTTTCACACCCTAGCCATACTTTCAAATGAAATTTGAGGGGGAATGCGATGGGTTCCAAATAGGCTTACCACATAGGCACTTGACATGCCACATAGCACTCCACATAGATCATTTAACCCCTCATGCCATGTCACCCACACCACATCCTATTCCACCTCATTTCCATGTCACATTCCCTAGCCAATCATCATATTATAAGTGGCACCACCTAGTGACAGATGGCATGGCCAACCCCATTGATTTCATCATGATTTCAACCCTAAAATCACCCAATGATGTCTCGAAAAATGTCATTAAAAAATTAAAAAAATATTTATAAAAGGGCATTGGGTCCATTCTTATCATTATTTTTTCTAGGTTGTCTCCATGTCATAACCGAGGTAACCCCTCCAAGCTTGAATTTACAGTCTGGAATAGACAATCTATTTCATTCTCATAAATTTGACTTGATAAACCCTAATGAAAGCCAATATTTGAGCAAATTTGAGCTCAAGAAGTAACTCTAGCTTGCCTACGTGAAGAAGTGCTCATTCGCTCATGAAAGCCTAATTTTTATGCCGATTAAACTTCCATTCCATAATATTAACCCATGTAAATCATAAGCAGCCCCATAATTTTCCAATCGTAACAGAAAATTCACAAAACACCCTATTTTGATACTTTCATGCACCAAGAAAGTTGAAGCTCACCAAGTTCAAATTAATTTCCCTCCACATAATTATCCAAACTCGTTGAGCCACATGGTATTTACTAATGGCTATTTAATTCCACATATAAACTATATATCTTTCCACTTTCCTCACTCCACCAAGTCAACTAAAATCTCCCCTGAAAATGCTTCATCTTCAATGGCTATGCAAGATGTACCAAATTCCTTCGATGTCCAAATGGCTAAAAAGGTTAAAGAACATGATTTCTACCGTTGAGGTTGTTGATGTTAGAGATCCTATTTGGGCCACTTATGACATGAGGAAAACCATACAACTAGTACATAGTACATTTTATTCAAAAGGGGATCACAATAACCTATTTGAATCAAACATGGTCCTAGCAATAGTCCCACAAGTATACCATTTCCTAGAGATGGTAACATGGTGTGCCAATAGATATCTATTAGATCAGAGAGATTCCATTTATACCCAAGGAGATAAGGAAATTATTAAGGTCACACTAGAGGATATTGAAAATATTCTATCATTCTCGGAGAGGGAAGGAATGTAGAAGTTGGACATAGAAATACTAGAAGATCAGTGGCAGGGCCTTTCCCTAGAGTTCAAGCAACAAATGATCCATGAAAGTATCATAGAAGGAGTAGTTTCCCCTTCCAGACTTCCTTCCTATCCTATCATTATATTTGACTCTATGCCCCAAATATCGTTTTCTGTGATTAATCAAGTCCCTGATCTCAATAATAATGTCCAAGTATATGAGTTGGTCCTATGTTTCCTAGTTACTTTATGCCACTCGGTCACCAAGGCCTGCATAAAATATGATTTTCCCTAGTTTCTATTTAATGAAATTCATGCCCAATTGATAAAGTTTGAGGATGATAGGTATTTTCGATATCAATCCTATCTGGTCTATCCTTTTAGTCACCAGAGTTATCCTAACCTTGAGAGCCTAAAGCCCAAAATGGTCAATGAACAAAATACCATGTTGCTCATATTCGAGTGGTTTCCCATGGTGATGAAACAAAAAAAAAACAAATACTTTTTCAAGTGTGTGTCCTCATTTATGTCTATTGTATATATTTTTTTGCATGGTGAACCTCTACCTAGAGCCTCTATGTTCCTTAAGGAAATGTTGCAGTAAAGTCCCAACACTAGAGTGGGTGATTGGTACCTCTTTGATGAGTACATTGTCATAAGGATATATGGGTTTGAAGAAAGACCATATCAATTTATCACTGGAGTATATAAGGCAAATATTTAGTAGTGACAACCTGCATTTTATTGCTTGGAAAGAAGTTGTGACATTTACACTCTCATGAGGAGGGGAATTTTTTGGTAAGGACAAGAAGCATCTTGAATATAGTGGAGAATATCCTGAAAATATTTGAGTTCCCAAAAGCATGTGCATGGAAATATGAGCCACACAATATCATATATGAAAGAAGAAATGATAGGGAAAAATAAGAACATAAGCATGACCCCAACCCCATAGAAGAAGAATCTGAAAATAAATCCACATGGGAGGAGGTTAAGGCCATTCTTCATCTTATAGAATCAATCACATCCCACGTCTTGGGAAGGAAAAGAAGAACATGATAACCCATCGATATAGACCAAGGAGAGGACCATGGATTCAAGAGGGCCAAAGGAAAAGAAGCAGAGGGAGATGATGAATATGAAGAAGAGGATACATAATCCCAAGATTTGGTGTTTTATAATAGCCAAATGGCAAGCCCGACGAAGCCAGCTTTCACTATTTAGCACATAACTTATGTTATATCAGCATCTGAGACAACAGAGTTAGGTGTGGCCTCCAAGATTGAACAAATGTCAATCGTGAAACAATTTCAAGCAATGGCCAAGCAATAGGACAAGGAAATAAAGATAGATATAAAAATAATCGAGAATCATCCACTCCCCAAAATGCAAGTCAAATTTCTTTGGATCGTGAAAATGGGATTTTCATACTGGAATTTTTGCAGTCTAAAGTAAAAACAATGATTTGCACCATATGTCCCCTCTAGTTGACCATGTTTCATCCTCAAATCTCATTGCACTCGACATTCAGGTGACATACATGATGCATAGGAAAATTCACATGAAAATTTCCACAACAAGAAATCTTCAAGAGATGTACAATAAGGAAAGTGGTCAACTAAAGTATGAGAGAATGGTGTGTAGATCCAACAAGATAAAAAATATGCAGGTAAATATCACTCATCTAGCTACACACCCTCGTGACTTCAAACAATAAAAAAATATGATGAATGATAAGGAGAGGGAGATAACAACCCTGAATAAGCAGCTAAATATCCCAGAATCCCACCCTGTGCAAACTAATTAGCTAGTAGAGGAAGAAAAGGAGAATCAAGAGATAAAGGAAAATCTATATGATATGAGAACAAAAGAGTACAAAGGCCAAATTGTGTTACTCGAGGCACAAGTTCAGGGAGTGAAAGAAAATTCATGTGAGACATATCAGTCCCACTAAACTCATAATACTCTGGTAAGAAAATTTGAATCAATGGTGATGTCAGATGATTCCAAGAAATTGCATACTCTACACTCTAGCTGGGAGAAATAATTAAAGAAGAAGGAAGAATAATTAGAGAGAGAAAAAAGGAACTGTACAAGAAACAAGATGATTACCAACAAATCAAAGCGGAGCTAGATGTGTTGAAAAGGAAACATATGAGTAAATCCACATTCAAATACGCAAATGAATAATCTAGGATAAAATAATAAATATGATGGACAAGAATTGGGAACACATCAAGTTACTTCAAGAGAAGATACATACTTTAAAAAGAGCTAACAAAGAAATGAATACAGTAAAGAAAGTATTGGATACTTCTCCACAAAATTTGAAATAATAATATATTTCATCAATCACATGTCTAAGTAAGATATCACAAAATTAGATATTGATAGATCCACGGAATTGGAAAGAGAAAACCAGATGAAGAGGAAGCAAAAGCTGGTGAAAATGGCAGATAAGAAGGTGGAAACAATCACGAAGGAGATATAGAGCTTCAAGGACAAATATGGGATTTTATACAAAAATACATTCCCACATTTTTTTAATGGAAATGGAGACTTGTATCCAAAGGATTCTCTCACGAAGAGCTTATTATAAATAAAAACTTATCAGAAAGGATTTGGAGAAGAAGATCGTGCTCTATAGGGAGGAAACATTGTCAATGTTTGTGCAGATTATTTTGAAATTCATTTTAAAGGTATTTTCAAGTAATAAGGCCAAGTGGATTACGATGCAGTCACTAATCTAGATGGATCCATTTTGGATGCATAAATGTGTGATATCTCGTTCAGAAAAGAATGGAAGGACTAATGGAGATCTATAGACTAGCCACTCAAAGGGCACCTGCACACTCCCAAGTTGGAGGAATAGTACCATAGGCATCTCAAATGGAGGTAGTGTTAATCTCTAGGCCACCCCAACAACAACAAGCACAAACACAACCATAGGAACTAGCTCATCCAAGGCAGCCCCTAGCAACACTCCATTCCAAATGTGCCCTCTTGTTAGCCAACACACATGCACAAGAGAGAAAAAGGCCACTACAACTAAGTTTGGACAACCAAAGAAGGGCGGGACCCACCTGACAGTTGGAAACTTCTGGAACCCTATAGTTGGAAACATCTAGAAGAAGTTAGTTATGAAACTACTAGTTGTTTTGTAAATATTCCTAGTAGTTATTGATTACCACTAGTAGTTTTAGGTCAAGGTATTGGCTCTAGAGAGAATATATATATATATATATATATATATATATATATATATTCCTCATTTTGATTTAATTGATAGAGGATTTTTATGTACTGGAATTCTACCAAAAAATTGTTGAAAAAGTGTTGGGATATGTTGAAGCTTTTGTAAGGGAAGAATTTTGAAGTACATTTTGGGTTGTTAGTGATTCTTTGTTCAGATGTAACTCTACAAACCCTCTTGTAATTTGAATTTTGCATGATATTAATAGAATTACAAAGTTTTACATGAAAAATCATGTTTGTACACTTTGTGCTTGTGTGGAATCAAATATAATTGTGTGAAATAAAGGAAACCCAAAATTTGTAAGATTGGTTTCTTTAATTTCTTTGAATTATATCAAAGGTCACATGGAGTATCCTTGTTTTTTTTGGTATTCATTCTCACATGGGTTAGAGTTAAAAGGCATAAATTAAAATTATTGTGTATTATACAATTGAATTCTTAATTTCTTATTTTCTTTTTTGATGTTAGAGATCTAGGAATGGATTCTTAATTTCCCACCTTAGTTTATTGATATAGGTTCTCCATGCTTTCAATTTCTCTCATCAAACCCTCACAACCTTTATGTCAAACCCAAAGTGTATGGAAGCTCAAACATGAAAATATGTGGAAAACATGCCCAAAAATGTCTTTATAAACTCTTGGTATTTTCATACATAATTTCCCAGAAGAAAACAAAACCTTAAAAACTGAAAATTGAAAATCAAATTTAGATGTTCCCAGGGTTTGCATTGTAGCAAAACATAGTGTGACTCTAGGTCACCAACATCTCATGGTGTCATTGTCAAGGATGCTTTTTGTATGGAAAATACCAATAATAATAAATAATAAATAATAAATAACAAATTATGAATTATAATAAATAATAAATACAAATATTTGATTATATTTTCAAATGATAAGGAGATTCAACGGTACAGGAAAATAATTTTATTTTACACCTTTTTTTTTAAATATTTTCAAAGAGAATATAAAGAATAACTAGCAGCCATATACATGAAATGGATTGTAAAAAAACCCACATCACTCCATGATAAGTATCAAAACGCTTCCTTCATGATACATCTCACATTATGAAAATTTAAAAAAAAAAATCATAAAAATTAACTAAATTATAACTTTACTATTATTATTATTATTATTATTATAAAAAGAAATAAATAAGAGTTAAACATATATGTATTGGAAAAAACATGTAATAATATTTTTAACTAGGAGATTCACTCTCACTTTACCATGGAGATTCTTAACTTGTAAATAGGTTTTCATAAGCCAATATCATGGCTTATCAATAACACATGTCCAAAAAAACCATAATTCATTTCATACAATACTGGTTCATATGACATTTTTCTTCAATTAATCAATTTAATTGAAAGGGTAGAAAGGGCATAACTACTTTTGAAATAAATCCCAACCTTTGATCTTTGACTACTACTAGTAATATTCTAAAACATTCCATGGTGGTTAAATCCTTATCATCCACCTAATGATTATTAATAATTAAATTAAAATTTTGGAAACCTTATTCTAAAATACACACATGGATGTAATGATCAGATTTCACTTAATGACATTTTTAATAGAATTTAGTAATATTTGAAAATAATTTTAAGATGTTTTTTTTTTTTAAATATATTAAAAATAATAATAAATTTTTACTTAATAATTTTTTTAATAATTTTTTTTTTCATTTGAATATTAAATTTGAAAATTATTTTAAATAAAATATAAAAAATAATAATCAAATTTTACTTAATAACATTTTTTAATAAAATTCCCCGATGGGGTTGCCCACTCAAGCTTTAAACTTAGGGACATAGGGCGATATTTTAAGTGGAAAAGTTGGTCGTTGGCCCCCATGCATCCATCTCATGCAAACATGTTTGATGTTCAAATTTGGGATGAGCCTTTGTCATTAGATGGGATTGTGGGACAATATGGTGATGAGCTCAGGTAGTAGCAAGTATCCCTACTTTTATTGTTCAATGAATTACCTTAAACACATGCCTATTGTCATTCAAGGAACTGCATTTTCCAAAGTTGGTTTTGTTAACTATATGTATCACCAAGGAATGCCTCTCAATTCAGAGTCTCTATGCAATGATTTAATTGACGCTAGGTTTAGCATACACCAAAATCAACATGTGCGAGGTTATCAGGTTATTATAACAACTTGTGGAAGTACCAAGCCCCCTATCTTGGTGCCTCTCCTCCACATCTTACTTTTTCTATTGGTTAAGGGTTTCTCCACGCAGTAACAGGTGACAATGGTGACCATTATATTTTCGGTCTTCCTTATTGGGTTGTTGGTAACTCTATTCTAGTGTTTTATTTTTATTTGTTACTCTAAGGTTTTGTAATTCGTCCTCAGTGTGGTGTCTTCCTTGGAGCAACAACATTTTCACCACCTAGATTTTTATTATCGTCCCTTCTCTCCTCACTCTATGAGACTTTTATTTTGTTGATATGTATCCATATCGAGCATGCCTCGAGAGAGACCACACTCCATAAGATGGGATCAGGGTCGTGATGGATTCAACAACACACATGCTTAAGCTAGAGAACATGCAATCTCATAAAGATATAGGGTTCATACACCACTAGTAGTACATCAAGGAATTGAGGATATTGAACAAGAGGTGGTATTTTCACGTGAATATATATCAAACTATGAGGTGCTTGAGTCAATCTCCAATTGGATAAGCAATATGGGATCAAAGATAAGGCGACACAACCAATATTTACTCATTGTGTAGTTGTTTTGGAATTTGAAGGAAATTTTGGGTAAAGTATTATTTAAGCGAAATGAAATTCACGATGATCTCTTCCTCGGGATGGAGGAACAATTTTTACTATATGAAATTATGGAGCAATGCTTACAACACATTGAGAGAGCCCTCCTGCATGTTAATGATCATCGTCCTCCAGCTGATCCCGCTCCTTCAGGACATGGGAACTAAGCACTTGGGTCTAGTTATTTCTATGGTTTTTATTGTTGATGTCAGTTAGCTACTTCCTCTTGTCATAGCCAATGGACTTAATTTTTTGTTATATGTCAACAAACATATCAAAAACATCTTGATAGTTTTGATGAACTCTTTCTCAAGGCTTAAACGTTGGTTTTGAGACTAACATATCGAGAAAATCTATAGAGCTTTCTGGTCATATGTGATGTAAATACGACTTAAAAAAAAACATTTTTAGTAAAATATATTTTACTTTAAATAAAATAAATTAACTATAATTATAATTAATTAAGTTTAAAATCTCATTTCAATAGAAAACTTATTAATATATTAATATTTAAAATTTTATTAACATAAATTTTCTTCTATCATTTTATTAATTAATACAATTTTGACAAAGATTCAATTATTATTTTTTCGTTTATTTATCAAATTAATTATTACAATTTTATTTAATTATTTATTAATATTTGGATAAAGGCTAAATGAGATTAAAAAAAAAGTTGAAATTTTATTATCAATTCAACAACATCAATAAATAACGTGGTCAAAACTATTTCATTTTAATGGTAGTTGTATGGCTTGAAATTGCACTTATATGACTAGGTTTACATCAAAAAGGGAAATGCAACCTTTGGAGTTGTTTTACTATCAAATGCCTATTGTTTCATTTTCAAACATTGTTACAGAAGTGAGAAAAAATATTCAAACATCGAGATTCATCAACATTCCCCTTACACCTTCGGGAGAGGACACCATATAAATAAACATCACGTAATGACTTAAGATTTTTAATAATTATATTATTTCAAAATATCATAATACTTTGTTTTTTGGTGTGATGATTCAATAGTTGGCACAATGGGATGTTATCTCTTCTCTCTAGTTTCAAATCCTGGGGGATTTGTGATCCATTTTGATAAGGCTCAAGAAGTAGGCTCCCCCGCCCTCATAAAGTCTCGACTCTTGCTAAGTCATACATTAATGTTTTTTTATGATGGTGATGATGATGATTAACATCCTCTAAGATCTATATGTTCTTTCACACATTAAGAAGGTAAGAGATTAATCATAATTATTTAACATTTTATTTCTATGGCCAAAAAGAAGTGTGACAAGTGTTTTCATATCACCATACTTTTGCTGATTTAAAATGTCAAGGTTGTTAGTGTGACAAATATTATGAAAATTAGATCAAATGTGAGTATAAGATTGACATTCTAAGAGAAAGGCTGCTTCTCACCTTCAACCCTCTTGGGATCGCACATGTGATAAACTCTTTCATGTCATGGAATTTTGGTAACTAACCAATGTCTAATTTCACCATGAAGCTCATGAGAATTATTTCTTATCTTGGCAATGTTAATTTTCTTCTTAAAGTCAAGACATAAAGTTAACTCTTTTATTCAAGATTAGGGTTGATAACCTCCTATGATATATTAGTTTCCTTTTTTGCTCTAATGCTTTATTTCCCCATAGTTTCTCCTTAAATTTGGAAGTAATAATATTTTTAATAATATTTGAATTCTGCGATATCATCTTGTCCTTTATTCCCAATGGTCCATCCTAGATTTGGCTTCCTTGTGCCACCCTCACTTGAGCTGAAGGTGAGGCCCTTTGGCTAGAGTTAGCAGAAATTTTAGGAAGCCTCTTGGCATCCATGTTATTTAACTTCTTCTTGTGCTTAGGGTGCCTAGTCATGGCTATGTTTTCAATGGGGGAAAGGCTTACTATAATCAAAAGGATAAGGCAGGGACTATTTCATTTAATATTGATTTTGTAAGTTATAATTGTATTTCATATTTGTTCAATCTTCCTCCTTTATTGTCTTGATATACTGCAACCCCAAACATCACATCCATATAACATAACAAGAGTGACAAGAGTCTCAAATAGGATCCTTCATTTATCTAAAATACAAATATATGCTCACTTAAAATTGTTTTCAAGCCCATAGTAAGATTTCCAACCTCCATTTATCCTTTTCTCAATGCTATAGTTCCAATTGAGCTTATGATGGATGTTGATTCCTAGATATTTGTATGAAGGAACTTCCCCCAAGGATTTTTTTCTCATAAATGAAAGTATCATAGGTGATCTTTTTTTATTTAATTATCATGACATTAGTTTCGTGAATATTAACAGTCATACTCATCTTGGGGTAGAATTCTTGGAGAATTATCAGTTGTTTTCCAATATCATAATGGATCATTTCAAAAAGAACAATATTTCCAATGTAAAGGAGAATATTTATGACCAAACCAGTGAGTGTGGATCCAACACAAGTTCCATCTTCCAAACACTCTTCTAGCTTATCAATTTATTTTCCATAAAGGGTAAGGGATAAGAGACACCTTTGCTTGAATTCGATATTGAATTTCATTTCTTTTGACGAACCCTCAATGTTTTTAAGGTTGGAAACTTCCATTCTTGTATAGCCTTGTCATAACAACCTTCAACTTGAAAGAAACCATTATCTCTTTTGGAATTTTCCATAGCTTTTTCCTAGGAAAAATGTCAAAATATTTTCTAAAATTCAACAAACGATAGAAGAGATCACTTTTATTATTGTATTTTTCCTCACCAATTATCATAGGAGTAAAAAGATGGCCCATGTTTCAATCATATCTCCTACACCTAGATTGGTTATTAACTCTTTTACCATGGATTTCAAGCTAAAGGCTAATCTTATTTTCTAAAATAAGCCCATATAGCTTGGCTAAATTAAGGATAATCATAAAGGTCCTATAATTAGAGGGAACATTTTTATCCCTACTATTAAAAATAGGAAAAATGAGGTTTTTCATCAAAGGCTTAGGGAAACCTTGCTTTAGTGCCAAATTAAAGAGCTTGTGGATGTGCAGGATGAGGATAGGTTCTCTAGTTTTAAATATTTCTGCTTGGTAGGCTTTAATGTTGTTATCTTTCTCATTAACTAGCTACTTAACCTTGAACTCACTATCTTCTAAGGAAATTATCTCATCCTCTCTAGCGGCATTCAAAATAGTGTCCATGGCATTAGGGGAATCATAAATGTTTTTAAGGTAAATATTCAAGTTATTTAAGGGAATCAAATGGTTTTCCTTAATCTTACAAATTATAATTTTCCTCCAAACCTTTCTAGGGTCATACTTACAAAGGTGCACTAATTGTTCTTGTTTTCTAATTATATAATATCTTTTTTTTTCTTTTAATAAGAGCCTTATATGTGTTTATATTATCAAGTTTTAAGGTTTTTTTTTGGAGCAGTCCTTATCACTTTCATAGAAATTCTACAATCATTATCATACCAAGGGTTAATAGTTCTATTATACTTTTTATATGGCACCTCGGTAGAGAAATTACTAATGGTAGCAGAGAGGGTTGTAGAAAAATTATGATAGAGGTTATTAATGTTATCCATATAAGTTAAAAGGTGTAAAATCCTATTTAAATCCTTCAAGGAGAGATAAGTTTTAATCTTGTCAAATTTGATAAATTTTAATCTTGTCAAATTTTAGTTGGCTTTGACTCTCAAAATTCTCATGTATGGGGTCTATGATCAAATTCATGCTCATGGTCATTTAAGAGGTCAAAATTTACAATTTGGTTGGAAAGTGAGATATTAGATATCACATAATCCATGGCACTGTTTTCAAGATTATGAATACAAGTGATTTGGTTGGAGTTTGGCCACTTAGTTATGCCAATGAAAATTATAAGGTTTTGAGAACCAAAAAGTTTGAATAACTCCATACCAAATAAATTTTGGGTAAGGTCTTCAAAGCTTATTTTTAAAACTACTAGATAAATCAAGGTCCTCTCTAACCAAATATGATTAGGGTTTGAATCATTATTGAGAATAATGGTCAGAAGTAGTTCTATCATTAAAGTATCCTAATAAAATGATATTACCTTCATTCCTTAGACTATGAATATCTTGTTCTAAGGTATTAAATGAGAAATTCTTATCTAGATTGTTTTTCTTATAAAAGGTAGAGTTGATAGGAGTGAAATAAAAAATTTCTATATAAATCCTCTTAGTGTTAATGTCATATATTTTGATACAAATGTAGTGATTGAGGGGGTCAAACTTATGAAGCAGAGCATGAGGAGAGACACCTTTTTTTAATAAAATAGGTTATTCATATAATACCTTTGTGAGAGGGCTTCTTATTCCAAACTTACCATAAAGAAAATCCATGTGAGCATTAGAGAATTTTTGAGGTCTAAAATGGGCCTTAACACAAAAATTTACAACCAAAATTATCTTTATAATAACCAATAGGATTCAATATGATGATGTCAACCATGAGGAATGATTCAAAATTTTTGGAGTAAATAATTAAAAGAAATAAAAAAAATTTAAAAATATTTTAAAACTCGTGTTTTCAACTTATCGCCCTATGGTTTTACTCAAATTTTGAGTAGGAGCACTCCTTTGATGTGAAATTTAATTCTTCATCTAAGGAGTATCCATTTTGCATACTTTTAATGGACCCTACTACATGAAAAATGAGAAATATATGAAAAATGTGATTGTAATTATGTTTTTTCATGTATATCTCATTTTTCGTGTAGGAGGGAACATCGAAAGTGTGAAACATGGGTGTTCCTTGGATGAGGAATTAAATTATGCATCCAAAGAGTGTTCATGCTTGAAATTCAAGTAAATCCATACGAAGATAAGTTGAAAAAGTAGTTTTTTATTTTTTTCCATCTAAAATTTGATGATGTAATCTAATATTATTTTATAATATCCCTTAGGAGACACATTTTAGACCTCAAAATTTCTCGAACCTTAGACTCATCATGCTCCCAAGTTTTGGCTAAAAAAACAATATCACTTTCACTCAGGATCCAACTTAACATATTACCTTTACGGCATGGAAATCTATGATAGTTCTAGAAGAGGATCTAAAGTGTTTGAAATTCCTATTTATTCCTCACATTTTGGTCTCTATCCTTGAAATTAGTTAGTTATGACTACCTCTCATGGAAATGGTCATATATGAATGACTTAGTCAACACAGTTGAATCCCAAAAATGATATCTAATATAATGCACTACGCAAAAACCCCTCTTACTTAAATAACTTCCTTATTTATAATTATTGCATATTTTCCTCGCTTTTTGGCTTCCTTTACATTTGAAACTCCTTCCTTAATTCATCTTGGCCTCTTGTGGTTAGGTCTTCATTTATAAATATTCATGTCCCTTTTAGGTTTGGAGATTACTTAGAATTCCAAATTTATGCTCACTACAACTTACCCTAACATAGACTAATTTATATTTATGCTTGAGTATCTTTTCCATCCTTATTGGTTTATGAGATAAGTTGTTTCAATTTGTGACTTAATTTTTAGTTATTCTTTTACTATTTCTAACATGTCCTCATCTTTTTGATATTTTGTACTAGCAATTATAAGATTCAATGCTCCTTGATTTCACTCATAATCCTTCTCAATTAACTTGTTCATTTCCTCTTTGAGGGGTTTGATGTATAATTTATTATCTATACTACTTAGGACCATATAGTTATTTAGGTTTTCTTTTAACTCTTTAATATCGTATCTCAAGGTGTACTTTTCTTTAACTATTGTTTGTTTCTACTTTTCCATTTCTTTTATTCTATCTTTAATTGTCTTGAACTTGGTCTCAAACCCTAATAGTTTATTTTCTAATAGTTTGACTTTGTTTTCAAGCCTTGTTTCTAATTTTATTATATGTTCCATTTCTCCTTTTTCTCTGCTTTTTTCTACTGAATTCAAAATTGTCATATAGGCTTTCCAGGGTGACATTGATCGGCCTCCTCTTGTTAATTTTAGGTTTTGAAATATATGGTGAAATACTCTTTATTTAATAAAATAAAATAAAATACAAAGAAAGAAGGAAGAAATTAGATAAAGGAACTTATGCACCTCGGTTATGGATAGTGAATATTTGAAGATGCACAGATACCCAAGACTGCAGAGATAAGGTTAAAAAGTGTTGGAGACCCAAGATCGCAATGATCTATATGAATTACAAGTGGCCTAGTATATGTTGATGTAGTGTATATTGTTGGGGATTATATTTCCATAGGGTTCATGTAATCATGCAACAAAGAAGCACCATAAGAATAGTCCACTGCACCACCAAAAAATTCCATACATATAGTACACTACACTGCCAAAAATAATTGTACAAATAATCCACCATACCATAAAGATATCAATTCGTTGCAGTTCACCGCAAAGAGGCACTTGCACCATAGGGAAACTCACAATAGAGATCAATACACATAGATTTTCAATACACTCACACTACAAATATTTAATACCCCCACACTACATATATTAACTTATTTCACCCCATATATTAATACTCCACACTATAAAGATTCAATTCACTGCAAAGCTTAATAATTTAAATTCATATGGAATATAAAGTAGATATACACCGCTCTACAATGATTAATACATCATACTACAGAGATTCAAAGATTAATACACCATACAATTGTATAAATTATACACCATACCATACAACTTATATCACCTTGGAGAAACACTCCTCTTAACAAGAGCTGCAAGCAGCCTCAGATCCTGTTAAGTCTAAAATCTCTAACTGGTTATTAGTGTGTGTAATTGAAAATTTTGACACACACAATTCTCTATCTCGAGACTTTTATCTGATGGATGCATTTCTTTAAAAAGCAAGGCATGATGCTTTATCTCGAGACTGCAACATGCAATATCTAAGTTCCCATTACAATCGGCAACATACTCCTAATGCCTTTATTGGACTTATCTAACAATTTTCACGTTTTGCAAACCATTTACTGATGGAATGTTTAGGTTTTTTCAAGGAAAGCTTTGGTCATGGTTTGGAACATGAAAACAATATATTTTCTTATTTTCTTACAATTACAATTATATGTGGTTTCTTTGGACACATATATAAACATATCACTTGTTAAATCATTTTGGTAAGTATTCGACAGTTATTACATAAAATCAGCATTTGTTATTGATTGTTGAAGTTAAGAAATTTTTTATATTAAATGTTGCATGGTTGGGGACGATTCATGTTGTCCATTTATTACACTTTGAATAGCCTTTAATAATATGTCTCCTCGAGGTTTGAGGTCTTATGTTTGTGTTTTGGATTACTTTTGTTTTTAAAAGTTTTATGCTTAGATTGAGTGGTCAGAAATTGCTCCATAGTAGACATGTTTGGATGTGGATATTTCGAGTCTACAACAAGACTAATTGTCAGGAAAAAAGTCGAGGAAAAGAAACAAAGAAAAAAAATAATAAATATGAATAAAGAGATATGGGAAAAAATAAATGGCCGATAGACAAGAAAGCCAAAAATAAATAATTAATTAATGAAATACAATTTTTGTATTTTTATATTAATATGTAATTTTTTTTTTATTACAATTTTTTAATTTGTAATATATAAATATGAATATGGTATATTAAATTTAATTTTAAAATTGTAATCAAATTTAATTATTTTAAATATTAAAAACTAAATTAATTAAATAAGAAAAATCCATCTTTTATTTTTATTTTTATTAAAAAAAAAAATAGAAGGTTATGAATAAGTGATGTTTAGATATTTTATTGGTATTTTGTCATATTTTATAATTTAATTTTAATTAATTTTATAAATTATAATAAATAATAGTAATTTAATTTTTATACAATTAATTTTAATTTAATTTATATTATAATTTTTTATATCCAATTATTATTTTTTATTAATATATGGTATAATTAATTTGTATATCATTTAATTTTTATTTAATGTGAAATTTAAATTATTTTATTTTTAATTTTAATTTTTAGAAGTAGGTTTGGGATTAAATTGTTTTATTTATTTATTATTAATTTAATTTAATTTAGATAATAATAATAGCTCAATTTATTTTATGCTTTTGAAATTCTTGATATATTTTTTAATTTATTTATTTAAAATTTAACTTAAAAGTAAACTTTTAATTTGAAGAGAAAAAATTAGTTATTGAATTTATATAATTTAAATAGTTTTTAAATATTAAATTTATATATATATTTTAAATTATAATTTAAATAATGATTTACTCACCATTAAGAGAAGATATAGATATTCCAAGTATATATAATTTAAATCGTTTTTAAATATTAAATTTATATGTATATTTTAAATAATAAAAAGTTATGATTTCATTTCAATTAAGAATATAAATAGATTTGTTAAATTTATATAATTTAAATAGTTTTTAAATATTAAATTTATATATATTTTTTAAATTATAATTTAAATAATGATTTACTCACCATTAAGAGAAGATATAGATATTCCAAGTATATATAATTTAAATCGTTTTTAAATATTAAATTTATATGTATATTTTAAATAATAAAAAGTTATGATTTCATTTCAATTAAGAATATAAATAAATTTGTTAAATTTATATAATTTAAATAGTTTTTAAATAATACATGTATATTAACAAGTTAAATTATAATTTTATAGCAATGGAGAGTAGAAATAAATTTACATCAGCAGGAATGTGCATCAATCCTGGCTTCTCCACAGTGAATGCATCTACATGATTTGATTAAGTTGGAGTTGTCTATCAACGCAACATAATAGTTTGGACCACAGTTTTTTTGCTGGAATATGGTAAAAATAATTTCAAAAAATTAGATAGTTGGAGTGTTTGAATTGCATTTTTGAAGTTGGAAATAGATTCAGCACCATCAAAAACCCTTAAGCCACCCAAAATACTGACGTTTAACTGCTTTAATCTAGATTTTAAAAAATCTTTGCCAAAATTTTTAGAATTCTTACCTAAATTTCTAGATTATTTTGTGACTTTTTTTTAAACTACAACCGATTTAAAAATAGATTATTCGGTTTAAAGAAATAAAATACCAATGAAAGCGAGAACGTGTCAGGCATGCTCAGCCATGGGATTAACGGAAAAATGGAATAATTGCATTAGTAAAAAAATAAATATCCATAAGGACTCGAATTAAACCAAAATCAAAAAATTATTATTAAATTTAACAATATATTTAAATTAAATTATTTATATTAGAGTCATAAGTTTTACAAATATTTCAACTCTCCATACCTTTCGTTAAGATAGTGATAGATTAATCTATGAAAACCAACGAGATTAATGTATGAAAACCACTCTTAGACTGAAATGATTAGACTGTTCTACAACATGATGAAATTGGTGACCTCACTATTGATTCAATATATAGAGAAACTTTCATTGCAACGACACTCCACATGGCATGTTATAACAATTATACTCTGCCCTAGATAACCTTGGTAAAAAAATGTATATTAAATATGCATCACTCTTAATATTAGTTACAACATGTCTCGGATCAATTACCACATGTTAGTCAATATTTGTGTGTTAGCTATTGTGTGTCTTAGCACATGTTAGTCAATATTTTTGTGTTAGCTATTGTGTGTCTTAACACATGTTAGTGGATATTTTTGTGCATTACTTACCACAATTTTTCATCAAAATTTCAGATAGGTTTGAACATTGATGAAAGGTTTCCTAGTGTAGTTAAAGAACACAATAAATTTCATTGATAAAACTCTTGATGAGTGTGTGATTCCAATATTTTAGAAAATGTGAACATGTAAGACCAAGGTGCTTTCCAATCTATTTGCATAATGTTTAAAGCTGGGAAATCTGGTTATTGTGATACATTTTCTGTTCAGAACTCAACAATCCAAGGTAAAGCTAGAACTACGATGTCATTCCAGTGCCTTTCTGATAATATCTGGTGCATAAATTTTCAATCCAAGGGTCTTTGAAATGTGTTAATGTATGCAGTTTCCCAAGATTGTTGATCGATGGGCCTTATGGGGCACCAACCCAAGACTATATGATGTTCTTTTTCTCATGGGATTAGGCATTCGAGCTACCCACTTCATAAGCATTGTGAAGGACATTGTCAACAACATGAAACTGAAAGATCAAGAAAGTGGTCTCCTGAGAATGGATCAAAACAAAATAAGAAAACCTTTAACACAAACCATGCTTGTTTCTATTGGGTTACTAGAGAGCAAGTCTAATTCAAATGGTTCAAGGGAGTCATGAATGAAAGGGCAGATATTGATGACAAAGGAATCAAATAACTTCATAACTACTGCACCAATGTTTATGAGGAGGGTGATGCTAGATCTGCATTGATTTCCATGCTACAAGTTCTCAATCATGCAAAACATGGTGTATACATTGTATAAGGGCAAGAGTAAGTAATTTGAACAATTCTATTAACAATCTATTTGATCGAAAATTTTATGACTTTTGAGATGACCTGGGTTTAGTCTTATGGTTAAGAATCCATATAATATCATTGGTTCCTTGTAAATCCCTAGTCTTTTCTTTGGGTTAAGGATCCATAGTGAATACTTTGTAGAAAATCCCTTTTTAAATTTTTTCTAAGTAACCATATAATGATAGTGGGTACTTTTCTCGTGAACCATTTTCAGGTATTTTTGGCTAACAATCGGTATAATAATAGTGGTTACCTTGGTAAGACCCAAGTTTGGTATTTTAGTTAAGTCTCAATAGCTGCTATATGTTAGAGATTTCAAGAAGTATGTATTGCATGAATTCAGAACAATTTTGAGATTGAAATTGTGATACCCATGAGTTTACATACATCTTGCAGGTAAAAAGCCATTGTGCCAAACCAAATTGAAGGAACGTGTTTAAGATAGTTGCAGTCGATCACAAAGATGAAAGAGTTGGTAAGATTTTTATAAATAGAGCACAATAAATTCACTTCATTGCATATATCTATTAAACATGGAGAGGGAGAAAAAACTGAGAGTGAATAAATCCAATATTAGCAAGGATTTATGCAAGGTTTATAACTATTGCTTTATATAGTAAGATACATGGTAATTATCCTTTTCTATTTGTACATGAGTATTCCACCGTGGGGCTCCTGCGGTTACCCATGAATTGAGGCAGCTTGCATCGGATTACACTCGCAAAATCAACACAAGATTTGACTTTCACAAACTATTTAAAGAGTAAAGAGAAATATAAAGCTAGTAGGTGATGCAAATAGTGTGAAGGCAGGACCTTTGACTCAGAGCAGTTAATGACTTTGCTTCGAAGAGGGCGGAACCCATCAGTTGGGAAAAAAGCGGGTTGATCAAACTAAACCTGGATTGGTGAGAAAGAAATTTATTATATAATATGTTAATGTAAAATACATAATATATTTAATTTAAAATATAAATTAAATTTTGAAAAAAAATTATAAATTAAATTTAGATTAAAATATAAATTATTTTTTGAAACAAATTATAAATAAAAAATATTAAAATTAAAATTCATAACCATCCTCTTAATAATATCTCAAGCCAAGAATTTTAAGTTAGAAAATTGCTTTCCAATCTTAAAAATTACTTTGAGGGAATTTTGTTACAAATCTATTAACAACTAATAAAACAAAGAATATTTGATATTAATGTAATAAAATAATAATAATAAAATTATTCTTATCACTATCATCCATCAAACAACCTTTCTTACACGGTCGTCAAGAAATAGAATTGGTTTGAGATGTCTTTCGAATTTATTTGATTGGTTTTAGTGATAAAGCAGATGCCCAAGTTGTTTTCAATGTTTAAAACACAATCGTAAGCAAAATGTTATGAAAAAACACACTATGAATTTAATATTTATTTTTTAAATTATATATATATATATATATATATATATATATATATATATATATATATTTCAACCATATATTCTGTTCTTATTCTGTTCTCCCGACACTTCATACATATACCGTCCATCGTGATGAAAAAGTATTATGAAAACTCCCGTCAAGGATTATGAAATTTGACACTCCCGTTTCCCGCGGAAGAAAATTTGACACCTCCAAAGCTAGTCATTCAATTTACCTTCAATATTATAATAACAAAAAGTTGTTGGTTTTTTTTTCCAATGACTAATAGTATTAAGATGAGATGAGATTTAGCTATGTTTTAGAGTGAAATTTATGATTGACATAAATTAATAAATACAAGTGGTGTAATATTATAATAAAAATATCCTATTATAATTAAATTTAAATTTTTTTGAATTTTTTTAATTAAATAAAAATATTAATTATAGCTATTTTAATTTAAAACCTAATTTTATTTTTAAATAGTATTTATCAATATAATAATAAATCACAATTTCACATTACAAATTAATAGCTTATTACATATATTTTTTTCCACTTCCTTTTTAGGTATTCTTTCACTTGGTTATTTAATGTACTATGTTATTGTCAATCCATTAATTTTGTAATTAATCATTGACAATGTTTATTCTTTAGGTTTAGAGTAGAATAGCAAAGATATATGCCTTCTTTAACTCTTTAAAAGAAATATTATCAAAATTATTTACATTTTATGGGTCAAGATAAATATTTGGGATCATAATTACAAAGTTGATAAACATTGTTTTAAAGTTATAATAGGAATATTTCGTCTTTGAGATTTAGTAGCTTTTATCTTCATTAATTTTATAATGAAGATTAATAACTTCTAACACTAAATTTGGCATATAGAATCTTAAGACGCTAAGAGATTACTAGGAATGTTTTAGAATTGTATTTTCATGCTAAAAAAGTATTAGGAGAAGTGTTCCGAGTTCATTATAGTTTTGTTGAGTTACAAGGTTAGGAAGGTTGGCGGTGTGACAAATGTTTTGAAATTGGTATCTAATCTAGGTATACGTTGGACAATCTAAGAGAAAGTCTCTTTCATGTTCAAATTTTTTAGCGTCACAAACATAGTAGTCTTCCATCCAATAGTCTTTTGAGAATTGACCAATGCCCAACTTCACTATGCAAATCATGAAAATTTGTTCTTATTTTGGAAATGCTTATTTTATTCTTTATAGCATTTAAGACAATAGAGATGCCTTTGATTTTCTATATTTTGGTTGATCATCTCCTTGTAATATTTTAATTTCCTTTTTCCCTCTAACTATTTATGACACCAATCCCCAAGGTTGCACCTCAATTGGTGATTGTTTTGTTATGTAGACTTTGTGAAAATTTGAGATTTGAGGTTTGAATTCCCTAATTTATAATGTAGGTATAGAATTGACCCTGTGTCGTACAAGCCCAACCCATTTGTTGAATCCTATAGACACCAAAAAAACTTATTTATGAAACCACAATTTCTCTTTAAATTTTGATATAATATATGTATAATGATATCGCCATTTATTCCCCAATGGTTTGGCCAAGGTCATGCATCATTATGCCATCCCTACTTTATCTGAAGGTGTTTTTAGCTATAGTTTAAATCAAGTTTTGGAAGCTTGTTGTCTTCCATGTTTTTTAATTTGTTCTTACACTTTAGGTACTTGGTCATAGTCATGTTCTCAATGGGAGAAAGGCTTGCTTAAATGAGGAAGATAAGATAAGGTGTATTCCGTTTAATTTTTATATTATAGGATATAAAATTCTTTTGGATATACTTTATATCTCTTCATGATTCTCTAGAGTTATTGCATGTGGTATACCAAGGGGTGGATAATAGGGGTACATAGGGGGTACCCAAGGGCATAATGTGATGTAAAAGGGGACCACAATTAGTTAGTGTAGTAAATAAAGATCATAAGTAGTTACTCGCATTAATGATGATTGTAAGTGGTTGACCCTAACTATAAAAATGGACCAAAATTACTCAGTTTAGTTTAGGATGAGGAATAAATGGGTCATAACTAATCAATAAAGTGGTCAGCCTACATTATGGAAGGGACCACAAATAGTTAGGGTTTGTTAGGGTTTTGGATTTTAGAACATTATATATAGTTAAAGATAGGAAGGGAAGAGAAGTGAAGTATTTTTTTGTATTGACAGGCACATGACTTGTGGAATGTTCTCCTTCCTTAAGGAGTAGTTTTATGGTGTTACCTTGCCTCAAGGGTTTTATATTAATAAAGGGTGAATCATTTATATCTCATTCTTTTATTTCTCTTGGAATTATTTTGTCAGATATTTTAATATATTTTTAGGTCTAGTGTGAGTGGTATCATAGGTATCAGGTCCACGTGCTTTATTTACTACACTAACCAATTTTTGTCCCTTTTTACATAAAATTATGCCCCTGGGTACCCCCCTATGTACCTCATACTATCCACCCTTAGGTATACTACATTGCATCCCAAAACCTCACATCCATATAAAATAATAGGAGTAACAAATGTCTCAAATATGTTTTTTTTAAACCCCATATCTAAAGATTCTCTTATTTACAATTTTTTTCAAGTTCACAATAATTTTTCCACCCTCCATTTATCCTTTACTTAATGTTATAATTCCAATTGAGCTAGTGATGAATATATATTCTGAGGTATTTGTATGAAGGGAGTTCTCATAAGTCTTTGTTGTCATTTGAAAGTATCATAGGTGATATTTTTAGATTTAATTATCATGAAATTTTGTATGAGCATCAATAGTCATACCCATATTCAAGTAGAATTCCTAAATCAGGATCAACATGGGAAGTGTATTGATTCATAGTATTGGCCCTACCCATTGGGACCTAGTAGGACTTCATGGACCTTTCTTGTCATGGACTGAGTGGTGAAAATAGTTTCTTAATTTCTTGCCAAGATAATAGGGAATCCTCACCATAATAATAATATCATTAATGTAAAGAAGAAGAGTAGTGACATTAGCGGTGAAATTTGGGCCAACACGCCTTGTATTTTCAAAGCAATATTCTAACATATTAATGTGTATTCGAAAAATGATAGGGGACAAAGGACAACTTTTCTTGACTATGATATATTACTTAATTTATTTTTACCAGCACTTAGCATTCTTAAACTTGTAAATAATGTTATCATGCAAACTTATTGTAGAAACCCTCAAATTAGAATGAACCTTTATCTCTTCCAACCTATTGCAAAGGTTTATATTGTGTATCATGTCAAAATATTTTCTAATGTCAATGAAAAAATAAAGGAGATCATTTTTATTATTTTGATACTCAATTAGGGGAATTTCGAGGTCAAAATGGGAACTCTCAAAACAAAAAATGTACTAACAAAATTAACTTTAAAAGAACCAATAAGATTCAAGATGATTATGTCAACCCCAAGGGGTAAATATTTTGGAGGGAAAAGAAAAAAAACTATGTTTTTAACTGTATTTATGGCTTATATCCTTATACATTTGCTCAAGCATTAAGTAAAGATGCTCATTGGATGAAGAATTAAATTTCACATCCAAAGGGTACCCACTATACATACTTATGAGTTGACCTACATAAAAAACAAAAAATTGAATACATGAAAAAGGTATATTGAACATGTTTTTTTCATGTTTTTTCATTTTTTTTTAATGTAGGTCTACTCAAAAGTATCTAGAGTGGGTACTTGTTGGATGTGAAATTTAATTTTGTGTTCAACAAGGGTCTGCACTTGCCATTTTAGTAAACCTATAGGGAGATAAGCTGAAAATACAATACAAAAGTAGTTTCCTTCCTTTTTCTTTAAAAAATCATAGCTATTATTTTATTATTTTCCTTAGGGGGGCCATTTCAGACCTCAAATTCCTCCTATTTCCTCCACAATGATCCTAAGAGTAATAAGGTGGTTGATAGCTAGATGATATCTTTTAAACATAGTAAGGCTTTTAACTAATTTTTTCTGGATTTCTAGCCATAAATTAATCTACTTTTCTAAAATAAATTTGTACAACTTGGAGAAAATGGGTCTAATCATAAAGGTTCTATAATTAGAGGGAATCATTTATCTCCACTTTTAAAACAGGTACAACAAGGTTTTGCATCGAGGGTTTAGGGAACCTTGCTTCACTGCTAATTTGAAGAGCTTATGTTGTAAGGGGTGAGGATGGGCTCTTTTATTTTAAAACTTTTGGCTTGGTATCCTTTAATGTTCATAACTTTCCCATTTCTTATACGCTTAACCTTAGACTCTATGTCTTCAAGAGAAAATACTTCACTATAGGACCGTTTAGAATGTGTTCCATGTAGTTACTGTATTCATAAATATTTTTAAAGTTGAAATTCCAATCCTCCAAAGAAATCATATTATGTTCTTTTGTTATAGAAATTAGAATTTTCCAAAATAACTTCCTATCATTAAGTTAGACAGGTTCAAAATCCGCTCTTACTTTCTATTGATATAGTACATTTTATTCCCTTTAATAAGTGCTTTGTACATATTTATCTTATTGAGTTGTATGGAATCACCAGAAACACCCGTAATGGATTTTATACCAATTTTACATTCATACTTTCATACCAAGGGCTAGTTTTTCTATTATTCTTTTTACATGACACCTCAATAGAGAAGTTGCTAATGGAAGTAGAAAGTGTTGTTATAAAATTTTGATATAAGTATTTGATGTTATCCTTACAAGCTAGGAGATTTAAACCAATATTTAATTCCTTTTAAAAGAGATCGAATTTACTTATGTCAAAAAGAAGGTGCCTTTGATAATCAAAATTTTCTTCTATGGGATTTTTTTTGCATGGAAAATTTTTGAGTTAGGGTCAAAGGTCTATAATTTGGGTTAGGTCCATGGTTGTTTAATAGATACAAATTTACTATTTGGTTGGATACAAGGATATTGAATATTGCATAATCTATGAGACCATTGTCAAGCGCATGAATACATGTCATCGAGTTGAATTTTGGTCATTTCATTACCTCGTTATAAATTATTAGGTCTTGAGAAGTACAAATCTTGATTAGCTCAGTACAAAACAAATTATTGGCCAAATCTTTAGAGTTTCTTTCGAGAGAATGCTTTCAACTTTTAAATAAACAAAAGTGGATGTACTCATATGATATCTAAAAAACTATCAACTAAGAGTTGTAACTTTGAGTGATAAAGAAAGTAAATTTTTAACCTAAATGAAAGTAGGATAATTTCCATGATTAAGAATAAAGCTATAATTTATTTATTTTTAATGAATTTTTTTTAGCAATTTGAGATAATGTTTGGATGTTTATTATGAATAAATCAACCTTTACTAATCATTTAATTTATATAAATACGCTAGTATTAAAATTTTATATTATTTATGAAATTTTAAATCTATAATGATTAAATATACTATTATAATATTCTTTGATATTAAAAATTACTAAATTAAAATTTATAAATAATGTCATTTAACTATGTTTCAATAAAAAGCAAATAATCATGTAAATTATTCATATTCGTGAATGGAAAAGTCACCATAAAACATGATTGGAGTTCTTTCTTTAATATATTAGTCACTTAAATAAGAAATATCAAATCGATAATCTATATTCTTCAACATTATAATATTGAAGGCAGGTTGAATGCGTGGTTTGGGAGACTTAAAATTTAAGTAGGCATATGAAAGTTTTAATAATCCTTTTTGATAGGAACGGTGTTTCCATGAGGTGGTAGGTATATCGTTGAGGAGGGAACGAACAAATTTATCCTTTTCATCGTAAACAATGTTTCTATTTGAAACAAGATTAGATTAGGTTTATGATTATTATTTGTTTTATGTAAGGTTAGGTTTATGGTTTTTATCTTTATCTATTTAAATAGAATATGTATTTAATTTTAAAAATATTATTTTAATAATTTAATATAAAAATAATAATTTAAAATTTTGACTAAAGTTTGATGATGTAAAATTAATAATTTAAAATTATGAATTAAAGTTTGAAGAAGGGACACGCGGTATGAGACTCAATGTTCATTGTGTTTGTTTACACTGCACATCAACCACATAGAAAATGCAATTTATATGATGTCATGTTGCATGGCATTCTACTTAGCATTATGTTTTAAATATTGAAAACCATAACCTTCAACATGGGCCTCCACTTTACAAGTAAAACCAATCAAAATCAAATTTGAAAGGGATCTCCATCCAATTTCTCCGGGAATGTGTAACAAAGGTTGCCGATAGATCATGGTCATATAAACTTCTATTTTTTACAATTATTGCGATAAGATCAAAATAACCTTTGTTTTTAATAGGTGTTAATAGAGTTTCATGGAATTTCCTTGAAAGCCATCTTTTACTTTATAATTTATTACGAAGACAATGATTTATAATTTTTTTTTTTTTTTTTTTATAAAAATATATCTTTTAAATAATAATATATATTTTTATTTAAAATATTATTATATTTTAAAATAATATATATATAATACAATAAATTACTATTTTTTCACTTTATAATTTTTTAAAAATAATTGTCATATTATAAATCATTTATACCATACATTTAAAACAATGAGAAATGTAAGTAAATTTCTCATTCTTACAGCAATATTTTGAAAAGAAACAACGTGGCTTGATTTTAAAACAATATTAAAGATTATAATTTCTTTTATGGATGCAGATTTAATTATATAAACACAATTGTAATTATTAAATGTAAAGTTTTAACTACTAATCTTTTTAGTAAATGTAAATTTTTAATCAATAATCTTTTTATAGGAATTGAATAGTAAAACTAAATGTTTTAATTAGGAATTTGAATATATATAAAAATCTAATTTTGATAATTTATGATAATTATGTTGAATTGATGCTAACATAATGACAATTTCCATTATTATAATTTTGATGATTTTTAATGAAATTATATATATATATATATATATATATATATATATATATATATATATATATAGTAATTTACTATATATTAAATATGTTATTTATTAAAATAATTAAAAAATAAAAGTTAAAGACACAGATATATCACATGATATATCCCCCAAAAAAGAAAGCATTCAAGTTATAACGGGTGATTACCTCAATGAAAACTAGTCTCCCTACTAATCTATCAAACAATTTTCTAGGAAGGATTTGCAAAAAAATATATTTGTGTTTACAAACATACCCATATAAGTAGAATAATAGAAAAGATAAGAATAACTAGATGATGACCTCAACCAAGGGGGAATTGGAGCTACTTTGTTGCATGTCTTTTTGTAGCTTCCATGGCTACTCTAGAGCTAAGAGTTGATATTCCCCCTCAAGAAAAATGGGGTTGAATGGAGCCTCATCTGCCATGTCATCTTGAGATTCGATGAATTCTTCATTTATGATTGGAGTAACTAAGAAACCCATCCCAAAGACCCCTTTACACATTCGCCCAAACTTTCCCTCAAAAATTCAAATTATGTGTAGGATATATTCATGTGTTTTTTGAGACCGATCCAAATATTGAGCCATTATGGTCCTTAGAATACAATAATTTGTAGCCACTTTAATGAATTCTTTCTCCCTATTTCATGAATGGACAAGGATGGAGACCTAGCCTGAGACCTCTTCAAGTATTTAGTCTTATGCTAGGTCCTTCCTCTTGTCCTCCACTCCTCTAAGTCCTCCATTGTTTTGTTTCCCTCCTCTAAGCACATACTATGATAACGTTTTCCCACCTCCCAAGCATCTTTAGTAGCTCTAAATGGGTGGGTGGGATGTGTAGAAGAGGAAACCCTTATATAGTTCCTCATCTTCTTCCCACCTTTGGTTTGAGAATTTTTTTTCACCATTCAATTGTGGTGAACTCAAAACCTCCTAAAACACATGATGCAACAATGTGCTCTACCCACCACGATGGAGATAAAACAAAGGAACCTAGAAACAAGGTGCAACTATAATTGCCTAAGACTAGCCTTGCCTAGGACCTACACGAAGGTAATCCCTATGCCATATTAGGCCTCTACCCATTCCAAAATACCCTCAAGGTGAGAAAACCCTTAGATGATGTATTAGATACAATGTGCAAAGGCAAGTAGATAACATAGAGAATCCAAAATACTAACATAATACAAAGCAATAGAGTACCCTTGCTAGCTCAATAACCAACCAATCCACATTAGGTGTAATTGTTTTCATATCCTTTAAATACCCAAATCCATTTAGATTACCAATACTTATGATCCCATCATAACATTTCCTTCACAGACCATATATCCTTTGCTTACTAACCCGAGATCCATGCTCTGTTAATTTCCTAGAGCGTGCAAGATTGAAATCTAGATACTTCCCACATCATGATGGCATTAAATCAGGGAGGATCTCCCTCTCATCCCCAGCATTCCCCTCTATGTAAAATCCAAGTTCAATGGACCATAACCTCCCTCTATCCTAGGGATGATGTAATTGTGTGATCACATGGAGAGGTAGACACATGACACATGAGAGCGGTCATGTCTCCCCCATAAGCACCCCATTCGAGTGAGTGAAATTTTATTATTACTATTTATATTCTCATGAAAATAGAATTAAAAATACCATTATAATGTCATTTCAAGATTCATTAAATCCCCTTCTTATTTGAAATTGTAGTCAACTATTTTATTTATTATTTATAATTATTAGTGATTGTGATATGAAAATATCATAATAATATATCATATATTTTTAAGGATAATATTGGTGATTATCATGATGAGGATGATTATTTTCCTTCATTAAAAAATTTCAAGTTTTTATTCAAAATTAATAAGGAATTAATATTGATTTTCTTGAAATAAAACATTAAATACTTTATTTTTTTTTAAGAAACAACTATTTTATATTAAATCAAATGGCTTGCGAGCAAGCACCTTTATATTCAGAGAAAATTCTTCAACTTATATGTTTTAAAATTTCAAAACAAGACACCCTTTCATACCTTTCCATCTATCAACTATGACTCTTACTACACTTACTTTATAGAGTCTCCAGAAGACTCCTAAATACACTATATACTTACAAAACATATAATCAGACACCTAGATAGAACTAACCATTTCCATTCTTTTCATCTTTAGAGATTATAATGTGTTCATCTTGAATGAATTTTTCTTGTGGGGGAGAGGTGTCACCCATGGGTTTCTCCATGAGTCCCACATTATCCTATTGAGCCCTCACTTTGCCTAGTGAATCATTTGTTAGCCTAAAAACTTCTTTGATAATTCCAAGGGTCGTTGATTCAACAGTCAATTAGATACTTTCCATTTTGAAATTTAAATTGTCCACTACCACCTACAATTGATCCACCTCAGCCTATAGCATTTTAAGCTTTTGACTCACCATAGCAAAGTGAGCTCTCACCTCAACGACCACCAATTCTCCTTGATTGCAGATGAGCGAATATAGATAGGACATGCTTAATGCTAATTTTCACTGCAACTAATCCTCTTTCTCCAGGCTATTTGATCGCTCCATTGATTTGTATATAACCTCAATGATATTGGAATTCGATGAGTAATCCACCACCAAGAGTCTCCATTTATAGGCACTCATTACATTGTCACTCCATCTAACAAGTCCCTATTAAAATCCAATACCTAATTCTTTTCTCTATCAATTATTGACGAGAAAGCCATGACTGAATCATCCCCTATGTTGCAGAACCCATGTTAATTGAACAACCTTTAATCCTCCATTCCTAAAATTGATCCTTATCTAATATTATGATATACAATTTATTGGGGACGTGTGCCTTGAAGTTGCCGGCATGATTATGAGGAGGCCCCAGATGAAGCCATTTTTTCCCCTTTGTCAATAGATTATCTAGTTCTAATGAATCATAGCCCCTAGATGATATAGAATCAAAAATTAGTTGGACTGCCTTGGTTGTTGTTGATACAGGGTTATGATTAACATCCTTGAATATAGCTTGATTGAGGTTTATCAAAATGGACCAGCACAAATGTTCGGGAAATGTTATCCAATATCGTAATATTAAAAAATCAGACTTTCACTAATGAGGAATTTAAAATTTCTATTTTTCAAACATTTCAGTACAATCCACAGTGATGCATTGCATATTACTGATTGAAACCAAAGATAATTTCCATACCTCGATGGAGAAGGAGCATTGTTGAATTACATGAATGATGTATTCTTCACCAAATCCACATAGAACCTAACATGGAGGACCTTGTATTTTTCTCTTTTTCAAATGATGAGTTGTCAATATTTCTCACGAACAAGCTCCCAACAAATATATTGATTTTAAGAAGGCCATATTTGTTCCAAATTTGTATCCATATACTAGAATTAGGAGGATGCATGAGATGTTGCACTAGAGAAGCATAGCCCTCTTTGGCTGTATAAAATCTATTCTTTCCACCCAACCATATTCTACTATCAAGACGATTGGTTGCAACTACGACAAATCCCTTGAGATGTTTTGTTAGTGTGATCCAATGACGTTGAAGTTTGGGTGGGAAATATTGACAGAGCCAACCAACCCATTGATCTCTTTCATCCCACCTTGGTATGTCTACTAATCTATGATATCCCTATTCTTCCATCCACTTTGCTAATTCCTGTACTCCTAAACTTTAATTTTCCAAGGCAATGGATGGAACCTAATCCTTCTACAGATGTATGTGCACTCCATTCCCTAAGTGTCATCCTAATTTATCAAGGACGATGGGAGTTTTTTCTCTGCATAGCTTCCAATTTTTTGAGCTTTGATTTTCTGTGATTCCTCTTCAGGCCTAATGATTATATTATTCTGAAAATATTTTCTAAGGAAGGAAAAATTCCACCATTCTTATGAGTATAAGAGGAGGCATCAGTCAATTTTTTTCCCAATGCTAATTTCATAAATTTAGGATATTTCATTGTCAACCCTCCTATTTTTTTGGTATTCAGACTACATTCTAGGTCACATGGTGAAAACGATCAATCCTTCTTTCCCTCTTGTCATAAAATCTCTTCTTAATGATTTGTTAATTTTATGAGTAATGTTCTTTGGTGTGAGCAGTCAAGAGCCCATATATACTGGAAGGGATGAGAACATAGAATTTATGAGAATAACCTTCCCTACCACATTTACCATTGAGCTCCCCATGAGAATTTTTTTCTAAATTTTTGCAGAACTTTGTCCTAATCCTCCCCACTGGAATCCATAAAGAGATGGAAATACCAAGATATGTAAATTACCTACACTCATGCACCACTGGGAATCCTAATAATCGAGAGATCTCTATCATGGTGAGTTCAGAACAAATCTGACCAAATAAATGGCTTTTTTTGTTGACCATCCCATGTCTAATGTTTTTTTTTAAATCAAGAGGCTATGATTCTAGAGGCACCTCCAAGCAATAGGGTAGCATCAACAAACTGAGAATGATTAATCCCTTTGAGATTCTAAGCTCTAAATAACCACTTTAACTTTCTTCTTTCCTCGTAAATTCCAAATTTCGGTTAAGACTCTCAGCCATGATAATATACAAAAGGGAGCACAAAGGATACCGTTGACACAACAAAGAAATGGGTTATCCAACCATTGAATAGTGGGGAAATCCAAGGGGCTCTAATAAAAGGCTTAATCCATTTGATGAATTCTTCACAAAAGCCCATTTTTTCGAGAATAATATAGAGGAAGGAATGATTTACTGGATCAAAATCATTGGCCATGTCCAGCTTGATCACCATCCTTTCTTCCCCTTCCTCCTTGTTGGAATGAATGACCTCTTGTAAAAGGACAATATTGTCAAGAATATATATTTTTTACATTAATCCCCCTTGGTTTTCTGAGATAAATGAAGGAAGAAATTTTTTTAACCTATTAGCTATGATTTTTGTCAAAAATTTATAAGTTGAATTACACAGGTAAATAGGGTGAAATCTATAAAAATTCAAAGGATTTCATTCTTTATGCATGTGAAAGAAAATATTAATTTTTACTCCCTCCCAATTTTATTTTATATCAAATAATATTCAATATTCTGATCAGATCCTTCTTGATTCATAGCAAAAAATCTTGACAAAAACTAATGGTGAATCCATCAGGGCCTATGGATTTATCAGGCTCCAATTCCCAAATATCTTCCTAAACTTCTTCTTATTCTATTTCTTT
The DNA here is from genome assembly GCA_034641835.2 of Pinus albicaulis. Lineage (NCBI taxonomy): Eukaryota > Viridiplantae > Streptophyta > Pinopsida > Pinales > Pinaceae > Pinus > Pinus albicaulis. The sequence goes on from CM076573.1 coordinate 213,132,528, forward strand.
AATACACAACAAATTAGAGGAATTCAGAATCACCATGGGTATATCTCACACTTCTTGATATTGAGCAATGGATATTTCTCTATCTATATGGTAGAGAGCTTGAAAATGATGGAAAGCCTCCAGCTTGATGTCTTGAAATGAGGTTGTTCGCAAAATTCCCTCTGGAGAAATTTCTTTTATCTTGTTCTTTAATTCTCTAGCCTTAACTTGATTGTGGAAAAGGAAATTGTTCTAGTCCCTTGCCTGTAACCATAAACTTCTATATTTAAGGCACCATAGCTCTTCTTCTTGCCTACTAGTAACGTTGTTATGAAACCCGCTCCAAAAATAGAAGAAAAGAGAGATCAACGCCTTATAAATAAGCCACTTCGAGGGGGAAACCTCCTTTACATTACATAAATGAAAAATTCTTGGATGATACAAATGACAAAACCTCCTTTCTATATATAGGAGTCCATGGTGTAATATTCCTACTTAGCCCAAGCTAAGAGGAATATTCAATTTTGTTTCATTTTCTGTTGATTGAATAAATGAACCAAGGAGGACATGTAAAACTCCTGAAAACAATGAATAAATCCATGCCTATGTGAACAGAGACAAATCTGGGCCATTTAAAATAAACACTTGCAGGTGTGAATGGGTTTGAGCTTCAGATATAGATCCTAGCATCAGGCCAAAGTGTACTCAGAGTCTACAGCGCAGTCCCTTTTACAGTACTACATTATTTTCAGTAGCAAAAGTTGCAGGGTGTTTTGGCATCAATTGGAGGAGAGATCTCTAGTGATTGGATCTTTCCTTTCACTGTGGTGATCCATGTATTGGTCATCCAATCCAAGTTTGTTTCAAATCTTATCTGTTGTACATGTTATACCTCAGAATTTTCTGAATATTACGGTAGATTTGTATCTTATATCTCAGATCTACTCTTGTACTTTCATGTTTTGTTGAGATCCCCAAGGGGAGTGTATAGAGGAACCTTACTTGTATACAGATCTGAAATAGATCTAACATTTTCTATACAGATCTGCCCTAGATCTGAGTTGTACCATACTATTTCTTCAACCAATAGAAATAACGTTGTCAAGCTTATTCATATGTTTCTTGTGGTTGTAGCACCTCATTTCTGAGGATTTCTTCATGTCTTCTCTTCTACTTTCTGTAAAATGACATATGGGCTTCAATATAATCTCTCCTTCAACATCTAAGAGACATTATTGACCCTCCTTATTGATCTACTACAAACATTGGGCTGAACTGCATTATTTTCTAGCAGTCTTGTTTTTGTATTGTTGCAGTCCCCTCTTTTGGAATTTTCTAGCTGCACTAGGTGTGGGGAGATCTGTTTAACCCACCTAGGAGGATTTATTTTTTAATCCCTCTTGGGTGCAGGTCTTATATTGTCAGATATAAGGGATCAAAGTGTTGATTTCCAATCCTGTAGCATCCATTCCTGGAAAATTTGTTTTTCAAGCATGCTTTGCTAGTACTAAGTAGTCCCGATTTTTGGATATTACAATGGTATCAAAGCGTGATCTCTGGCTCAGCCTGTGAGATCCAGCCATTAGAAGGATAAAAAGAAGAAGTAGAGAAAAAAATTATGGAGAGGATGAGACTACTCTCATCATTTTTCAAATCCAGAGAGGACCTCCCCAAGGAGGTTAAGAAGACAGAAGAAGGAGAAGAGGAAGGACCATGCACTTCCTACTCTCACAAAGTAGAAGGAAAGAAGCATGGAGGACACTTGGATCATCATATCCTGAGTGAGTACCTTGTTGAGTATAAGTCTCAACCTAGAGCCTTCAAGGAGACTTTAGCCTTCCACAGTTCATTCAACTAAAGGAAGGGAGGAGACACTTCAGCAAGGGATAAATCAAGGGAAATAGGTTTCTATTGTCCACTTTTGATGGGACATCTGCAGCCCAAGCTTGGGCAAGAAGACTCAACGCATTTTTCCTACTACATTCAGTGGTAGAGAGAGAAGCAGTGGAGATTGAAGCGCTGCACCTTGAGGGGGTAGCAAGCAAATGGTGGTTCAGCAATGTGAGACATGCAAAAGTTTCTTCTTTTGCAGATTTCACTCAAAGGATGATTAAGAGATTTGATGAAGAGAGATCAGAGGAAGAGAATTCCTCACCATCTCTTGAGAAGACTTGTATCAGCACTAGCACAACCTTGGAGGGGCAGCCTTCAACAACATCAGTTGAGGAAGCCAACACAGTGGAAGAAAGAACTCTTGCAGCCATGAAAGGTGTTCCCAAAGGCCAACAAGGTATGATTGTATTTATACTTCCTCTTATTACACCAAATATTTTATAGGGTTGTGGAAACTTGATGTTGCATGACCCAGAACCATCACTTACTGCTAATCTAGAGCAACAGAGTTGCATTGTGCTATCAAAAAGAAACAATGAAGAAAGGAGGACCCATTCCTCATGGGAGCAATCAGATGAAAGCTTCATTCAGGAAGCAGTGAAGACAAGGGGTAGACATCTTGAGATGAGAAAAATTTTCCCCTCTCTAGATGACACTTTCTCAATGAGCATGCCACAACTCAAAGAGAGACTTCTACTTGCAGTAGATCCAAGACCCCACTAGTTTTGGAAGACCATGCATGACGAGGAGGTCTCATCAATAGATCCCATGAAAGGTGCACTTCAACATTTCATGGAGTGAAAATTTCTTCAACAGTATGAGGAGAGTCTTTCCTTCTCACACTTGGATCTTCATGGATTCAAGGAGGAACATATGGATGATGGAGGACATATATGGATGGATAAAATCTCTCATGTTTGTGTTGGACACTCCTTGAGCCACACACATCATGATGGGAGGTTTTTTCCTACCACCTATTTGGGTCCTTATGAGATCAAATTGATCCTTGAGAAGATTGCATTTCAACATCCCATGAAATGCAAGAGCAGAAATCTGATTTGGGAGAATGATAGTCTTCCTTGGGAGAGGGCTAAGGAAGAACAAGATAGAAGGCACCCACATGTGGATGGATGGGTGTGGATGATTAGCAAGGAGCTAGAAAGCTACTTCAAATCTATGATACTGGGCAGTAGGAGGCTTGGCTGCGTTGGTTACTCTTGAAAGAGTTTGGTCATCATCCTCTTTCTAAGGGTATGTGGCAAGATACTTGCACCATGGGGCAGCAAGGAGTATGGATACATTGTGTTGACATAAAATTATTCATGTCAATCACCATGTTTTCACTACATGATTTAGATGATGGAAGTGTGAGGAGGCAGCAAAAGATTTTGTTGCTTGGGATGTTCTTGGAAGAGCAAGGGCAGATTTTCTCTCACATTTTTCATGTTGTTGCAGGAGTAGAAGATGACACTATCATAGTTAAAAGGGGCTACTCCTTGGCCTTAGATGTCCAAGAGGTACTTTCCCCATGGGAGAGACTTATTATGTGTAGCAGCATTATGGGAAATTCCTTTGACATTCTGCAAGTCAATTATTGGAGCCATGATTGTATAGGCCAACAGCGTTGCCATTTTGGACCTGGGGTTTATTAATGGAGTATCCCTAGGATCACTTCACACTTGATGCACTTGATGGGAAAAGAGGAGGTAATTAAGATGAGGTAGTAGATGAGGACATCTATTACTATGATGTACTCTTATTGTCTTGGGTTTCAAAGCATGAGGGAGAGGATTTGCAGGTATCATTTGGTTCATTTCTCTTCATGGAAGTGTGCCAAACTACTATGGAGGATCCATTCATGGATCCATGTGTCTTCTTAATTCCAACATATGGTGAGAGCTTTGTTTGTGCAACACAATATTTGCATGCTCTTACCATCTCTTGGTAGTGCATTGCTCCAGAAGTAAGCAAGCTCTTGATTTTTCTCCATGAACAATGTTGGGCAAAACTATATGATGGAGACAACCATCTCTTATGTGGAGTTGGGCAGATGTTTTGTCATTACATGTATGTTGAGTTGATTCATATGATTAACCATGTATCAAGAAATAATTTGCCATGTATTTTTCTGAAGCAGCAGTTTGAAAAACTGCGCTGTAACTACATGGGAAATTTTTGGTACTTCCTTGCCCCACATGAAACCTTAAGTATTTCCCTCATATTGATGTTGATCATGACCTATTTTTCTGATATTGTTCTTATCTCTATTGAGAGCATGATGGGGAGAGGAAGGCAGCGTGGGGTAGGCTATCTTTCCTACCATGTACATATTTTCAGCCCACCTACTTTGCAGGAGCTCAAGGTGGAGGAAAATTTTCTGGAGGTTCCATGGTGGGAGGTGACTCATTTTGTATGGGTGATTTCTTGGGAAAATATGCTTTCCCAATCCATTTTAGTTCTATCCTTGAAGTTTCTTGAGGACAAGAAACATTTGGGAGGGGAGGATTGTAATTTTCCTACTTAGCCCAAGCTAAGAGGAATATTCAATTTTGTTTCATTTTCTGTTGATTGAATAAATGAACCAAGGAGGACATGTAAAACTCCTAAAAACAATGAATAAATCCATGCCTATGTGAACAGAGACAAATCTGGGCCATTTAAAATAAACAATTGCAGGTGTGAATGGGTTTGAGCTTCAGATCTAGATCCTGGCATCAGGCCAAAGTGTACTCAGAGTCTACAGCGCAGTCCCTTTTGCAATACTGCGTTATTTGCAGTAGCATAAGTTGCAGGGCGTTTTGGCATCAATTGGAGGAGAGATCTCTAGTGATTGGATCCTTCCTTTCACTGTGGTGATCCATGGATTGGTCATCCAATCCATGTTTGTTTCATATATGATCTGTTGTACATGTTATACTTCAAAATTTTCTAAATATTACTGTAGATGATCTCATATCTACTCTTGTACTTTCATGTTTTGCTGAGATCCCCAAGGGGAGTGTATAGAGGAACCTTAATTGTATACAGATCTGAAATTGATCTAACATTTTCTATACAGATCTGCCAAAGATCTGAGTTATACCATACTGCTACTTCAGCCAATAGAAATAACGTTTTCAAGCTTATTCATATGTTTCTTGTGGTTGTAGCACCTCATTTCTGAGGATTTCTTCATGTCTTATCTTCTACTTTCTGTAAAATGATGTATGGGCTTCAATATAATCTCTCCTTCAACATCTAAGAGATATTATTGACCCTCCTTATTGATCTACTATAAACATTGGGCTGAACTGTGTTATTTTCCAGCAGTCTTGTTTTTGCATTGTTGCAGTCCCCTCTTTTGGAATTTTCTAGCTGCACTAGGTGTGGGGAGATCTGTTTAACCCACCTAGGAGGATTTTTTTTTTGAATCCCTCTTGGATGCCGGTATTATATTGCCAGATCTAAGGGATCCAAGTGCTGATTTCAAATCCTATAGCATCCATTCCTGAAAAATGCGTTTTTCAAGCATGCCTTGCTAGTAGTCCCGATTTTGGGATATTACAAATGGGGTCACAATATAATCTTAGCCGACCTAACAATAATAATGTAAGGGCAAAACAATAACAATAAGGGGGCTACACTAACAATAATAAGGGGATACACTAGTATTATAGGAACCTAACATGCCCCTCTCCTTCAAAAAAGTGTTGCCCTCAATGCTTGATTATTTCTGGATGCTTTTGTATAAAATTCTCATCCTCCCATGTGGAATCTTCAACGGGAAAGTTATTCCACTTGCTGAGATTCTTTGAAATTGATCGATTTGGTAGTTGTCAAGTTGTTGTTTCTGTGACTGCTTCAGAACTTCTTTTGTTTCAATGTTTATCTTCCACTATTTTATCATCCACATTAGCTTTCATCTAATCCTTCAAACCATCAAAATTAGCCTCCATTTTTTCTTTTAAACCATCCATGTCATATTTGATTTCTCTTCATAATATCAAAATTTTTCGCACTTGGTACCATAATTTTGATATCTCATACTGCAATTCTTCCTCTTCATGTGCCATAGTAGAGATTCCTGAGGGCTTAATGGGTGTGTAATTATTTTTTGGAGGCATTATAGAATCCAATACCGATAAAAATTTTGAACCCTTAGTTAAACTGAGAGGGGGGCTAAATCAGTTTAATACATTCATGTTCTTTTAAAACTTTATTTTAAAACTTATTTACACCTTCATTTCATGATCAACTTAATGTATAATGAACCAAAAATCCTAATATGTGAGCAACAAGTATTAAGCAGATTAAATACATAATATCAACACACAATCATCATGCACATAGACAATAGATATAAGTGGAAACCCATACGGGATAAAACCACATCTAATTATTGTTGTGATGCAAAGGCGAGCTCCAAATCCCTCTCACCACTGATTTTTTGTGGGTTCCAACCTATAGGAGGCTACTACCTCAAATTCTGCAAACTACAACTTTCAAGCTCCCATTCGTTTTCTACAGGGTACAACCCACAGGAGGCTCCTACCTCAACCAGCTCCAACTGGACATATATCAAGCTTCAACTTGAAATGGAAGCACCAACTCCCATGTATTTTCTGTAGGCTACAACCCATAGGAGGCTCCTACCTCAACGAGCTCCAACCGAACATCTATCAAGCTACAACTTGAAATGGAAGCACCAAATCCCATGTATTTTCTGTAGGCTACAACCCACAAGAGGCTCCACCTCAACCAGTTAAAACTGGACATTTATCAAGCTACAACATGATATGGAAGCACCAACTTCCTCATACTACAATGAAATCATATGCTGATTTACCTAGATATCAACTCTGTTTTACTCCTTCTTCACTGTTGTCCTTCCTGCCTTCATATCTGCTTTAAATCATATTTGGATCTTCACAGCTTCTCTATCTTCTCTTTCTTCTTCTTCCACTCTCTAACCCCTTTATGTATATGAAAACAACATCATTTGTAGATATCACCTCATAGTTGTTTGCATTCCATATGGGAAAATGAAATGAATCTCATTTTCTTTCTCAGCACATTCAGAATGTTACAACACTATGTACTCATTTCAGTATTACATTGGAGTTTTTCTTTTCCTACAGAGACTTGCCTTTGCATCACAAACAATATAAAATAAATAATGCATTTACAGTGACAATCAATTATTTTACTTATACCATTCAATTTCTTAGCTTGGTTGTGCATTTTTCCTCTTCTGCTTGTTGTCATTTTGTCTTTTCTATTTCTGTCGTTATATTCCAACTTTACTGCATAACTACCCCTTTTAGCTCGACTCTTCTTCCGCTTTTAGCCATGTCATTTTCCTTACTGCTGCAACATTGTTCTACATGAGTTCCTGGTCCTTTTTTATGTGTTCATGTCATGCCTTTGTGACCTATGGGGTATGGCCCACATAACTCCCTTTATAATGCGATAAAGTCCAATTTCGACATTTGTTCCACATACATGCGTTTAATGATCAAACCAATTTATTAACATACATACTTAGCAATCAAACAGTGCGTATATAAAATACAAAGAATAGGGCTATCTGGTCCCACAGTACCTTGAACCAATCACATTTCATCGCAAATACTTGCCTGCAGGTTTCCCACTCTACCGATAGCGATAAACCATAAACCATGCGATATGAGATATGCGCTCATGCGTGGTGCTGACACGTGGTTCTTCCTTCATCGCATCGCATCGTTTGATCCTTACCGCATCGCAACAAAAAAAACATACCTTGCGATGTCTTTAAGTTAATCCCTATTTCTTGCGGGATGCAATGTTACGCAAGTTCGACCTGTGTCCCTCCATTTAGCATTGCAAAACTTTAACTTAACTTATGGTAGCCTTACTTCTATCCCTTAAGTGCTGCAATGTGCGGTATGTGGGCGAGATCCACATCATCATGCCATGTCACCCTGCCATGTCACCACCACGTCACCTTGCCATGTCATCATAAATTCCTGTGATCTGTGGGATCAGGACCACGTCATATACCACGTCATCTTGCCACGTCACTACCACGTCATCGCCACATCATCGCCACGTGAATATCACGTCATCTTTACGTCACTACCATGTCATCTTTAAGTTACTACCACATCATCTTTATGTCGCTACCATGTCATCTTTGCGTCACTGCCACGTCAACTTTATGTCACTGCTCGTACTTCGCAGTTCGTAAATTATAACTGTTTAACTTAGTGGTTACCTCTATTTCCTGTGATCTGCGATATTGCGTCATGCCACCAAGTGTCCCTTCTTTGCTTCACATTGCACACAACTTAACTTTCCCTACGACGGCCTTAATGCTAAACTGTTAAATGTTGCGATTTGCAAAATCGCTCCTGAAGCGATTTGATCTCCGTCGTCCATCTTTCGCCTTCACTTTTGCGATCTAATCATGATCGTCCATTCACCTCCCTTAGAATTCTTCAAAGAATTATCTGCCTTAGTCAATTTTTATTTTGTTTACACAGTCTCACTCTGTAACCCCGGTTTCTCCACACTATTCCTCCTAAGCTTGTTCCTGAGCTTGTATTTGTTATTTAATGTCATCTCGAGTTATCACACTCGGCATCTACCCTTTTCATATTGATTAAAGCCTTCTTTGTCTCTTGGCTCTCGCCTCTCTCTCTTGGCTTAATCATGTTTGTTTAATTGGTCTCTTCCTCTCAGTTCTCAGTTCTTCATGCTTCTGCTATATGTAAGTGTTGAGGAGGTAAATCCCCTTTGTGGACAGAGGCGATCCCTACTAGCCCAGCAAGGGTCTAGCAACAATCATAAAATGTTACAGCGCAAGTTCCTAGTTACGGACAAAAGAACAAATATGGAGGCCTACCTGGAGTCCAGTGCTATGATCCATAGAAGAGAGAGTTTCCGTTCCTCAGCCTCGGCAGATCACAATCCCTCCACGATCTCCACGGATGGACACCTGCACATGCAAGAAACAACAAGAATACAAGCATAAAATCCAGAATACGCAACTAGATATCAGTCAGAAAGGATATAACTCATATTAACATAAGTGAAAACAGAGTGGAACCATAACCATAATCATTCATTAAATAGCAATCGAAAGAGAGTACAACCAATGTTCTGACGCCGCGATCTCTTTCAGAAGGGTCCCCAGTCGTTCACGTCTCGCAAAGCTCGCCAGGGAAAGGGAAAACCTCTCGTGACTCTCTCGACGATAGTCTCCTTACTTGAGTTGGCCTTAAGGGAAGAAAGAGGGCTCTTACAGCACGAAGGCTCTTGGGAATTAGGAGATTCAAAGCTTAGGCACTTCAAGACTAGCTTGCTATGGCAATCAGCAAGCTTTTATAGATGGGGAAGGAAGGAGTTGGGATCCCTATTATTGTGGGATTGCCCCTATCATGAAGGAAGGTTCTATGAAAGGTGGCAAACCACTTCCCTTCCATAGAACTCCCGTAGCCAAACCTCCCAACTCAAGATAGGCAATGGTTTCTGAGTTGGTTGAACACAACTTCCACAATCTTTATTTAAAAAACACTCCTTAAATTGGCTGGCGCGACTGCTGCTCTGGGACAGAGCGCCAGTTGGTGCGGCCTATTTGTAGGATTTTCCCCATTGGCGCGAGTGATGAACTGTCTGCCCGCGCCAATGCAAAAGGAGAAGTTTTCATGGTTTTTTGCAAGGAGATGTCTTTAGGGCAAATGAAGCTCATGCTTAGAGGAATGTAATGATGATGGTTTCAAGGCATGAAATTGCTCACAGGTCACATAATGGGTCCTCCATTGTGTGGGATGGGGAATGGTAGGGACGGTGACAAATTACTGTGTAACAGATGCCCCCTAAAGTATAAGGCCCGAGAGAGAGAGGGGTGAAATTCTTTACGAGATCATGTTCAACTGAAGCCCTGCCGTCGGAAAACCTGCGTAGAAAAATACAACTGATATCTCAAGTACATGATGTATATGCAGTATGGGCGCAGCCATCCGAAATAGATTACACTATAATCTAGATCCAGGGTATGGGCGCAGCCATCCAGCAAGGATCAAAATAAATAGACTCAGGTATGGTCGCAGCCACCCAATTAGTGAGTCATGTACAAAATGATAATAATCCACAATCGCAGCCTGGATTACAACAGACACAATCCAGGGTCTTGCGCTCTATCTCGACCCAAATAAGTACAAGTTCAAGCATGCGAATATGTGAGCTGAAGTCGAACATGCAAGAACATCATCTGATTACCAGCCAATGATGAGAGCTGTTAACAGATGCGAGAGGAACCAATGGCCCTCAAGGTACTACCGGTACAATCTACGGCGTGTGAATCAATGAGCTGGTGTCGAACACCCGTAGAATCACTCGATCGGAGGCCAATGATGAAAACCCCACGTCGAATGCGACGAACCTGCCATTGAGGCATGCAGGCTCCAAGGTACCATAAAGGAGTCTCTAGACCAACTTCCTGGATAATGAGCTGAAGTCGACAGGAAGTGACCTTGATCGAAGGTGGGCCATAATGTTTCCCACATCATTGACACGAGACAGAGGAACATGATGTTTTTGTTGTGAATCAGGATCGTAGAAGAATCAGAGGAAAGGTTGATATACGCAGAGGTCAACTTCTCTTGAACACATAACGGCACAAAATAGTGGTTTTGGCAGCATATTTGACATCAACGGATCAGAGGTCATGGTGACAAGGCAATGAGCAGAGGAGAGGTCAAAAAGGATTACCCAAACCCACGGAAGCAAGTGAAAAAACAAGATGAGATGTCCCCAACCCGACACGAATGCAGACGAGTGCCATGTTCAAGAGCGACATACTGCCGACACGACAATGATTACGGTTCCATTTTCCCCCACCATTTCTGGCGAGTACCCCAATTATTTTTTATAAAAAGCTTGAAAGGGATAGCATATGCTTGTAATGTAAGTCCGCCCTTCGGGCGAATCCATCCTAGTACATTTAACAAGCCCTAGGAAGGAGGAACTCGGAGAACGTCATTTCGACTGAATTCGATGTCATCAGGGTTTAGCGAGTCTGACAAAGGAAGAACTCGACGTCTTTTCATGTTTAGAGAGTTTGAAAAGACAGCAAAAAAGTAAACTCCAACGGTCCCTTTTCGTAAATATTTCCCTGGACCCGAAAAGGTAGAAAACAATATTCGAGAAAACCTTCGAGTCGCGATAGGCTAGGGTATTCCTTTTTCGTAATCAATCCATCCTAGCTCGAAAAAGGGTTAAACGTATACTGGGTAGATGTCGATTTGTGTCCATTTTAACGAGATCGAAACAACAAGGGCCTCGGCAATATTTTCATGTTTAGAGAGTCAGAAAAGAGCTGAAAGATGACTCCAAAGTGACTTTTTCGTGTATTTACCGAGTCCGAAAAAGTATAAAATACAACTCATTTCCATCGTTAAAGTCGCAAAAACCTGTTGCTGCACATACCAAGCAAGCGTAAAACCCATTTTCGACATAACATATCCAAATATTTGATAAAAATAACTTTTAAAACTCATCCAATGTCGAAAAAGCTATAAATATGCCAAAATGGTAAAAACAAAATTACATTTACTATTTACCTTGGTAAAAAGGAGCAGTGGTCCATTTTGGAGTGCAAAATTCTGACGGCGATTGCGACAGATCTGGTTGACCATTCAGATTCTCGTCTGTGACAGGTAAGAGGCGCTTCCCTGCTCTTCATTTCAATCCATTTTTTAATAGTTTTCCCTCATGTATCAGCCCTCTGAGGCCACTCTTTGAAATTTTAGGGCTGCGCTCATTGGCGCGGGTATCGGGCACGGACCCGCGCCAATGGGCTTTTTTATGCAAAGGGCTCGCGCCACGTGGCGCGACTATTCACAAAACAGTCACGCCAACGGCGCAACCCAAATTTCCGCCTAAAAATTCGATATTTTAATCATTTTAAATGGAATTTGAAGCCCATCAGAGATCTAATTAAGGGTTTATGACCATGTGAATGCAGGAAATCAAGAAAAATGGTGATTGAATGGAAAGAAAGAGAGCATGGAGAAGAGGATGAACAGGCCATAGAAAGTGAGACTTGCATGAATGCCCTCAGAAACTGTGGGCTAAAGAAGTTCTTCCTTACACCCTGTTTACGAGCTCAGCTCGAGCTCCTCCAGTATCTGATCAGTATTTGGTACGAACAGGAACAGGTGTTCAAGTTACGAGACCAGGTATTGGAACTGGAGGTCTCCGATGTGTATTTCATAACCGGACTGTCTCGCAGAGGTCCGGTACCCATCCTGACTGGGAGCAGACCATCTGGCGAGAAGATGGAAGAAGTGATGGCACGAGTGTGCCCAGATGCACAACTGGGATCAGGGAGAAAAAAGGTGGATATCCACACTATCCCCGACCTGGCATTGAGAGTTGTTCTACATATCATCATGCGGGCTGCAGGATCGCAAGCACCGCACGAGGCCACAAAGGCCCAACTCCTGCTGGCCTCAGAATGCATGAGTCCCTTACTATTTGACTGGGCTACAACAGTAACAATAAACATGAAGAGACAGCTCACAAAATGCAAACAAGCTAAACTGAAACAGTTTGGCTATGGTTCCATCCTGGTATCGTTCATTCTAGAACGCTTACCAATCTTCCAGGACCAAGGGGCCATAGTAGCAGATCCGGTACCACGAGAGCCAAGAATGGCTCGCTGGGCAACACTAATGCCCAGAGCTGGAGGCGGCCAACAGATGTCCTGGAGGCTGGAGTTCTTTAGGTGGTTACGACGCTAGTTAATTGTCATGGAAGACTGGCCATATGCAGGAACTGACTTCACCGGAGACCCAGATCTCCCACTGCCAGAAGGAGATGACTGGGACGAGGAGTTGGGTAAGACCTCGTATTTTTTGATTTTTTATGTTTTATGTTTTTTTGGTTAATACACACCCGTCTTAACACATTTTATATATATATGCAGATGTGGGCCCTGAGAGACTAGCTGGAATGTGTCCAATCTCACGGAGGACTCATCTCGCCCCTGATCCTCAGGGAGAGGGCACAGGAGGAGAGGAGTTGATCCAGAACCTCGAGGGCATTGCCCGAGGGATCCCGGACTATGCTCGGCTGGCGGACATACCGATGGCGTACCAGCGTCATACGGTGGGGGTTCCAAGTCGGATCCACCGAATCCTGAGACACTTAGTGTGTGCAGTTACATGCTACCATGAGCACCATATGGATTAGCTCTTAGGGATTATACCACACATATTTTTTGAGAGACGTGTCGTCTCCGGATGTATTTAAGACGATTATGTATATTTTGACTTTATGTGACACACTCTATGTAAACATTTCGATATCTATATATATATGCATATCTATTTCTGGATGGATCTTTTTTTTACATGTGATGATGATTTATAAATTGCGCAAATGTTTGTCTAATACCAAATTTGCTACTGCATCTGTTAATGTATTCAAATGCCTGGGTATATGTTGATATGTAATGTAATCAAAATTCCTCTCCAGTAATCGAATACGCAGATACAGACGTAAAATGGACGGGTTCCTTACCGAATAGTGTCCGTTCAGTTGTAACACTACAAGCTGCGAATCTAGATACACGAGCAATTCACGGATACCAAGGTTAACTGCCTCGGTTAATAATTCTAACACATCACTATATTCCGCGATGTTGTTCGTAGTACATCCTAGACACACACCTTGTAGGTTGATCAACTCACCAGCAGGATCATAGATTACCCAGGCTGCTGAAGACAGATTCCTGGTACTGCGGGAGGCACCATCCGCAAAACCAACAAATGGATGAAAAGACATCTGCACAACCAGGAAGACCCGATCAGCATAAATATGTTTACAAGGCACACCACACTATACATGCACACAAATGCAAAACACACACCTATGTACACACACCACACCAAGAAATCACTTCAGGCATAGTACTTTTTAAGGTACAGCCCATTCATGGGCTGCGCCAGTGGAACTCCTTCATAATCTATAAGCTCGTAGGCCCCATTTTTCAAAACACGCTTTACTATATAGGGCCCATGCCACATAGGCTGGAACTTACCGACTCCAAGCTTGTCATGTGCTTGATCGTACAGGAGGACGAGGTCTCCTTCAATAAAGGAACGGGGGGAAACAGATTGATCAAAATGAGTTTTGACCCTCTTCTTTTGTGCTTCAATGATCAAAGCAGCCAGACGACGGGTTTCATCTAACCGTTCTAGATACAGAAGACATTCTTCCTCGGCAGAGGTATCAGGTAGAAGTTCCACAGCTAATTTCAGAGAAGGAATCTTGCATTCAACCGGAAGAGTTGCTTCCAGACCGTACACCAATTGAAATGGTGTGAATCCGGTTGCACTCTTAGCAAATGTTCGGTATGCCCAGAGAGCTGAGAACAGTTGGAGATTCCAATTGGATTTGTGAATACCAACTGTTCGTTGAAGCATAGTGACCATAACCTTGTTCACTGCTTCAACCTGACCATTCGCCTGCGGGTAATATGGTGTTGAGCTGTCGTGACGCAAACCCAACTTTGAAGTCAACTCTGCCATCATATAATCTCAGAAATGAGTACCGTGATCAGTGAAAATGGCTTGAGGAACCCCGAACCGTGCAATAACATGGTTGAATATAAATTGAGCAGCCGTTTTACCGTCAGCAGCTAGTGTAGGCATCGCCTCGGCCCACTTGGTGAAGTAGTCGACGGCGAAAATTATATACGCATGCCCCCCGGCCGAGTGAGGGTTACACGTCATAAAATCCACACCCCATTTTGCAAAAGGGCTGACGGTAATAACAGGATGCAAGGGTAAAGGCGGCACGCGCATCTTGCACTAAAATATCTGGCACGCATGACATTTACGAACTACAGTGATACAGTCTTTGAATATGGAAGGCCAGAAATAACCTGCTCGAAGAATCTTTTGAGCAGTAGCATACCCGGACATATGTCCACCACAGGCGCCACTGTGGCAGTCATTTAGGACCTTTTCAACCTCTTCCAAGGTTAGGCACCGCCGGAGCACCGAATCTACTCCAATGCGGTATAAGGTATCTCCTACTATACGGTAGGGCTGGGACTGATGCCAAATCCATCGGCGAGCAGCTTTATCCAACTCAGACCAAAATGTTGAGGTCTGAAGATACATAATTATATCACCGTACCAAGGGTCACGAGTACTGATGAGGAAAAGCGTTTCGTCCGGTATATGGTCTTCGAAGTGTGAGGGAACAGAGTCTGTAGGGAGAGAGCATATCAGATCCGCGAAAACCAGTGATTTCGTTGACTTAGCGGTAGTGAACTCTAAGTCAAACTCTTGCAGGATAAAAATCCATTTGGAGTACTTGCCCCCCAGTAATTTTCTAGAGAGAATATACGTCATAGGGTTGCAGTCTGAAACCACTGTTATCGTACGCAAAAGGATGTAATGGCGAAAGCGCTGCACAGCGTGTACTGCTGCTAATGCCAACTTCTCGACATGAGCATATCGCGTTTCTGTATCGAGAAGGTTCCGTGACAGATAATAAACAACATGTTCATTACCGTCATCATCATCCTGCACCAAGACCATGGCTATGGTGCTAAATGCGGCGGTGAGATATAAAGTGAAGTTGCGGTGGTAGTCCAGAGGACGAAGCAACGGAGCATTGACAAGCAACGTCTTCAGCTTCTCAAAGGATTGCTGAGCAATTTCGTCCCAGTGGAAGGGAACGTTCTACTTTAGTAGACGAGTGAATCCTTTGGCCACCTCGGCATAATTCTGGATAAAGCGCCGAAGAAAATTCGCTTTCCCTTGGAGACTCTGTAACTGATACAAGGAGGAGGGTGATGGGAGATTAATAATGGCCTCAACCTTTAAAGGGTCGAGGCGAATCCAGTCTTTCGAGATGATGAATCCCAAAAGACGACCAGAATCTACGCCGAAGATGCACTTATGAGGATTGAGCCTAATGTTGTAGCGTCTGCAACGAAGAAAGACCTGGCGGAGATGTTCAGGATGGTCCTCTCACTTAGCTGAATGAGCTAGCAAGTCATCTAGATAAGGCTGAATGATGTGGCGAATGTCATGAAAAGCGTAGGACATCGCACGTTGAAAAGTGGCTCCAGCGTTCTTCAAGCCGAACGGGAGCTTTTTATACGCGAAAGTACCCCACGGACAGATGAACGTGGTCTTGTGTTGATCCTCAGGTGCAATATTGATCTAATTATATCCTGAGAAACCGTTCATTAGGGAGTAAATCTCACTTCCGGCGCAGTCATCGATGATCTGGTCTATGAACGGAGTGGGATAATTATCCTTTGGACAGGCGCGATTGATGTCGCGATAATCAACACAGACTCTAATCGTACCCTGCTTTTTATCGACAGGGACAATGTTAGACACCCATTCTGTGAGGGGGATGGGATAAATAAAGCCCGCGTTCAGAATTTTTTTGACTTCTGCCTTGATGGCGGCAGCTTTCCGAGGATGCATGGGGCGTAAGCGTTGGCGCACGGGCTTCGCACCAAGGTAGGTTGGAATCTCATGCACTACGATACTGGGATCAATCCCCGGCATTTCCTCATAGGACCATGCAAAAACATCTCTGAATTCCTTAAAAATCTCAGTATAGACTTGAATCTCATCGAGAGAACAAGTCACACCCACATGAATATTCTCAACGATCCCCGGTTTAACGGAGATGTTGATCGGGACAGTTTGAGTAATGTTACCCAGGTTACCTTCCGAAAAACTTCATGCGTCAAGATGGGCGTTTGAAGAGGAGGGGTAGGGACCTGAGTAGCATAATGCTCCAGAAAATCAGTCATTGCCCCCAAGCTGGGCATAAACAAGGAGCGATGATGTCCATCGCCCCAAGGCAGCTCCTCAAGAGACATAGTTTCAATGATGGCCTCATCGGAAGGAAAAGTCTCTTTGAGAGGATCAGGTGAATCGGCCTGACCAAGCCAGGGGGATTGAGAGTAGACGTCGAGAGCCATGCTCAAAGGAGCATGCTGAGGAGGTGGAGGATCAGATGTGGCAACAATTTCACAGTAGCTGATCTCTATTGGAGTCAAAGGCATCGATTCTCCAAACTCATACACCTGCTCAGGCGTAGGAATAAGCCAGGGGTCATCAGACCTGGAAATCATGTTGACTTGAGCGGTGTGCGGGGATGGTACGGGGAATATACCCATGAGGACTGGGTCTTTGAAGAGACCAGGTCCCACACTGTCCAGGGGATTTGGAATCTGATCCACGTATGGCACGTTGTTCTCAGAGGTAGAGGTGAAAAACGACAACTGATCCACCATGACAATTTTGCCCTCGTGAGGGAACTTCATGAATCGAAAGAAGGTGGATGGCACGCATAGCATGGCATGGGTCCAGCTGCGGCCAAGAAGTATATTGTAGTTGAGTTTAGCGTTAACCACTTCTACTTCCACGTTGACAGTTTTCCCCTGTAATGTGATCGCTAGACTCTCGAGAACACCCAGGGGTTTAGATTCCCGACCATCAAATGCCTCAAGGGCATTGGGGGATGACGAAAGGGCTGGAGAGCCAATGGCCTTCCAGCAAGCAGATGACATAACGCAAGAAGAAGCACCTTCATCTACTACGGCCCTATGGATGTTTAGACCGTTAATCCCGACTTGAATGACAAGAGCAATTTGATGTGGAAGCCGGGGAGTGAAATTCTCCAGATCGAAGGTGAGAAGACTCGAGTCGGCGGGATCATTGCCACCGATTGCAGACAATAAAGCCTTCCGTTGTGAAGGGCAGCTTTGAAGAACCTCAAGTGCAGACATAGCACACGGCGCCTATGCCAAATCCTCAACAATGGTGTAATGTTGAGCGGCACGAGCGTTTGGATTATAAGAATATCTTCGAAGAACACCTTTAGAAGGTGGCTTCACAACGGGTTCGGGAGTGGGCTTCTCGATTTCCAACGAACCGGAGGCAGGTGGGGGAGGCGGTCCATCTGCAACTGCCTTCCCGGATGCCTGCCGCGATTCATTGTAATCCTTCAACCACGTAGCGACAGAGATAGGTGCAACACTTTTCACCATGAAAACTTGGGACCCAAACGGTATAGATGGTGACGGATGTTCAACCATCTGGGTCTGCTGAGATGGGAATGGCTCTTTTAGAACTGCCAGAGATCCTTTTGAGCCCTTGAGAAGTTGACTAACTTCGGATCGTCATGGACAATCCTTGGTATAATGGTCCTCTTCACAAATGAGGCAAGGATACTTCGGTTTACGCTGGGAGCCATCCTCAGTGCGAGATTTAGATTCTGGCCTCGGGGCATCAGATTTAGATTTTCCTTTGCCCTTCTTCTTCCCCTTGGAGGATTTCTCCGTAGGATTGGCCTGAACGGAATTCACCTCGGCGGTTTTGCCAGAATCGGACGAGGCGGGATTAGCAGAAGTATTGTTGGAATAATTAGACTTCTGCTTCCCGTTCGAAGATTTCTTCGAACTCTGAGAGACAGAACCAATGACACCATCCACCGCAGGGGTAGGTGGAGCCTTAGAGGTTCCGGGCCATGGAGCATTAGTCAATATATCGTAAAGCGTGCCGGACTGAGAGTACACAAGATCCAGATATTGGGCACGCGCAATGGCTTGTTCCTCCGTCACACACGCTCCCATCGCAATATCCTGAGCGATTTTATTCACGAAGGAGGTGGTGAACCAGTGAGTCAGTATCTGATCAGGTATGTGAAACTTGATCATTCTAAGACGGCGCCGCCACTCATGAATGTGATCTGAGATGTGAGTGGCTTTATCCTGCTTCAGAGAAGTCAGGAGGTGCGTCCCGGCTTCATAACGAACCGGTAACTAAAAATGCGTGAGGAAATCCATAGCTAAAGAATTGAAATCTTGGAAAATGCCACAGGGTAACTCTATGTACCACTTAGCAGAAGCTCCAGTTAAAGTACGCTAGAAGAGGTGCAAACGGATCGAATCGTCGACCCAAGAATTATACGAACACCAAAGATGATACGTCATCACATGCGCCTGGGGGTCCTCTCCAACTTTTCCCTCAAACTTGGGGCAATCACCTGGTATCTTGGTGGGAACCGGAGGCCAATATGGATTATGTAAAATCGGATCATTGGTCAATTTTGAAACATCCGGCAGCTCCAAGGTAGCCAAGAACGACAATGGTGGATTAACCGCCATGCCAGGCCTAGGATGAGGTCCGGTACCCGTACTCCACCATGGTTGTGAATAGCCTTGCCCCCATGGGTTCTGTCCTGCAGGATTCTGACCGTAGGGGGCGTTGGTCGTATAACCAGACTGATTTGGATGCTGGTAACCAGAGTGTGGGGCTTGATAACCAGGGTAGGGACCCTGATTATGTGTCGGCCCTGTATAAGCAGCATTTGGATTTGGCTGCTGAGTGTAGGTAAAACCGGGTGGAGGAGGATAATACTGAGAGCCTCTAGGGTGGTTATAGTTCGGTTGAGATTGACCATGAGGATAATAACCACCCTGAGGATGAGTAGGCTGCTGAAAATTGGAACCCTGCGGAGCCTGATATGTAGGGCGCAGCTGTTGATTTGGCTGTGGCATTGAATGAACTGGCTGCTGCGCAAGGTTGATGGAATGAGCGGGCTGCCCTGAGTGAACAGGTTGACCCGACTAAGAGGGCTGTCTTGGGTGAACAGGATGACCCGACTGAGAGGGCTGGCCTGAATGACCAGGCTGACCCGAATAGACAGGCTGCGCCGGTTGCACAGGCTGACCTGGCTGTAAAGGAGCCCCAGGTTGTACCGAATGGACCGGTTGGCCTGGAGGCAGAACACCGGGTTGTACCAGATGAGCCGGTTGGCCTGGTGGAGGTATAGGGCCAGGTGGTTGCTGGAAACCGGTTTGACCTGAAGCAGAACCATAAAATGGTCCTGGTGGATATGCAACGTTAGAAACAACAAGATACTGCGGTTGCATTGGAGGAGGCTGGATTTGCCCCCCAGGACCATAGACCGGTCCCAGTTGGTACCCCGGCTGAGGCTAGACAGGTTGACTGGAAGGGTTTTAATACTGTCCTTGCGGACTGTACGATGGCCCTTACTGGCCCGCAGGATAGCCCTGGATGGGCTGCCCCTGTGGGTCATAAGGATAACCAGGTTGGCCCGAAGGTTGGCCTTGGAAAGGTTGAACTTGCGGGTTATAAGCCTGGTGATGAGGTAAACCTTGAGCATGGAGGAAAGCCTCAAGAGCGGGCAATGTTCCCGTGCTCGTCATACTGACCTGGAAAAGCATACACGGGAGTACCATCCATTGCATAGTGCGAAAAATAAGATCGGTAGGGATCTTGGGAGGATGGTCCAACCTCGGGGTTCGGCTGCTGCAGAGACAACCGATACTCCTCCGGAGAAATGTTCTCCGGTATAGCAGTCGCTAGATAGACATCTTCTGGAGTTGGCATAGCCCTGTCGGAGGGTGTTGTGACAACAAGAGAAGAGGTGGCCACATAAACAGTGGGTCGAACGGGTACAGAAGTCACGGGCGTCGAAGGAGACACCCCGGGTGTAGGAGCAGCTGGCCTCGGAGAAGGAGCTGAGACTCCCATAGAGGCTGCGGCAGAAATGATCTGACCCAAAGACCTGTATCCCGACGGTAAAGAGGGACTGGCTGTCGTCATCTCAGCCAGTTCAGAGTTGTCTCCCGGAAACAATCTTCATGGGAAGAGTTGATAGTCTTCACCAGACGTTGGAATTTCCTCACTAGAATCACTCATGGTTGATCCTGCCGTTAACTCTCGCAAGAGACGGCGAGGACTAGGAGGAAATACAGCAGCAACAAAAGGCGAACCCAATGTGAGAGAAAGGAAATCAGCTCCTAATCTCAATTCAAACACAGGGTTCGAAAAAGGCCAATTGAACTCAACTGGTCCTCCAAAGGGTTGCTCAGCAAGAACCGGTCCCCCGTCAGGAAACTCGGAAACAAAAGGTTGTTGCGGTTCAGCAGAGGATTGGGAAACCTCTGAAGAATCGTCCGTGTAAGGACTACCAGTGGATGAAACCGAAGGTTCCGCCACTGTGGCAAACGACAAGAGAAGAAAACAAACACACACACGGGCTGAAAAAGCGTCAAGACACACGATCAAACGGTCAACAAGAAATATCTAAGAGGGCGTGTAAACATGGGTGATTAATTTTTACCACATTGAAAAATAAGAAACTTTACCGTTTCATGTTTTAAGAGTCGAGAAACGATAAAAGGTGACTCTATCTCTTTCAGATTGGACACAAGCGTGAAAGGACAAGCGCTTGACAGTCTTTTCAAATTTAGGGAGTCAGAAAAGACCAAATGACTACTCAGGAATACTAGGCACAAAGGGTGTACCAAATAACCGTGAACTGCAATATACACCTTGGTTTCAATAATGAAACATAAATCGACCAAGGACTTTCTGTACGTGCAGGCAATCTCCCCGAATGCTGTGTTCGGTATATCACGGGTATAGGGCGGCAGACTCGGCTTCCTATGGATAAAGGATTGAAAACCTAGAGGGGTCTCCCTTTATATACACGACAATATGGGGAGCACAAGTCCGTACTAGCGCTGTCTAAAGCCAAAAGGCGAGCGACAGCTACTAGGTTTAAAGACGCCGGAATACATCTCTAGCCTAGACCTCTAAATGTGTTTCGTTAGATTTCAATGCTGCCTTAGGTTAATTGAATAAATTTTATAGTTGATCTTCAATTAGGTTTCAGTTTTCAGGCCCTATCGTATGTAATGTCTTAAAAGACTCCTAAATGCAAAGCTACATGCCACAGTACACCATTTTGTTCGATGAAAACTAGCTACAGAAGAGTCAAGAGCTTTTACGCAAACAAAATGATCGGAAGACAAACAATGATGTCTCTAATGCAACTAATGAAATTGAAAACTTTTCATTCAAATCACTAATCACTAGTAAAATCGGAAAGATTACAATTTGCACTAATCAAGCAAAAGAGATTTTTTTTTTTAATTTTCAATGTTTGATGGCTAGATGCACTAAACAAACCGAAAACAAACGGAACAACTTGAGAAACGATATTGAGAGAGCAAAACAAACCAATTTCACTCAATAACACCACAATCAGATCTCAAATCGACCAAAGTCTCTCAAAACCAAGAAAAAGACTCAAAGGCTCCAATGGACCGTGTGATCTGGGTCCAAAGCAAGAACAAACGAAATTTGAATGAAGAAACAATAAATCACCCAAAAATCGCAACAAAACAGTGAACAACTACTAAGAGGATGCGGAGGAGCAATCAGAGAGTTGACTGGATAGACGAAACACCAAAACTCCCAAGGAGGGCTTGATACACCAAGCCACTAGATGCCCTAGGGCTTAAAACGTGAAATCGATGGAGAAAAGCAAACAACCAAAGGACGAAGGCAAATTCCCAGTCAAACAGGACTCCAACACACTCAGGTAGTCAAAAAATCAAGAAGAAAAACACTGACCAGACCTAGAGAGCTCAAAACTGAGCAAACTCAAATACCCTACAGTAATGACACGACTGCAAGGATGCAACTGGCGCTAGCAGGCAATTGGCGCGGGCTATACAAAAGCAACATGCGCCAATTGGCGCGACTGTCGGGCTAGAAAGCGCGCCAGTCGAGTTTCTCAGCCAAAAATAAAAAAGAACTACTCCAGAAGCAGATCAATGTAAACTAAGCAAACCAAGAAACCAAAAACAGCAAAAGAACCCAACCCAGAAGGCTAACCAAGCAAGGAAAATCATACAACAATCAAACGAGACAGTGAAAACTAGACAATCCCCAGCGGAGTCGCCAAATTGTTGAGGAGGTAAATCCCCTCTGCGGACAGAGGCGATCCCTACTAGCCCAGCAGGGGTCTAGCAATAATCATAAAATGTTACAGCGCAAGTTCCTAGTTACGGACAAAAGACCAAAGATGGAGGCCTATCTGGAGTCCAGTGCTATGATCCGTAGAAGAGAGCGTTTCCGTTCCTCAGCCTCGGCAGATCACAATCCCTCCACGATCTCCGCGGATGGACACCTGCACATGCAAGAAACAACACGAATACAAGCATAAAATCCAGAATACGCAACTAGATATCAGTCAGAAAGGATATAACTCATATTAACATAAGTGAAAACAAAGTGGAACCATAACCATAATCATTCATTAAATAGCAATCGAAAGAGAGTACAACCAATGTTCTGACGCCGCGATCTCTTTCGAAAGGGTCCCCAGTCATTCACGTCTCGCAAAGCTCGCCAGGGAAAGGGCAAACCTCTCGTGAGTCTCTCGACGATAGTCTCCTTACTTGAGTCGGCCTTAAGGGAAGAAAGAGGGCTCTTACAGCACGAAGGCTCTTGGGAATTAGGAGATTCAAAGCTTAGGCACTTCAAGACTAGCTTGCTATGGCAATCATCAAGCTTTTATAGATGGGGAAGGAGGGAGTTGGGATCCCTATTATTGTGGGATTGGCCCTATCATGAAGGAAGGTTCCATGAAAGGTGGAAAACCACTTCCCTTCCATAGAACTCCCGTAGCCAAACCTCCCAACTCAAGATAGGAAATGGTTTCTGAGTTGGTTGAACACAACTTCCGCAATATTTATTTAAAAAACACTCCTTAAATTGGCTGGCGCGACTACTGCTCTGGGACAGAGCGCCAGTTGGCGCAGCCTATTTGTAGGATTTTCCCCATTGGCGGGAGTGATGAACTGTCTGCCCGTGCCAATGCAAAAGGATATGTTTTCATGGTATTTTGCAAGGAGATGTCTTTAGGGAAAATGAAGCTCATGCTTAGAGGAATGCAATGATGATGGTTTCAAGGCATGACATTGCTCACAGGTCACATAATGGGTCCTCCATTGTGCAGGATGGGGAATGGTAGGGACGGTGACAAATTATTGTGTAACAGTAAGATCTATGGTCGTCGCTGTGTCTTGCAAATCTGATTGCCTTCTACTGTGCGCTAAAGCAATTCGTTGCCTCTCTGCTTCATTCGCTGCCTCTGCTGCATTCGATGCCTCTGTTGTCTCTACTTCTTTGCTGCTTATACTGCCTTGCTACCTTTGGTGCCTTCTTAGCTGCATTCGTTGCGTCTGCTACATTCGCAGCCTCTCTACATTAATTGCCTCTCTGCTTTTGCTGCTTCTTTTCCTTTGCTGCTTAGCTGCATTCGCTACCTCTCTGCTTTTGGTGCTACTTTTGCTCCCTTAGTTGCCTCTGCTCCTTGTCTTCCTTGCTTCTTAGCTGCATTCGCTTCTTGGCTACCTCTGCTGATATTCTAATGTTGCTTCTTGCCTCTCTGCTACTCCTCTGCCTCTCTTGTATGCTTTCTTACTGCATTGTTGCCTGATCTGCTCCTTTTCTTTATTGCTTATTCTTCTTAGCTCCTTTACCTTAATGATAGTTCAGGTGTTGCTCCTTTGTGCTCCTTTTCCATCAATGACAATATTTCCAATAGTCTCCCCCTTTGGCATTGATGGAAATATCCAATACTTCCTCCAGGACTTCCTCCCCCTTTCATTCTGAGAAGTGTCTTGTCTTTCTCTGCTTGCTTTTTAGAAGAGCCTTTCTTCTTATGCTTGCTTTTCCTCCCCCTTTGACATCAACGGAAAAGGGTTGCACCTTTCCCTATGTAGTTTATATATTTGCACTATCTCTCTCTAAGTTGTGTTTAGGCCTTCTTCTTCTGAATTTGTACATTGTTGCCCTAGACTGGTGTACAAGAGTTGTTGGGAGAACACTTTGAGAATCATTGAACTTGTATGTATATACGCCGTAAGCTAATACCATCCCAAAGCACAGACTCCTTTCACTTTTATAAATTTGAAAGTGATGATAAGGGAATTTCATAAAACAAAATTATATAATCAGTCTTATATAATCAGAGATGCATCCTTGGAACAATACTAAAATACTGAGAATTCTCCATACGACATATAAATTCTACTCCAAATATACTTCAGTCCATATTATGATCTTCATCTGAGATACATATCTATACTACACATATTTTCAAATATAACAATGCCAATATATCTTTTATAGCTGAGATTCACTTTTACTGTCTGTTGGTGGTGATATGCGCTAGACTGTTGACAGGGATATTACACTAACAGTCGAAAGACCCTTGATACTGATGTGAACAATGAATAAAACCAGAACTTACAACTTATTGTAAGATTATACAATATCTTTAAATCAAAGAGACCAAATGACTTTACTACTTTTACAAAGTACTTCCAAAACTAACCCTTGAGGCTAGATACATTCAATGTAGTGGTCAATCTCACTTATCAACTATGCAATTTTATTTATGACATAATGGATATGTATGTCAATGATCAACCTCTATTCAATGGTGAAATACCAGCAATTCCTTTCTACTGAAGTAGGCTTTAGATGAATCAATAAAAGACTCTTGAGCTTCAATTGGTAAGTTACCACAACTATTCCTTCATACTTCAGATACTTTAACTATTCTATCATGATGATCTTCAGCAAAACATCTTCAAGTTGTTTAATTGAAATCTCAAAAAATATACTTCACACAGTTTTATGAATGATCTTAAGAAAGAAGCCTTGAAGATATCTTTGTACTGACTCGAGGAAGACATGTAGTTATATCTAGAAATAGATACTGCTTCAATGCTCAATATAATACTTCAAGTGTAAACAAGATAATGATCCTTTAGCACTTTTATTGACCTTTTCATGCTTTAATAATGTCGATAACACTGGGAATACTACTTTGAAGTACTTCTGCCATAGTACTCTGATCCTGAGGCCCTGTACCATACCACTGCTCCACTGATGACACTTGGTATTCTACTAATAGGTAGGCTGCTTGTTCCAAATACCAATTGATACTTCTTTGATAAACCATGTAGTAATGTCACTTCAGCTCGCACATGCACCCATAGTTAAGACAACCTTCATAGTTTCTACTATTGATCTCTCCATTGTTCTCAATAGCAATCATCAATATACTGAATCTAATCTTGGCATCATTAACCTTTTTCTTATTCTATCATTCTGGCTTAAAATATTGTCACTGCATATTCCTTTCTAAGACTACTCCAGAATCATTGTTTTTCTATATACAATTCAATTGTTCTAAACAACATGATCTTCAGGAAGACATCTTCAATTTCTTTACTTGGAATCTACAAGGGTAGACCACTCATATTTTTATCACTCATTTAACCGCTTTCCTCCAAGGGGACCTTCTATATATGAGTGATGTAATGATATAACGATGATAATAATTTCTCTTACTCATCCTTCTTAAATGTGTTTCATTATTAACTTTTGAAGTGTGATGCACAATGTGATTGTTCTCTATGGGTCTTTCCAGTTCTAAAGCTTAGAACATATTTTTTGTGATTTTAACCATTCATCACTTAGTGTGTTGTTGTCTTCTTAACTTACATGTTTATGGCTGATATTCCCTCTACCACCATGGATGCATGCTTCCTTCTCTCCTTCCATCAACCTGATGGCTATTGAATGCTTCAGGTATTCTTCTTCCTCTATAGTTCTCTGTTAGAGTAATTTTCCTTTCCCTTCGTGAAATTTTATCTATTCTTATTCCATGGAGATCTTCTTAGACTACTTTTATGGGGACTATTTATGAACTTCTCTCCCCCTGTGATGTTTCTTCTTATCTATTGTTGGTTGGATATTTGCGTTGCTTCCTAAAGAAGCTCCCCCTAAGACTATGATGGATTCATTATGTTATTGAGGTAATAGGCTCCCCCTTTCTCTTTTCCTTCCATACTTTATTGGGGTTCTTCATAATTTCTGAACTTCCTTTTGATTCACATTTTTGCCTGATTTGATTGGATTCCATCATATTTCTAGAGTTCTTTAATGTATATGGCAGCTTACAGTATTTTTCTTTGTGACCAATTTTGTGGCATGAATAGCATCTTATTTTACCTAAGAAAGGTTGAGCTGATGTATGGCATTTTGTTTCCCTTTTTTAACACAATTTACATTCTACAGATTTATGTCCAATTTTTTTGCATGGAAAACTGTAACCATGGAAATGATTTGTGTACATGGTGATAGATTTTATTCTCCATTTGTTTGCTTGAGGTAGTCCTTTCATTGGATGCATATTTAGTTAGTTGAATTGGATTTTCTTTGTCTTACAGTATGCTGCAATATGTCCAGAATTGTGGCACGCAAAACAACTGATACTTCTCAAAGGAGGAAAGAACCTCCTTTGAGAGCTTCCGAAATTATTCAATTCATATTCAAGAGTGTATGAGCCTTTTTCAGCTGATTGTTTCTTCATTTCATTCTTTTTCATTTGAGGTTGTTGCTTGTTTCTGTTTACTTCATTGCAAATCATGTTCTTGCTGGCTTCTACTTCTGTAGGAATCTTTTGATTTGTTTCATTATCCTTTACAACTTTTACAAAAATGATATTCTTGTTATCTTCTACCTTGGACTTACTGGTTTCTCCTTCATAGCCTATCCCAGCCTTTATGAGAGGAGACCTTTGAGCATTTAGAATCTAGTCCAACTGTCCAAAACTTTTCATTTGTGGAATATTCATAGTTAGTTCAATTTGGGCCTTCTCTGTTTTCATCCTCACGCTTATCGCCTTTTCTTCCAATATTCCACATTCCAAACATTTCTCTCTTATTTGTTGCAACAGAATGTCTTCTACTTTCCTTGATTCTTCAAGTAGTGCCTTTAGGCCAACAATTTCCTCCTTATCTTCATATTCTCTCTCATCACATATCTGCACCAATGTCTTAAGGTTTTTGTTTTCATTCTTCAATCTTTCTATTTCAGTAAAGACTGTGTCAAGTTTTGCTTTTTCCTTAACTGTAATTTCTTCATGGTACTCACGTCCATTCACCCTAGCATGTATCTCATTTGATTGAACTTTTTCCTTTTGAAAGGAATTTTTCTTCTTCTTTTGGTTTATCTTCTCCTTCTTGATAATGCCTCCACTAGTGTCTCCTTCATGCCTGAGATGCAATATATTCTAGATTCCTTTTGCAGAGGTTAAATACATTATTATTTCAAGATCCTTGTTATGAAGACTATTATATATCACACATTTTATCTTGGAATTCTACTGTTGTTCTTGCAAAGAGGGAGAGTCTGTGTAGTAACCATCACATGCAAGCTTCCATACCTTAGGTCCATAAGCCATTAAATATGTTTTAACCTTATCTCTCCATTCAGGAAAGTTTGTTTTATTCAACAGAAGTACATTTTTTATAGTCCATGACTCAATCAAATCTCCCTCAATCTATTAGGCTTACACCAAATGAACTTGGCTCTGATACCAATTGTTGAACCCTTAGTTAAACTAAGAGGGGGTGAATCAATTTAATACATTCACAGTCTTTTAAAACTTATTTACACCTTCATTTCATGATCAACTTAATGTATAATGAACTAGAAATCTTAATATGTGAGCAACAGGTATTAAGCATATTAAATACAGAATATCAACACATAATCATCATGCACATAGACAACAGATATAAGTGGAAACCCATAAGGGAAAAAACCACATCTTATTATTTTTGTGATGCAAAGGCAAGCTCCAACTCCCTCTCACCACTGATTTTCTGTAGGCTCCAACTCCCTCTCACCACTGATTTTCTGTAGGCTCCAACCTACAGGAGGCTACAACCTCAAATTATGCAAGCTACAACTTGAAAGGAAGCTCCAACTCCCATCATTTTTCTGCAGGCTACAACCCACACGAGGCTCCTACCTCAACCAACTCCAAATGGACATCCATCAAGCTAGAACTTGAAAGGGAAGCACCAAATCCCATGTATTTTCTGTAGGCTACAACCCACAGGAGGCTCCTACCTCAACCAGCTCCAATTAGACAACTATCAAGCTACAACTTGAAATGAAAGCACCAACACCCATGTATTTTATGTAGGCTACAACCCACAAGAGGATCCTACCTCAACCAACTACAACTGGACATCTATCAAGCTACAACTTGATATGGAAGCACGAACTTCCGCATACTATGATGAAATCATATGCTGATTTGCCTAGATATTAGCTCTGTTTTACTCCTTATTCACTGTTCTCCTTCCTGCCTTCATATATGTTTTAAATCATCTCTAGATTTTCTCAGCTTATTTATCTTCTCTTTCTTCTTCTTCCACTCTCTAACCCCTTTATGCATATGACAATAACACCATTTATAGAGATCGCCTCATAGTTTTTTTCATTCCATATGGGAATATGAAATGAACAGGTATGACTCTTGATCTGAAAATGTGTGAACAAAATATTTCTTATACAGAGATAGACAGTAGAGGCTTTTACTGGTTATTTCACCTTTACTAGAAAGGATGAAACCAGAAGCCTCTGGCACTCTTACTGGCTCCGCCTAAAGAAATATAAAGTAAACACTAAAATGATCTGTCAATGAAAGTATTTGTTTCTGTTTGCAAAGTATTCATTAACCAAATTTTATGTGTGAATAAGCAAGTACAGGTATTCTGCAATGGAAGTAATGTAGTTCGAAATGGAACAAATGAGTTTTGATCACTGTATAAGTCTCATTGTGAAAAGTGGAATTATTAAAAATTATTGTTTAATGTATTAAACTCTGGAAAATAGCAGCAAAAATACACAGCATAACAGTAAGCATTTGTTTAAGCATTTCACATCTCTCTTGGGCTACCTCTGCTGGGTCCAAAATCCTCCAAATAGGCTTTCCCCTCTTTTATTAATGCTCAAAATAAGTATTACACCATGAAGAAAGCCTCAAAAGGTGAAATTAGCTGCAAAATAAGAAACAGAGTGCTGGAAATAGTAAAAATTGACTATTCCTTCACCTCAAACTGATGAATATAGTCCAAAACAGCTTATCATTCCCTTAGCCCTGGTGGCTCCACAAGCAAATTCACTGATAAAATCACTGACAGAGTGCCTTGATGGCTCTACAACCTATTCCAATAGCTTCAGAATGCTTCAATACCCCCAAAAACAAAAAATAATTCGTCCCAATTGGACTTCCCTAGCCAAAGTTATGACTGAAATAGACTTTGTCTAGTTAGGGCTAGGAAAGCTCCACCAAAAGTGGAGAAACTCCAGATGGGCCTGACAAACTTGGAGTTCAACGCTAAAATTAGGCACTCTGCCATATAAGCCGCCAATTCGTTGGTGCTAGTGGATAAGACCACGGGTCATATGACCGGCCCCGACGAAGAAAATTGGAGTTTAATGCGACGTTTAAAGTTTAAACCATATATTAAACGCATATGAAACAACTCTGATGGAATTCACGTGACCATACCATTTCACGTTGCATGCCAACGATTAAAGCCCAAGGTTCCCGCCCTTTCGTTGCATGCAAAGGGGGCTGGCCCCCTTTCGGGCCCTGCCCAAACCAAAAAGAAACTTTAAAATAAAACTCCCGCGTATGAAAATAAGAACCATATCGTGGCCTGTTGTTTGGGCCATCCGTTTGTCTCTGCCCCGACCCGAGGTCGATCCCTGCCGCGCCATAACAAAATTTTATTGAACCATTTCATTCGACCTTGGGGCCACGTGGTGGCCTCCAGGTTGGCCACGTGGCGCCCTCCGATTGGCTGACTTCATAATATTCTGAGGAATATTCTATGGAATATTCCATGAAATATTCCCAAAATATTCTGTGGAATATTCTCTTTTTAATAAAATATTTTTGTAAAGTCAAATTGGCCATTTTTTTACTGAAATTGGAAAACTTCAAGGCTAAATAACTTTTTCATACAACATTAGTTTTCAGTGCCGTTCACGGCTACAGGATCATTTTTTCGAGCTCTTTCCAGTCATTCTAGTTTGGACCAATTCTGAGCAACTAATTTTTTGAGAATTTTTCCACAAAGGACTTGATCTCCTGATCACACCTCCCAAATGGGAAGCTTTTGGACCCTAAAAACTCTCTGATTAGTGAAACTGATAATGTGGAGATTGATTCTCCACTCTTCCACCTTTGAATAACTGAAATCTACCCTATTTCATCAAATGGAGCTTTTGATAAAATGATAAACTGTCTCTGGAATCAACTGATCAACCATTGCTAAGATCGACGGAGTCACGATGCAAATTATTAAAATTTGCAGAACAACAATTGTAATCTGCAGAAAACAAACTTTTTCTACACTGATCAAACTTCCTAGAAGACTTAAAATGACTTTCACCTTGCAAAATGTTCCCATGGCGAATTCTACCATTCTGAAACCAACTTTGTCCCATGTTGAATTGTGTGTCCTTCTTGCTTGCACTTCTTTGCTTTGACACTTCATTCACTGCATTGGCTGACCCAAAAGGTAATTTGCGCAACATAACATCATCTTATTTCAAAGAGAAACTTTTATTAAACTACGACATGTTATTAGCAACATCATAAAAAGGTGAATGCTTAAAATCTGGTCGTTTCAACATTAACAAAGTTAGACTTTGAATTGCATTAACCAGTCTTTTCAATTGACTTGCATGGAGTAAAGAAGATTCCAACTTCTTCTTGTGTGCTCTCACAATGTACTCTTTACCATCTTTGAACAAGTGATACTTGTTTTCATGGCGATGAAAGATGGCCTTCTTGTCAAATAAGTAAGGACTTCCCAAAACAATACCTGAGATATCAAGCGACACCACATCAAGTTCAACTGTGTCAATAAAGTGTGCAGTTATTGTAAAGCGCAATATCCACTTTCTTGAGACTTGAAAATTGGCATCCTTTCATATCCATCCAAGTGGATAAGGCTTCAGATGTGGAATGGTCTCAAGTTTAAGTTGCTTGACCAACTCTTCAGATATAATATTCGCTTGTGACCCACAGTCAAATAGTGTGTCAATTTTTGTATGTTTTGAAATTACCCTCACATGGAAGAGCTCTATCCTCCTCTTTTCTTCATGAGTGTCTTTGTGACAATTCAAAGAGCTAGAACTGGGAGTTGTGTCTTGCACCACTTCTTTCCCCTTAATGTTCTTTAAAACCATGGCGATGCTTTTTGTCTCATCACCTGAGTCTGACCCTAAGTCGTGCTCAACTATTGCTACAGTTTTCTCCTTTTCTTTGGTCTTATTTTTGTTCTTGTATTTTTCTGGTTTCAGTTTAGGATGAAGCTTCCAACAATGATCTTCATCATGACTTGTCTTTGAACAGTTCTTGCAAAATAACTTTCCTTTTTCTTTTCTTGAATTTGTAACTCTCTTCTTTCCTTTGTTTTTGAAATTACTATCCTCATCAAGAGTATTCTTTCCTCTAGCTTCTAAATGTGTAGCCTACACACAGAATTCATCTAAGCTGGTAGGATTGAACATTAGGATAGTATGTTGAAGGTAATTGTGCAAACCTCCTATGTATTTCAACAAGGTGTCTTGAATTTGTAAGTCTACCCCAAGTAGAAGTGCTTTCCTTCTAAACTCTTGGGTATAATCTTGCACATTTTGACCCTTAAGTTGCCTAAAATTTTGCCAATTCATGATTGCCTTCTGAATATGAGCAAGAGGATAAAATTGTTTCTTACTAGCAATAATAAACTCATTCCAGGTTAGAGTTATCGTACCATGATTTTTAATCTCCTCTCTGGTCTTGGCTTCCCACCAAACCAAAGCTGCTCCATCCATTCTCAATGAGGCTAATTGGATTTTTTTGTCATCATCATGCAAATTCTGAATTCTTAGATAGACTTCCAGTTGTCTAATCTAGTTATCCATTTTTTCTGCATTCACATCACCATTAAACATCGGCAACTCAAACTTCACATCAAGCTTTAACAAAGGATTTCTAAGAGATGCTTTTGTTTTGTGTGACTGATTAACAGAAGTTGAAGAGGATGATATGGAGGAAGAGGATGACGATGGAGATGAAGGATCACCATTTTCTCCATTCCCTTTCTTAGACTCATCCTTGTCTTTCTTCCCTCCTGAAGAATCTCCTTCTTCTCTTTGGTTTCTAGACCCTTCTCCAGCAATCCTATCATTTCTTTCCTGATAGAGGATCCTAACCATTTCAGTCATGTCCAAGAAAGCTTTTCTAAAAACTCTTTCTTCTTCCTTGGGATCCATTTCCTCATGTACTTCTGCTTCTCTGGAAGACATGTTTGTGGCTGATTCTAAGGCTAATGAGGATAAAATGGAAGGTGGAGATAATGGAACCCTAGCCCTCCTTGGTTGAAGATTATCTTGTGCTCTAACCAATTGACCTTCCCCTGTTTTCAATTTCAGCCTAGTAAGCATCAAATTTTGCAGAACAACACAATTTCCTTGCAAAAATTTCACAAACTCTTAAGAAAAACCTAGAGCTCTGATACCAATCTGATCTAAAAATTTGTGAAAAAAATATTTCTTATATAGAGATAGACAGTAGGGGCTTTTACTGGTTATTTCACCTTTACTAGAAAGGATGAAACCAGAAGCTTTTGGCCCTCTTACTGGCTCTGCCTAAAGAAATATAAAGTAAACACTAAAATTATCTGTCAATGAAATTATTTGTTTCTGTTTGCAAATTATTCATTAACCAAATTTTATGTGTGAATAAGCAAGTACAGGTATTCTGCAATGGAAGTAATGTAGTTAGAAATGGAACAAATGAGTTTTGATCACTGTATAAGTCTCATTGTGAAAAGTGGACTTATTAAAAATTATTGTTTAATGTAGTAAACTCTGGAAAATAGCAGCAAAAATGCACAGCATAACAGTAAGCATTTGTTTAAGCAGTTCACCCCTCTCTTAGGCTACCTCTGCTGGGTCCAAAAGCCTCCAAATAGGCTTTTCCCTCTTTTATTAATGCTAAAAATAAGTATTACACCATGAAGAAAGCCTCAAAAGGCGAAATTAGCTGCAAAATAAGAAACAAAGTGTTGGAAACAGTAAAAATTGACTATTCATTCACCTCAAACTGATGAATATAGTCCAAAACAGCCGATCATTCCCTTAGCCCTGGTGACTCCACAAGAAAATTCGCTGATAAAATCACTAACAGAGTGCCCTAATGGCTCTGCAACCTATTCCAACAGCTTCAAAATGCTTCAATACTCCCAAAAAAAAAAAAAAATTGTCCCAATTGGACTTCCCTAGCCAAAGTTATGACTGAAACAGACTTTGTCCAGTTAGGGCTAGGAATGCTCCACCAAAAGCAGAGAAACTCCAGATAGGCCCAACAAAATTGGAGTTAGGTGCTCTGCCATATAAGCCGCCAGTTCGTTGGTGCTAGTGGATAAGACCACGGGTCATATGACCGGACCCGACGGAGAAAATTGGAGTTTAATGTGGCGTTTGTTAAATTTTAAACCATATATTAAACACATATGAAACAACTCTGACAGAATTCATGTGACCATACCATTTCACGTTGCATGCCAACGATTAAATCCCAAGGTTCTCGCCCTTTGGTTGCATGCGAAGGAGCCTGGCCCCCTTTCGGGCCCTGCCCAAACCAAAAAGAAACTTTAAAATAAATCTCCTGCGTATGAAAAATAAGAACCATCTCGTGGCCTGTTGGTTGGGCCGTCCGTTTGTCTCTGCCCCGACCCGGGGTCGATCCCTGCCGTGCCATAACAAAATTTTATTGAACCATTTCATTCGACCTTGGGGCCACGTGGCGCCCTCCGATTGGCTGACTTCGAAATATTCCACAGAATATTCTGTGGAATATTCCACAGAATATTCCCAGAATAGTCTGTGGAATATTCTCTTTTAATAAAATATTTTTGTAAAGTCAAATTGGCCATTTTTTTACTGAAATTGGCAAACTTCAAGGCTGAATAACTTTCTCATACAATTTCGGTTTTCAGTGTCATTCATGGCTACAAGATTGTTTTTCCGAGCTCTTTCCAGTCATTCTAGTTTGGACCAATTATGAGAAACTAATTTTTTGATCATTTTTCCACAAAGGACTTGATCTCCTGGTCAACTCTTTGCCTTCCACCTTCTCATTTTCTCGCTCAGCATATTTAGGATGTTACAACACTATGTACTCATTTTAGTATTACATTGTAGTTTTTCTTTGCCTACGGATACTTGCCTTTGCATCACAAAAAATATAAAATAAATAAGACATTTACAGTTACAATAAATTATTTTACTCATCCCTTTCAATTTCTTAGCTTTGTTGTGTGTTCGTCCTCTTCTGCTTGCTATCCTTTTGTATTTTCTATTTCTGACGTTATATTCCAACTTTGTTGCATAGCTTCCCCTTTTATCCTGACTCTTCTTCCACGTTCAACCTTTTCGTTTTCCTTACTACCGCAACATTGTTTTTCATGAGCCTGGTCATTTTTTATGCGTTCATGCCATTCCTTTGTGACCTATGGGGTATGGCCCACATAACTCCCTTTATAACACAGCGGAGTCCAATTTCAGTGTTTGTTCCACATACATACTTTTAGTGATCAAAAAAATTTATTAACATACATACTTAGCAATCAAACATCATGTATATAACATACACAGAACAGGGCTATCGAGTCCCATAGTACCTTGAACCAATCACATTTTGTTGTGAAACCAGCTCCAAAAAGAGAAGAAAAGAGATATCAACGCCTTAGAAATAAGCCATTTCGAGGGGGAAACCTCCAATACATTACATGAATGAACAATTCTTGGATGATTTAAATTACAAAACCTTCTTTCTATATATAGGAGTCCATGGGGCCACAATGTAATGCTAGTGGGGCCACAATGTAATCCTAGCCGACCTAACAATAATAATTTAAGGGCACAATAATAACAATATGGGGGTTACAGGGGTACAATAATAACAATAATGGGGTTACACTAACAATAATAAGGGACTATACTAGTAATATAGGGACCTAATATGCCCCTCTCCTTCAAAAAAGTGTTGTCCTCAATGCTTGAGTAGCTCTGGGTGCTTCTGTATAAAATTCTCATCCTCCCATGTAGAATCTTCAGTGGGTAAGTTCTTCCACTTGATGAGATACTCTGAAATTGATCGATTCCGTAGTTGTCGAGTTCTTTTTTCCATGACTGCTTCAGGTTCCAATATGATTTTCCCTTCCCAATCAAGTTCTGGCAATACTGTTTGAACTGGAAGATTTTCACCTATAACCTTCTTTAAGCATGAAACATGGAAAACTGGATGTACTCGCGAAGAAGCAGGAAGCTCCAATTTGTATGCCATAATACCAATATTTTGCAACACCTTGTAAGGACCATAGTACTTTGGCGATAATTTATTATCCTTCTTAGCTTGCTTGAGGGACATTTGTTTGTATGGTTGTAGCCGTAAAAATACCCAGTCTCCTACATCAAAACTTCTCTCGCTGCGATGTTGATCTGCCTATTGTTTCATTCGATTTTGTGCCAAATTTAGGTTGTCCTTTAAGAGTTGGAGAACTTCTTGTTGATGCTCGATGTGATCTTCCACTGCTTGAACCTTCGAATTTTCTCTTAAATATGATGTGATGGATGGTGGATGATATCCATAAAGTGCCATAAATGGGTCATTTTTGCTGCAGTATGGAAGGAAGTGTTATACCACCATTCAGCAAGAGGTAACCACTTGACCCATTGTGTTTGTTTATCAGATACAAAACAATGAAGATATCCTTACAAACATTTATTTACTATCTCAGTTTGACCATCAGATTGAGGATGATAAGATGAGCTATGAGCTAATTGAGTACCCAAACAAGAAAATAACTCTGTCCAAAAATTTCCAGTAAAAATGGGATCTCTGTCGCTCACAATAACCCTTGGGTTTCCATGTAGCTTTTGAATTGTGTCCATAAATTTAGTAGCAACTGTACTTGCTTTAAATGGATGAGATAATGCACAAAATTGTGCATACTTGGTAAGTCTATCAACTGCCACCATGATGACACTCTTTCCTTCGGACTTAGGTAAACCTGTGATAAAATCCATTGAAATCTCCTCCCAACGTTGACTTGGAATGGATAAAGGTTGTAGAAGTCCCGGGGTCTTAATTGTCTCAACTTTATTCTGCCGGAAAACCAAACATTCCACCACAAACTTTTGAATATCAGATTTAAGGCCATCCCAAAAAAAATCTTTCTTCACCCTGTGGTAAGTTTTTAAAAATCCTGAGTGTCCTCCTAAAGGAGAAGTGTGCAATTCCAGAAGAATCTTTTGTTTTAGTTGGGAATTCTTACAAAGATATAAGCGATCTTTGTACCATAAGGA
Organism: Pinus albicaulis; assembly: GCA_034641835.2. NCBI lineage: Eukaryota > Viridiplantae > Streptophyta > Pinopsida > Pinales > Pinaceae > Pinus > Pinus albicaulis. Next base: position 213,169,538 of record CM076573.1, read on the forward strand.
ATCTTTTTTCCAACTAAATGTATCAGATGTACTAGGATCTTGCTGCAACTTTTGAATGAGTGTCCATACATCTTTGTCCTTCTTCCATTCATCTCTTGCTTCGGTTATCCAATCTGGTTGGATAATAGAAATGGCACAAAGCAATGCTTCCACCTCTTCATTCTTTCTTAAGAGTGCATCTACAACAACATTAAGCTTTCCTTTTTTTTAGATTATTTCAAGTCATAACCCAACATCTTTGTGACACATTTTTATTGCTCTTCTGAAGATTGTCTTTGTTCCAAAAAGTGTTTAAGACTATCATGATCATTTTTTACCTTGAAGTGTCTTCCCATTAGGTAAGTTCTCCATTTCTTTAGTGCATGCAGTATTGCTAACATTTCCTTCTCATAAATAGGTTTCTGTAAATACTTTCCTTTGATTAGATGACTTTCAAAAGAAATGGGTCTTCCTTCCTGCATTAAAACTGCACCAATTCCATTTCCTGAGGCATCACATTCCACAATAAAGGTTTTTGTGAAGTCTAGCGTAGCTAAGACCGGTGCTAGGCACATTGCCTCTTTAAGATGTTCAAAGGCCTTAGTTGCTTCGGGAGTCCATGAAAATGCATCTTTCTTCAATAATGTTGTTAGAGGTGCTGCTATTCTCCCATAATTCTTAACAAACTTGCGATAATACCTTGTTAACCCAAGAAATCCTCGCAATTGCTTTATGGTTGTGGGGACTTTCCATTCCTTAATGGCTTTAATTTTGTTAGGGTCTACTTTAACACCCTCGTGAGATACAATATGACCCAGATATTCCACCTCTTGTACTCCAAAGAAACATTTGGATGTTTTTGCATATAATTATTTCTCCTGCAATAGTTTGAGCACCCTGTCAACATGTTCAACATGATCCTTCCAAGACCTGCTGTAGATTAGTATATCATCAAAAAATACTAGCACAAATTTTCTAAGGAAGGGTTTGGAAATGGAATTCATCAACCCTTGAAATGTAGAAGGTGCATTGGTAAGGCCAAAAGGCATGACCAAAAATTCATAATGACCCTCATGAGTTCGAAATGTTGTTTTCGAAATATCTTTAGTCTTCATTCTAATTTGATGATATCCTGAACGAAGATCCAACTTGGTAAAATAAATTGCTCCATGTAATTCATCCAATAATTCATCAATCACAGGAATGGGAAATTTATCTTTAATGGTGAGCTTATTGAGCTCCCTATAATCCAGACACATGTGGCATGATCCATCCTTCTTGTGTACCAATACTACATGAGTAGAGAAAGAACTTTGACTAGGTTGAATTATACCTGCCTCTAACATTTCTGCAATCATACGTTAAATTTCACTCTTTTGGACATAAGGATATCTATAAGGCCTGATGTTTGGAGGAACACTTCCTGGAATCAAATTAATAGCATGATCATGATCACAAATAGGTGGGAGTCATTTTGGACTTTCAAAAACCTTAGAATGATTGTCCAAGACTTTTTGGAGATCTGCAGAAATAGATGATTTTGATGTTGGAACTTCTAGTGAGCATAATTGTGCAATTATGCCTCGTTGTTCTTTCTTTAGAAGCTTTGTCATGACATTATAGCTTATTATCTTTCCCAGATTCCCTGCAATACCCCGTAATTCGACTTCCTTTCCTTTTGAAAAAAATTTCAAGAAAAGTTCTTGAAAATTAAAAGCTACCGTCCCCAAAGATTGTAACCATTGTACGCCTAGTACAACATCAGCACCTCCCATAGGAATGGAAAGCATTGGAATATTCAATACATATTCCCCCATGGTTAGCTTGATATTATGGCATTTTTCATAGCAATTTATAGTTCCTCCATTTGCAACCATCACTTGACATTCTGGTGCTGGGTATAGGAAACAATTCAATTCCTTGGCTACCTTACAATGAATAAAAATATGGATACTACCTGAATCAATCAACACTATTACCTTTTTCTTCTTGATATGTCCTTCTATATTGAGAGTTTGAGGAGTGGTAATTCTTGCCAATGCATTACACGATATGGTCAGACTCATTTCTTCCTCTTCTTCGGTTGTTTCCTGGTGTATATCCTCTTCTTGTTCATTTTCTTCTTCCTCTTCACAATCTATGTAAAATAATTTCTTCTTAGCACACTTATGACCTTTAGTGTATTTTCTATCACAACTGTAGCAAAGCCCTTTTGCTCTTTTTTCTTCCAATTGTTGTGGTGTCAACCTTGTAAGTTGTGGAAATATAGGAGTAGCAACACTTCCCTCTTTATAGAAGTGAGTGGTATGCTTCCTTGTCGCCATAATTTTACATTCAATTTTTCTTGCCAACCTGAATGCCTTCTCTAATGAATCAGGTTCCAAAACGTGAACTTCATGTTGGATGTTATCCTTCAAAGTACCTACGAAGAGATCAATCATGTGTTCCTCTGGAATATCAGTTACTCTTATATTCAATTTTTGGAAGTCCTCAATATGCTCCCCCATTAAACCCTTTTGTTTGATATTTATCAATTGGCTAAAGAAAGTATTTCTCTTTGTATCCTCAAAATGTGCTATCATTTCCTCCATAAAAATTGACCAAGTGACAATTTTTTTATGGGAGCAAAGACATCGATACCATACAAATGTATTTTGTTCTAAATGTAAAGTTGCAATGCATACCTTTTGCGTGTTTTGCACATTATGGAGATCAAAATATTGCTCCATCTGCAGTATCCATGTTACAGGATCCTTTCGATCAAATTTCCTCATATCCATTTTTGGAATATGGTGGTTCTTCTCGCCAATATTAGATTTTATGAAATCGCGATTAACATTTATTTTGTTCTCATCATGATTTTCCTCTACTATCTTTTCACCATTAGGAAACATTTCTTGTATCAACTTTGTCTAACCTTCCATGTCTGCTTTTATATCATTCTTCATGTTTTCCATTTTCTCATCGATCTTAGCTTCCATGTCATCCATCTTAGATTCCATGTCAGCTTCCATGCCATCTATCTTAGATTCCATGCCATTCTTCAAACCATCCATCTTGTATTCCACATATTTCTTCAAACCATCCATCTTAGTTTCCACGCCTTTCTTCAAAACTTCGATGTCATTTTTTGCTGCTCTTTGTGAGAGTGAAATTTGTTGCACTTGCTCTTGTAATTTTGATTTGTCATGTTGCCATTCTTCGAATTCATGAGTATTAGTAGAGATTTCTAAAGGCTTAATGGGTGTTGAATTCTTTTTAGGGGCCATTTTAGAATCCAATACTGATATCTATTCTACAATATGCCCTTGGAATCAATTTAACTTGATTCTTCAAACAAAACTTATGCAATTCGGAAAAAAAAATACACACCTTTTACTTGATTTTGAGGACCTCAATATTGAAATTGAATTATCTCTATAATTGCGGATCCTCAATATCTGAAATTTAGCCCTATAGTAGCCCTCTAAAGCTTCTTTAAAATGCCACAGGTCTGATCTGATGTGGATTATTCAAGGCAAAGTTATGTCCAGTCTCCCACAATGACCCAATTTTGGACTGGTTCAATAGAGCGAACTTGTATGACTTGCCACGTGTCACTATTTCCTCCTTTGGCTCTGAAATTTATAGACCGAAAACTAAAGTCCGTGTAATTGTGGCCACTTCTTACAACATTCCAATCTGATGATGAGAGAGAGAGATATGAATATTTTCCCATGATCACCTCTTTGAGATGAAATTCAAAAGCCTCAAAAATCCCTAACTTCCACAGATCATATCTCCGAAAATATTGCGAACCAATATCTAAAATTTTGCGACGATGTTCCTTAGGATTGCGGCTTCGCATTCTAAAAATTTCAGCTTCTGAACCTTCGTAGAAAAAAATTTATTACGAAAATACCACAATGACCTGTTTAGGTTAAATTCAGGAGCCTTCAAAATGACCTAACTTTCAAAGATCATATCTCCAAAAATATTGCGAACCAAGCTCTAAAATTTTGCGATGATATTCCTCAGGAGTTTAGCTTCGCACTCTAAAAATTTAAGATTCTGAACCTTTGTATAAAAAAAATTATAGCGAAAATTCCACGATGACCTGTTTGGAGCAGCGAAACCCTAGAATCTCAAAGCTCTGATATCAAATGTTGTGAAACCAGCTCCAAAAAGAGAATAAAAGAGATATCAACGCCTTATAAATAAGCCATTTAGAGGGGGAAACCTCCAATACATTACATGAAGGAACAATTCTTGGATGATTCAAATTAAAAATCCTCCTTTCTATATATAGGAGTCCATGGGGCCACAATGTAATCCTAGCCGACCTAACAATAATAATTTAAGGGCACAATAATAACAATATGGGGGTTACAAGGGTACAATAATAACAATAAGGGGGTTACACTAACGACAATAAGGGACTATACCAGTAATATAGGGACCTAACACATTTCATCGCAAATACTTGCCCGTAGGTTTCCCACTCTACCGATAGCAATAAACCATAAACCATGTGATCTATGATATGCGCTCGTGCATGGCGCTAACACGTGGTTCTTCCTTCGTCGCATCGCATCATTTGATCCTTACCGCATCACAACCAAAACAACATACCTTGCAATTTCTTGAATTTAATCCCTATTTCTTGTGGGGTGCGATGTTGCACAAGATCGACACGTGTCCCTCCATTTCGCATCGCAAAACTTTAACTTAACTTGTGGTCGCCTTAATGTTATCCTTTTAGCACTATGATGTGCGATATGCGAGCGAGGTCCATGTCATCATGCCACATCACCCTGCCATGTCACCACCACGTCACCTTCTCACGTCATCATAAATTCCTGTGATCTGTGGGATCAGGGCCACATCATATACCACGTCATCTTGCCACATCACTACCACGTCATCTCCACATCATCTCCATGTCACTGTCATGTCATCTTTACATTACTGCCATGTCATCTTTACATTACTGCCACATCATCTTTATGTCACTGCGATGTCATCTTTGCGTCACTGCCACATCATCTTTATGTCATTGCCCGTACTTCGTAGTTTGCAACTTATAACTGTTTAACTTAGTGGTTACCTCTATTTCATGTGATCTGCGATATTGCGTCGTGCCACCACGTGTCCCTTCTCCACTTCGCATCGCACACAACTAAACTTTCCCTGCGACGGCCTTAACGCTAAACTCTTAAAGTTTGCAATTTGTGAAATCGCTCCTGAAGCAATTTGATCTTCGTCGTCCATCTCTCGCCTTCACTTTTGTGATCTAATCCTGACCGTTTGTTCGCCTTCCTTATAATTATTCAAATAATTCTCTGCCTTAGTCAATTTTTAATTTGTTTACATTGTCCCGCTCTGTAACTCCAGTTTCTCCACATTGTTTCTCCTGAGCTTGTTCCTGAGCTTGTCTTTGTTATTGACTGTCATATCAATTTATCACACTTGACATCCACCCTTTTCATATTGATTAAAGCCTTCTCTCTCTCTTTGCTTAATCATCTTTGTTTAATTGGCCTCTTCCTCTCGGATCTCACCTCTTCCTGCTTTTGTTATGTGTAAGATCTCTGGTCCTCGTTGTGTCTTGCAAATCCGATTTCCTTTTGTTGTGCGTTGAAGCAATTCGCTGCCTCTTTGCTTCATCTGTTGCCTCTGATACATTCAATACCTATGTTGTCTCTACTTATTTGTTGCCTCTGTTTCCTTACTTCCTTTGGTGCCTAATTAGCTGCATTCGTTGCCTCTACTACATTCACTGCCTCTCTACATTTGTTGCCTCTCTGCTTTTGCTACTTCTCTACCTTTGATGCATTCGATGCCTCTCTACTTTTGTTTCTTCTCCGCTGCATTTTCTCCCTAAGCTACCTCTTCTCCTTGTCTGCCTTGCTTCTTAGCTACATTCGCTTCTTTGCTACCTCTGCTGATAGTCTAATGTTGCTCCTTACCTCTATGTTGCTCCTCTGCCTGTCTTTTATGCTTTATTACTGCATTGTTTCCTGATCTGCTCCTTTGCCTTATTATTGGTTCTTATCTGCTCCTTTTCCTTAATGATATTTTATGTGCTTCTCCTTTGTGCTCCTTTGCCATCAATGACAATATTTCCAACAAAAAATTCTTCAATATTCCCTTGGAATCACTTCAAACTTCTTTTTCAAACAAACGTTGTGCAATTTAAAAAAAAATACAAACCTTTTTCTTATTTTTTAGGAGGTCAATATTAAACCTGAATTATCTTCGTGATTTCGGATCTTTAATATCTGAAATTCGGTCCTTTTGTAGCCCTTGGAATGTTATTTTCAATGCCACAAGTCTGACATGATGTGGATTCTTCAAGACAATGTTATACCCAATCTCCCACAATGACCTAATTATGGGCTGGTTCAGAAGAGCAAACTTGTACGGTATGCCATGCATAATTGCTTCCTCATTCGGCTCTGAAATTGATACACATAAAAATATGGCCCGTGTGATTTCAGCCACCTTTTACATAATTCCAATATGATGCTCAAAGAGAGAGTTATGAAAATTTTCCCACGGTCGCCTCTTTTAGATGAAATTCGGGAGCCTGCAAAAACCCTAACTTCCACAGAACATATCTCCGAAAATATTTCAAACCAAGATCTGAAATTTTTACATGAAGTTCCTCAGGATTTAGAATTCTCATGGTAAACATTTATGCTTATGAACCTTCGTATAAAAAAATCTATAGTGAAAATACCGTGATGACCCATTTGGAGCAGCAAAACCCTAGAATCCAAAGCTCTAATACCAAATGTTATGAAACCAGCTCCAAAAATACAAGAAAAGAGAGATCAACACCTTAGAAATAAGACACTTCAAGGGGAAACCTCCTTTAAATTACATAAATGAACAATTCTTGGATGATAAAAATGAAAAAACCTCCTTTCTATATATAGGAGTCCATGGGGTCACAATATAATCCTAGCCGACCTAACAATAATAATGTATGGGCACAAAAATAACAATAATGGGGCTACACTAAAAAAAATAAGGGGATAGAAAATGATTGGGGAGAGTGGCAGGAGCGATCGAATAGTTGAGATGAGCCATGGCCTGAAACCTTAGGGTTTCTCTCGTGCCCCTGCTGAGGGTGTCGTCAAGGTTCCTGATCATCCCCTACCACTCTATTAATCAAGATCTTTTTGTCTGAAGCATTCCAACGACATGGAAAATGCAAAGGGGGGGGGGGGTGGGTACCAATTAGTCTGGCGCTGGCAATTCTGACATTCCTGAACCTACCCAGGCGGAGTAGTCTGGCACTACCAATTCTGGAGCAAACCTTGAAAATCCATCATAAGAGGATGCTAGCACCAAGGCTGAGCACACAATGATGTCCTCCAATTGCATACCAATCGAGCCCAAGAGGCCCGAGATCCATTTTCCCGTCGAACGAATCAATGGCAGAATTCAATATATGCACGATCATGCCTTTATAGGCAAGTTCATTGGGTTCTGGCCAACTGAAAAAGCCCTATATGGTTGGATCAATGCCAAATGGAAGCTAAAAGGCTAAGTCACTCTCCAACTTGGCCCCAAAGGCTTCTTCAACACCATTTTTACCTGCCTCGAATACAAAAATCGTGTCATGGATGGAGGGCCTTACTTCTTCAACGCAGCGGGTTTGTTCCTCTGAGATTGGGTAGAGCACTTCAACCCTGATAAAGAGGACTTCAATTGGGCGCCGGTGTGTATCCGCCTCTATTCCCTGCCATAGGAATATTGGGAAGAAATAACCCTCAAAGAAATCGGCAACAGTCTTGGATCCTTCATCAAGATCGCAGAAGAAACCAAACACAACAGATATACTACCTATGCTCGCATATATGTCTACATGCATCTCGCCAAAGCCCTCCCTAACTCGGTAATTTTATTGCATGAATACTTTGAATGGATTCAATTTATTGATTATGAGCATGTTCCCTTCCATTGTCATAAATGTCACTTGTGTGGCCATCTATTCAGAGATTGTCCTCAGAATTCCCCACCCAAGCCCCCTGTCAACCCTACCTCCTCTTATCCTAATGGTCTCACCAAAGTTTCCCCCTGTAAAAGGAACGCAAAGAATAACACTAGCACCCCTGGTCCTTCGCAACCCTCCACCAGTAATAGCTTCCATCTCTTAGCCAACCTCAATTCGGAGAAGGACTCACCAACTTCTCTCCCAGAGGCCTCCCCCATTCCTTCCTCTACATTCGGCTCCATTCCTCCTCTCGATACTCCAGTGCCTGATCTTATGGCGTAGCATAAGCCTCGGGTAACAAATAAGAAGAATATTCAATTAGATATCCCGAACCCTGATATCACCCAGTCCCAAGCTATGCCCCTGAAGCCCAAATCTGACATGGAAATCGACCCTCAGTCCAATCCAAGTCAGACTAAATCTCTAGAATATGGAAAGAATCAAACCCCCATCTCCTACATGGATGAAGAATCGGAAACCATTGAATTTGGGGATCTGGATCTCACAGGGTTGGAAAAGGCCTGAAAAACCAAGGAATATCACACTATCCCTGCAAGACAAATCGACAGTATGGAGGAAGCCCTTCTTAAAGCCCAGCTGATAAAAGGAAGTAACCATTTAGGGATCCAAAGGGAAAATATACCAAGGGAGACCATCAATATCATCTAGGAGTCAAGGAAACGAGGGAGGCTTACAGATTTGCAAAGATTGATAATCTTGGGGGATCATCTAGTTGAATTTGGTTGATACCCTAAGTTGAAAAAGTTCTTAAAAGCTCTAAACCAGACTCATAAATGATGAAGCTCACCTCATGGAATATCAGAGGGATCAATAGCCTCTCAAATTTACGTATGATAAAAAGCCGCATAAGACTTGATAACCCCTCCATCTTCTTTATGCAGGAAACTAAGTGCTCTAGTTCCATGTTTCACTCCATTTTATCTAGGATCTGGCCTGGTTGAAATACCATCATTTTTGATGCGATAGGGGCCTCAGGGGGGCTATCCATCACCTGGAATCCTACCCTAATCTCCCTCTCCAATCACCATGCTTCTCTCCATTTCATCTAGGCATATTTCCACCTAATTGGCACTAGTATCAGGGGCCTCCTTACCAATGTATATTTTTCCCAAACCTCAGCTCGAAAAATCTAGCTCCTAGATGACATTGCATCCCTCTCCATTCAGGGCTCCCATCCCTTCTGGATTCTAGGAGGTGAATTCAACATGATTACCAGCCTCAGATAAAAGAAAGGTGGCAGCATGCACTTGGAAATCGAGAGTCTAAGGTTTAAAGACTTCATTCACAACAATTAACTGATCGATGTTCCCACTTCCAATGGGCTCCACACTTGGAACAATCGCAGAAGTGGTTCCCAGCAAATTTCTTCCAGAATGGATCGCTTCCTCATCTCTGAAGCCTTCACTCAGGCACGGGGGGGAATATTCTCCACCATGCTCCCTGTGGCTGGCTCCAATAATTGGCCTATATAGTTGCAATGGGAGAGACCAGGCAGAGGCCTCCACAAACCCTTCATGTTTGAACAATTTTGACTATCTCATCCGAGCTTCAAAGTGATGGTAGTCGAATGGTGGCGCAACATAACCCCCCATGAAGGCTCAAAAATGTACAAAATTTAGGAGAAGCTTAAGATCATCAAAGCCAGATTGAAGCACTAGAACCAACATGCCTTTGGAAATATCTTTAGAAGCTAGAGGGATTTGGAAGCAAGAATGGAAGCCCTCCAACAAACTCTTATAACTTCTAGCCGCACGGAGGAGTTGGACAGATAGGAGAAGCAACTCAAGCACCAAATAGAGGAAAGAGAAGTGCAGGAGGAGATTCTCTGGAAACAGAAATCTAGAATCTGATGGCTCAAAGAAGGAGAGAAGAATATGAAATTCTTTCATCGATCCACCATCTACAGGAGAATAGTCAATCGAATCTCATTTTCGGACGAGGAGATTGAACAGGAGCTTCTTAACCACTTCAAGGAGAATTTGACTGAGCCCCATTTGGATCGTCGGGAAGTAATCAAAAAAATCACTCAACATATACCAGCCATTATCATGGAGCATCACAACCAAATGCTGCTCAGACTAGTTCAACTGTAGGAAGTGGATCAGGCCATGGCTCAACTCAAAGCTAGGAAAGCTCTAGGGCCGGACAGTTTTACCACCAACTTCTTTCACTTTTTTTTGGGAAGAAATCAAGGCAGAGATTTAGGAAATGGTCGAGGAATCTAGATCAATGCACTAGATGCTCCCTGCCCTCAGTTCCACATTCATCACTCTCATTCCCAAGGAGGAGCAGGCGACTACCCCTAGCAAATACAGACCAATCGCCCTCTGCAATGTTCTGTATAAGTTAGTCTCTAAGGATATCGCCAACCATCTCAAGCCATTGATGCCCCTTCTCATCTCATCGAAGAAAACTAGCTATGTTGAAGGCAGACACATTCTCAATGGCATCATTCTCAACCATGAGGTCGCTCATTCCTTTAAGACTTGCAAGATCCCAGATATGTTCCTCAAGATCGACCTCTAAATATTTTGATAAACTCAGTTGGGCTTACATTCAACAAATTATTTTAGCCTTTGGATTCAATCACACCTATATCCATTGGATCATGAGTCTCATCACTTCTCCTATTTACTCCATTCTGCTCAATGGCTCCCCTTCTACGCCCTTGTCTCCCTCCAAAGGCATTCGTCAAGGGGACCCTCTCTCTCCCTTTCTCTTTTTTATAATGGCTTAAGGTTTAAGCCGGCTCATCAAGTTCCATGACAGATCACGTTCCATTAAAGGGCTCTGCCTTCACCATCATCCTCCCATCACCCACCAACAATTTTTTTATGATAACATGCTCCTTGGTCACCCCTCGGTTCAGGAAGCCAATGCCTTTAAAGACATTATGGATTGCTTCTCCCTTGCTGTCGGGCCTTCCATCAATAAGTCCAAATCCCAGATTTTCTTTTTCAACACCCCTCTCCTCACCCAACGCAACATTGCCCACATTCTGGGATTCTCAATCTCCTCTCTTCCCTCTAAGTATCTGGGCGTTCCCCTCATTGACTCCGCAACTAAGCACGCCTCCTAAAATATTTGCTCGACAGACTGGAATCTCGTCTTTCCCTTTGGACCCACCGCGCCCTCAATCTTGTTGGCCACCTTGTCCTAGTCAAATTTGTTCTCCAGTCTATGCCTCTGTATATTTTTTCAATGCTCACTACTCCTAAATGGGTGCTCAAAGCCATTAGAAACCTTTAGCGCAATTTCCTGTGGGGAAGTAACAAAGATAAGAGGAAATGCATGCCGGTCAATTGCAACGACGTGTGTGCCCCAAAATTCTTTGGCGGGCTTGGCCTTAGAGACCCTCAGCACAGCAATGAGGTCATGGGAGCCAAAATCTGGTGGAAATGGATCTCTAATCTAGAGATCCCCTGGGCGCAGCTTTGGATTTCCAAATACGTTGACAACTGGCCAATCAAAGATCTCATTCGATTGGATGTTGAGAAGGATGGATCTCTCATTTGGAATGCAGCTAAACAACACAAGGCTCTAGTTAGAGACCACAGTTTCTGGGAAGTATGCTTAGGAAACCAAGCAAATTTCTGGAATGATTCCTGGCAACAATTGCCCAAATTAACCACACTCTTCCCTAACTCAGAATGGCAGGGTATCCTAGTGCACCAAAATCAGCCTCAGATCAATCGCTTTTGGGATTCACAGAGCAACACGCAGGTCACTCCCCAATTTCACCATTGGCTCTCAGCAGATCAGTTCCAGGAGATAAACGGTCTTCATCTCACAGATGACACTAGAAAATTTGGCGGAATTTCCGACGACCAATTCGTCGCTATTCCGACACATAGTCGTCGCAAGAGCGATAGTTCGAGGACGGGAAAAACGTGGTTTTCCATCCCGTCGCAATTCCAACGCACTTAAAAAGTGTCGCACTACCGACACTTTTTCTGTCGCTTCCAAACAGGCTTCGCTCTTCCGACGTTTCCCAAACCGTTGCGCTTCCGACGTTTGTAAATTGCCGCAATTCCAACGAAATGTGGTCCGACATTTTGAACGTTGCTCTTCCGACGTTTGTGAACTGTCGTAATTCCGATGAAATGTGGTCCGACGTTTTGAACGTTGCTCTTCTGATGTTTGTAAACTGTCGCAATTCCGACGAAATGTGGTCCGACGTTTTGAACGTCGCTCTTCCGACGTTTGTAAACTGTCGCAATTCTGAAGAAATGTGGTCCAAAGTTTTGAATGTCGCTCTTCCGACGTTTGTAAACTGTCACAATTCCGACGAAATGTGGTCCGATGTTTTGAACGTCGCTCGTCCGACGTTTTTATACTGTTGCTCTTCCGACATTTTTAAGCTGTCGCAATTCCGACGCTTACAAGGCGTCGGTATACCGACGTTGGGTTCAATTTAAAAAAAAAAAAATGAAACTTTAAAATAGGACAGTAAATCTCCAATATTTGTTATGAATTGTGGGCATTCTAATGACTGTGAAATATTAATATAATAAACCACCCAGCAGCGCTTCGACTGTAAACAATCATTTTTTTTTTCACAAGAGAAAAAACGTTGTTTTGAATATATTATATGAAGTAAAACAGTCCATGAAGTCATTACATTTTCACATCTGAAGATTGGAACCCAAATATCCATCCAGAAAAGTGGAAGTCCCACCCCAGATAATGATAGAAAAATACCCCATGTCACATACAGCGACTTGATATAAAACCCAGTAACGGTCCACATGGAGATTATCGACAATCTGAGAAAGCATCCAAACATGCCCGAGGCATCTATAAGAAAGTGAAATAGCAGTATGTAGAATAGTAAAGCAACAGATAGAGTACCGACGTCCATTGTTCCAAATACAAATTAAAGTACCCAAAATCCTTGAAAAGAGAAAAACGCTAATCATGTGAGGAGTGTGATATTTCCAAAATATAAAAATACCATCAGACCATATCAATAAATCAGCATCGCTAGTTTTGAAGGCAGAGTGATAAACATTAATCATTTTTTTTTCACAAGAGAAAAAATGTTGTTTTGAATATATTATATGAAGTAAAACAGTCCATGAAGTCATTACATTTTCACATCCGAAGATTGGAACCCAAATATCCATCCAGAAAAGTGGAAGTCCCACCCCAGAAAATGATAGAAAAATACCCCATGTCACATACAGGGACATGATATAAAACCCAGTAACGGTCCACATGGAGATTATCGACAATCCGAGAAAGCATCCAAATATGCCCGAGGCATCTATAAGAAAGTGAAATAGCAGTATGTAGAATAGTAAAGCAACAGATAGAGTACCGACGTCCATTGTTCCAAATACAAATTAAAGTACCCAAAATCCTTGAACAAATAAAAACGCTAATCATGTGAGGAGTGTGATATGTCAAAAATATAAAAAGACCATCAGACCATATCAATAAACCAACAACATAGACCAGCATCGCTAGTTTTGAAGGCAGAGTGATAAACATTAATCATTTTTTTTTTCACAAGAGAAAAAATGATGTTTTGAATATATTGTATGAAGTAAAACAGTCCATGAAGTCATTACATTTTCACATCCTAAGATTGGAACCCAAATATCCATCCAGAAAAGTGGAAGTCCCACCCCAGACAATGATAGAAAAATACCCCATGTCACATACAGGGACATGATATAAAACCTAGTAACGGTCCACATGGAGATTATCGACAATTTGAGAAAGCATCCAAATATGCCCGAGGCATCTATAAGAAAGTGAAATAGCAGTATGTAGAATAGTAAAGCAACAGATAGAGTACATACCGACGTCCATTGTTCCAAATACAAATTAAAGTACCCAAAATCCTTGAACAGAGAAAAACGCTAATCATGTGAGGAGTGTGATATGTCCAAAATATAAAAATACCATCAGACCATATCAATAAACCAGCATCGCTAGTTTTGAAGGCAGAGTTATAAACTGTCAACACATAAAATAGTATCATCAAGCGAGTACAAGAAATGTACAGAGACATGTACTGTTGATATACGCCTCACACAAAAAGCATCCATGATAGAGCAAATAGGGCAACATTTTTTTTTCCAATTGTTATGAACATAATTCGACCATGAAATATTAATATAATAAACCACCTCGCAGCGCTTCGCCTATAAACAATCATATAAAAATGGCTCTGTATTTCAAAAAACAGGTTTAAAATAGAAACAGGTCAACATTTTTTTTTCTAAGTAAAGTTAATATATTAACAGTGGGAAAAAAATTACACCGAAGTCAAAAACATTGCCCAGACTCATGGAAAATTTGTCATCAAAAAATCAAAAAATTAAGAAGACTACCCTCATACGGGGAAACCAGTCTTGAACGTTTACAAAATTCAAAAATATTATAGAGGTCCAGCACAGTAATATAATCTAAAAGCAGCCCAATTAAGTGGGCCGCGAAGCAAGAAAAACAAATTAACCAAACCACTCCTCCGGCTCCTCGACGATTCGGCACCATCCTTCGGAAGGTCCAGGATCACTAGGTGCTACCTCCACAGTCATGCCACCACTCCCCTCCTGAAGGCCCGAATGTTGGCCGACTTTTTCTGAGCTCAGACCTGCCGGACGGGTGCATTGTTCTTCCATTTGGGCCTCCTCACGGAAAACCACAGTAATTGAAGCTGTGATTCATGGGTAGTTCAGAGAAATATTAAAGGAAAAAAGAGCAATGCATGTTGTGGGAGAAGGTGAAGCGCTAGGGAAATGAGGAGCAGGGGAGCCCATACGGTGGCCAGATCCTAGAACCCGACCCCGCCCACTTCTAGTATCTGGATAGCGACCTGCGTGATAATCACTGGACTGGGAAGACGACTCGGTTGAGGGGCTTGAGGGAGCGCGCAGGGGTTGACCTCTAGTGCTCCCCCTACGGCAACGCATCCTTTGACACGGGCGAGGCATGGGTGTAGTCTCAGGCACAGTGAGCACAAGAGGAGACGGAGAAGCATAATTCCAAGAAACAGAGGAAGACAGACAAGGACCAGACCGAGAGAAATGCAGATATGCAGCAAGGTCTAAGCAACAGTTCAGCTGGCCACTTCTCCTTCTCGTCACAGTGAGCAGGCAGTGTAACCCAGAAACTGGCTCGTCTGAAAAACCATAGCGAAATGCCATTTTATCGAACCGACTGCAATGCAATCGAAGGACGCCCGTCATAATTAATCTCTGATCATTAATGAGAGCCGAAGGCCGGATCATATTGGAGCATGTAGAATCGCTAACAGGAGTGGAGGTATGATTTTGAACAATGTTAAAACTTAATACGATTTGATGTGAAAACCTTGGAACTTAATTGAACAACGTTAAAACTTAATGCGATTGATATGAAATAGCCACATCTATGTCCCATCGCCTTAAACGCCATCGAATGCACCCGCATCCGGGAACAGGGCAACATTTGATTGAGGACACATGGCAGAAATTGATTGGAGCGGATCTTTGTTTGGGCCGCTCGCACAGTGGAAATCCAGACCCGAAAAATATTAGGGCGAATTTGATAAGAAATTCACGTCACAACTCTCCCTCTATACGCCAGCCCAACTTCGGACCCGAAAAATATTAGGTCAGAATTCAATTGGTTTTCGCGTCACAAAATTGGCCGACGTTAGCAGGCTATTTTGGAACACGAATTTGGTTTGAATTATGGTTTATCGCCGTTTCAAGTTCGGCGGGCTTGACTTAAGAACAATTTTGTTTGATCCCATCTTATAAAATTTGTGTTGGTTTTCTTTGATAATACACATATTTATAATAAATCATGGGACTAGTAAACATGTGGAAAAGTTATATAAATTATTGAGAACAATCATTTTTATGTAAAAATATCCAAATGTGCTTTTGGGAAATAAGAATTCTAGTATTTGGTTCATATTGTTTTAAAGGAAGGAGTGAAGTTGGAGCCTCAAAAGATGCAAGCTATTACAAAATGACCTATTCCTAAGAAAATCAAGGTTCTTGGAAGATTTTTTAGACTTACATGATATTATTGATCATTTGTTAAGAATTATGCATGCATTTCAAGTCCACTCACATATCTCTTGAAGAAAATATCATTTATATGGAATGATGAGGCTATTTTGGCATTCTCTCTTTTAATGGATGCCATGTCTTCTACACCAACATCGGTTGCACCTACTTTTGGTAAAACATTCATAGTAGAGTGTGAGGCACTAGGAAAAGGAATTTACGTAACATTAACATGATAAGGGATATCATTGGCTTTTAAAAGCAAGGAATTCAAAGAAAATATTTGGTGAAATCTACGTATGAAAAATAAATGGAAGCAATATTACATGCAATAAAAAATGGGGATAGTCTATCATTGGGAGGTACTTTAAAGTCAAGATATACCATGATAGCATAAAGTATTTTTTGAAGCTATGATTTTCATTAGAAGATTAACAAAAATGAGGAGAAAAAATGCAAAGTTTTAATTTTGAGATAATCTACAAAGAGGGTAAGGAAAATTTAGTACATGATGCTCTTTCTAAAATAGAAGAGGCCTCAAATTTATATCCAATTACATTTTCTATTCCTAGGTGGCTAGAAGAAGCTTGCTATAATGGAAAAATGACAATAGTACTAAACAAAAACTAAAATTTATGAAGGATGGGATGAACTCTATGGAGCATTGGGAGTGAAAGAGAGATATACTTTGGTGCAAATGTAGAATATTTTTATGCACGCAAGCATATTTGAATAAACAAATATTAAGGGAGTCCCATGTCTCTCCGATGGTAGGACGCAGGGTTCCTTAAAACATCTCAAAGGATCAAAAAATATATTTTTGGAAGGAATGAAGAAAGATATTCAAAATTTTGTAAGAGAAGGTCAGGTTTGCATAATAAATAAAAGAGAGATAGTAAAATCTCTAGGGTTACTTCAAACATTCCACATACATATTCAAAGACTAGAATATATATCAATAGACTTTATTACAGGGTTACTGAAATATAAAGGTAAGTATTATATTTTTGTGGTCATTTATATAGACAAATTTTGCAAATTATTTTTGTAGAGCTCAAAGTACATAAACAACAAGCCAAGTGGCAGAAGTTTCCGTGAAAGAAATTCATAGTCTTCATGGTTTTCCTAAAGTAATAGTAACAAGAAAATTTTGGAAATAATTATTTAATATGAGTGGAGAAACACTAGTTGCCATGAGTTCTACATATCAAACACAATCAAATGGTCAAACAAAAATATTTAACAAATGTTTTTAAGGTTATCTACAATGTTACTCTTTAGAAAAGAAATCTTAATGGATGAAGTGGGTTCGTCAAGGAAGAATGGTAATATGATACTACCTATCACACATCTACTAAAATTTCCCCATTTAAGGCCCTTCATGGATATCCAACTCCTATTATCTCATACTTTTTGCAAGATAAGTCCAAAGTATAGGAAACAAAGTCACATATGGAAAATACTAAAGAAACTTTGAAAATTATTATGGAAAACCTTCAAATGACATGAAACATGATAAAACAACAAGGGGAACAACATTGAAGTGAAACATAATTTGAGGAGGGTAATTGGGTATTTTTTAGATTATAGCATTATAAGCAATCTTCATTCAAGAAAAAGAAGAATAAAGAATTAGCTCAAAAATGTTATGGCTCTAAATAATTATTCATAGGATTGCACAAGTGGTATAGAAGTTATATTTTCCTTCTTCTTGCATTCATAAGGTTTTTCATGTATCTTGCCTAAAAAAGGTTTTGGGAAAATATATGCCAATGTAAATAGAACTTCCAAAATTAGATGAAGAATGAAAGTTGATTCTTGAACCACAAAAAGTTATAGATAAACATTTTGTATCTCTTTGACATATAACCATTATGAAGTACCTAATTAAGTGGAAGAATATTCCTCTAGAAGAAGGTACATGGTAAAATGATCAATTCGTGATGAAATACCCACGGCTAAAGGGTTCGTTTGAATTTTTGACAAAGGTTTTGTTATATGTTTTATATAATGCGCAGCGGAATAGTTTTATTGTTTGTTAAGGTCCCACACAGTGATCAAATTTGAAGGGCAGGTCCGAATTTCAATTAGAAGGGCATATATCTATGTCGCCATTCCATAATGAAAATCTTTAAAAAAAACTTTTCAATTGACCACAATAAATTATTTTTACATTTCATTTTCAGAAAGACAAAACCATCAAAATTTGTATTAATAAAATATTGTTACATATACAACAATGAAGAAGGCTCCATCTTTCATTGCTTAAATATCTCATTGGAAATGTCAACATAAGTCTTGAAGACACTATTATAAGAATTTGGATACATACCACCGGGATATGGGAGATTCTTTTGTGTCAAATTGTGTAATGCAATTTTGACTTTGTCTCACAAGGAGCAGCAGCATGGAGGTCTGGATTTTTCTTATAGAACTTTTTTATTATTATTTGAAACGTTGTTTATAGATATGAAGACAACAATGAAATTATGAGCATGTTGGACAATTGGTCAAGCTCATGATGCCAAACCATGATGATGTAAGTTTGGAATTTAACATTTTTACATGTTAAAGACAAATAGTAAAAATCACTGACAACTTAGTATGCCATAATTAATAATCATTCCCTATTCACTTTTGTTAATAGGTTTATGTCACATGATGATCTCTCTTCTCTAGCATTTACTTGTATTGAAGATCACTATTCTAGGAATAAGGAGTTATTTTCTCCAAAAATAACCCCAACCAAACATTGACAATGCATCAAAGATATCTTTCTATGCTTCATAAGTACATATATTCTACTTCTAAATCATGTCTTGGAAGTGGTTGTTTTGCTGGAAATTATTCACCAGTTGGTTTCATACCAAAGTCTTTTTCTCATTTTCAGCATCCAATACATGAAAAAGATAATGGTTTAAAACAACATAAATATTTGAAATTTTGCAAGAATTGTCTGGCACACTTTGAATATGAATTTTGAATTCAAGTGCATGATGTTGTATAGGATCAAGTGTCATTTTGAATACCAAATGTTTCACAAGAAACTTCTCAACATGCTACCCTGCAGTAAGGATTAAATGACAATATTATATCAACTATTTCCATAATAAAAGTGCACCTCGGCCATAAGACTAAACAACTACAAATGTTGTAGATCTAACAAGACCACATAATCAAATGTATTCCACAAGGCCAATACTGTATGAAAAATGAAAAGGAGTTTGCAACCAAAAATACCTTAGGCAACTAATTCAATTAGATACACCAAACCATCAACAAAAAGGAAAACCAGCCTACTCAAAAGGCAAGCGTTTACCTCCTTTGAAAAAATTTTGAGTTCCGAAACAAGGGCCTTTATTGTCTTGTCAATGCCCCTAGTAATTTGAATGGGGTTTGCACCTGCTGCAACAACCTAAACAAAAAGGTTTCATTTCAAATTATTTTTCACAAATTTAAGATACAACCATTGTCAGTTTTGTATTTCCTAACAAGCTCATAAATTTTGACAAAAGAACCAAATTTTTTTAATACCTGATAGCAATTTTTTCATTCAAAAACTATCTTAGACTCAATAAGCCCAACCCAAAACTAAAAAACCAAACACCATAAGACCCTACAAAAATGAATAGATGATCTTAATCCAGTACTATCAACAAAAAGTTACCTTTACACCCTCACTTATTAAACCCTGTGTTGTTGAATTTTAACTTCAACTGCTGCAGCAAGATGGATGCAGCAGCAACATTTTTTTTTGGAGGTTGTTTGCACGCCATCCAGAAATTTAATTCAGCATTTAAAATTCCTGCAATTTTTTTTTGTAGATGGCCGCAGCCATATTTCTGTACAGGATTGTATTTAAACACAACAACCAGCATTAACGCAATTCACCAACCAGAAATTAAACAAACAGAAATTTGCCCCCCAGTTTTGTAAATTCAAAAGGAGGACACGTGGAGAATTAATATTGGATCACATGAAATTGAAGGGAATCTGAAAACCTGAAAACCGGACCCGAATTTTTTGTAAGGCACATTGGATTGAGAATTCGCGTTACAAATTAGGCAAACGTCAGCATCCCATTTTGGAACGCGAATTTGGTTTGAAATTCAATCTATTCAGACTTTTGAAGTCCGACGGAAAGGGTTATTTAATGTTTCGATAGTTTAATTTTATGTATGCTTTAATATATACATATGTTTTAAACATATTTTATATATATATCATATGCGAAATGAAAGGTGGGCCATAGAATTTTGTTTTAATTTTATTTTTTTTAAAAGAGGGTTTATTATAATATGTTTTATATGTTACGGCATATAAAAATAAAAAGGACAAAAAAGCTTGGTAGTTTTTTTTATAGACAGTACGTAAATTTTTTATTACACAGTAGTGTGTAAAAAGTGAAAGACTGAGTGTAACTTTTTAAGTGTGTATGCACAACAGTGCAAAAGTGAAAAACACAGCATAGTGTTTTAGAGACAGAGTATGTTTGTTTTGAACAGACAGTGAGTTGGTTTATGCACTGCGTTTTGTAGAAGTCATAATTTTGTAATCCCTCTCAGTGAGGAAGAAGTGTAATAGTTTTTTTTGAGTTATTGAAGGGAATAGAAGTTTGTTTTCAAAGCATTGAAACTCTATCTCCTGTCAAAGAAATTTTTAATTTCTCTGTGTTAGAGGAAGGGAGATTTATTCTCCATTCATTGTTCTGGAATTTTTCAATATTCCAACATGTGCAAGAACAACAGATGTTGTGGTTCCATCCCCAGCTAAATCATTTGTCTTTTCCGTAGCTTGCCTTACCAACTTGGCCCCAATATTTTCAACTAGGTCCTCTAATTCAACCAATAAAAAGGCCAAAACCATAGCATTGAGATACATTTCATTACACTATCAATAACAATAAAATTTGACTCAGTCATAACCCTTTCCTTTTATTGTTGTGAAAATCTTTATGCATTACTCTAATGTGGCTAGTCCATAGGCCAAGTAGACCACTAGGTAAGAAATATGTTTCCTTTCACCTTTGAGTTTTCAAATTATGCCTACCAAATCTAAGACATTTAAGAGGGGGAACTAATACAACGTTAAAAAGAAAACCAGAGCACACATCTAAAAATTACCTCCTTAGCTACTGTCACACCATCATTAACTATTTTCAGAGAACCATGCTTGCTCTCCAAGACAACATTTTTCCCCTCGCCCCAAGGGTGACTCCAACAAGATTAGCAAGTTTGTTCACACCGCTTGCAAGACAAATTGGCAATGCTTTCAGTAAGTGTGCAATTGAATGCCAGACCATATGCCAAAACAACCCTCCATGAAAAATTAAAATAACACATTAAAATCGACTATAATTAGTGTACAAGGAAAGATCCACCGTAGTGAAGTTTCACGTGCAGGTGACCTTCCTTTAAACATAATTTTTTCTCTGACCTGCAATTTTTTTGTCACTGAGCCATCCTTGCTGAAGTACAACTCCTTTTCCATAGCTCTTGTATTAAATACCTTCTCTCTGTCGCGTAATCTTAGATTCCCTCTTCTGCTTGAGCGATTAAAGGAAATGGGTGAAAAAACTGAAAGAGAAGACAATTGTCTGCCATAATTATCAAACATTGCACCCAACTTCTTCCCCTTTCCATTGTTACCCAATGAGGTAGATGTGGCAATTGTTGTCATACTACCCAAAGCAGAGGTCATCTTCTCTTATCCTGAATATAGAATTACAAGATCTTCATATTAGTATGAACCTTAAAAAACATGACTCCCATTACTAAAAACCACTTTTAAGTTGTAATAGGCAAACTAAACAACTATCGCAACTTTTGGCAACTTCTGGAGCATTAAGAGAGAAACAACCAAAGAGAAATACAACCAAAATCCTCATTTTAATGAGACCAGACTATATATTTGCATTAAGATAATAGAAATAAATCACAACTATATTAAGGCCAGCACAAAACAATCTTTAACCAGTGTCTCTCGCGGCCTTCAGGTTGACATGCTAGAGGTTGCATATTTTTAATTTAAATTCTTGACCTCTCGTGCCCATCTATTAATGCATCTAATGGGATATCTACATCAAATGCTCCTTTATATCCCCAAAAACAAATTCCGTACTACAAGAGCACCAGTATTGATGGATCACCCCACACCATCCCACCCACTAGAAATGGTGAAAAAGGAAACCTGAGAAAACTTCTGAAATATCTCAAGACGACTATATGGGTGGTTCTTATGAATCAACCAACCATTCATAACATGCTCATCAATCCAAACCATGAGTATTATGTGACGATATTCAAGCAGGCACTGAATCGGATTTCTAAAGCTATGTTAGAGAAACCCTAAACTCTCACTAAAAATAGGTGAAATGTGGCACCACTCAGAGATTGACATGTGCCAATTGGTACAAGTGGTAGACAATTGGCATGCTCAAACAACGAGGTGATGCATGAATGACATGAGGGAGAAAATATCAGAAAAGCCCCAAATCTGGAGAACTAAAGCTCATCACCAACCTGAGATTGACAACTTTACATGATGTAACCTATGAAATCGTAATGGAGAAATCATAGTAACAATAAAGTAACCTATGTAACAATAAAGTCGGATTCATCCTGGGAGTGGTAATGGGAGAAATCATAGTGAACAACAGGAAACATGCATAGTTGCTTACAATCAAATAGATGAAAAAACACATACAAAAAACCCAGATAATAATCATGAACAAGCTT
Source organism: Pinus albicaulis (assembly GCA_034641835.2). NCBI lineage: Eukaryota > Viridiplantae > Streptophyta > Pinopsida > Pinales > Pinaceae > Pinus > Pinus albicaulis. Next base: position 213,192,268 of record CM076573.1, read on the forward strand.
AATATTGAATTATGAACTGTAAAGGAACTTACAAAATGTGACATTACGAACCTGGTCAAGCGCACAAGCAAAAATATCCTGGACATGACCCCGGTTGACAAGTTGTATTGCTCATGATGCAAGAGGATTTGTACCTGCACTGCCAAGTCAATCAAAATCCATCATTATCTATACAATAAATACAAGTAATTGATGTAGTATTTTTTACTCTAAGATGCATTCTTATGATAATGTTTGAACATATGTTGAAAATGTCAAAACATACCTGAATAAGCTCCTCTTCGTTTCAAGAACAATTTATTGGAGTCGCATGAACTTGGAACAAGCCTCCCACGATCTGAAAGAGTAGCAACCAAGTCAACAGTGACTTTTTTGTTGCTACGCTGGATCAAGGGAGGTTTGCTCCAAGATTAAATCGCTCCAATAAATTATTCTCTACTAAACAGGGCCAACCATGTGAAGGTGGAAGCTCTTATGGCCCCTCCACCCCCCCTCACATCACTCTCAATTCCCCAATACCCAATCTATATTTCATTTTTTACTTTCATGAGCATAAAAAAAAATATTCAATAACTAATAAAAAAAAAAATCAACAAAAAGTACGCAAGGAAACATTGCAATTAATGCTTGACATAAAAATAGTATGATAAATGAGTTTTTTATATAACGCAAAAAACGTTCCAAGTATGGTAACGTTTGTCTTATAATAATACAATATTTTACATTGTCAAATTTTCTTTTTTCTTCTTCCTATTTTTAAAGCTCCTAATTACATCATCAATATCATCGTGCTCTGCTCCTGTTTCGTGCCTTTCAACCCGCACTGCTGACCTAGTTGCGTATTCACGATGTCTGGGCTCATCCAGTGACGGGGCATCGCCTACAAAACAGATAATATTAAATTTTAATTGTCAGTTTTTAAATATCATTGAACTAGTTCGGTAATATTAATAAAAAAAATTGCAATGAGATTATTTACCTGGTGCACCAGTTGTCGTCGATGACCTAGTTGCGTAGTCACGATGTCTGGTCTCATCCAGTGACGGGGCATCGCCTACAAAAACAGGTAATATTAAATTTTAATTGTCAGTTTTTAAATATCATTGAACTAGTTTTGTAATATTAATAAAAAAAATTGCAATGAGATTATTTACTTGGTGCACCAGTTGTCGTCGTTGACCTAGTTGCGTAGTCACGATGTCTGGTCTCATCCATGGACGGGGCATCGCCTACAAAAATAGATAATATTAAATTTTCATTTTCATTTTTTAAATATCATTAAACTAGTTCGGTAATATTAATAAAAAAAATTGCAATGAGATTATTTACCTGGTGCACCAGTTGTTGCCATTGGGACTGTTGCCCTGTCTTCCTCTCTGGTGGTAAGATCCTAAAGGGAAACATTCTCTGTCATTTAAACAAAAAACGTTATAAGGACAACCATCAAGGTATAATTAGAAAAAAAATATAAGTGGAAATTAATTACCGTCACGGCCCTCACTGATAGTAGCATTGTCGGCCTGGTCCCCACTACAATGATCAGGTTGCACGTGAGGATCATCTACATCTGATGCAGGAGCATTAGCTCCAAAAAACACCTTGTATTTTATCTAAGCTAGGGGTTTCATGTTTTGAAGAAATATTAAATTTCATGTAAATATTAATATTATTTTGAGTGATTAACTAATTATTTGTGAGAAATTGTAAATGTGAGAGAAATTAGTTTCTAGATTATTTAGAATTAATGAGGGAGCCTAAGTTGGAATTAGTTTCTAAGTTTTAGGGATAAACATCTATCCTTTAGGGATGTTGAGAGATTTAGGGGTTTGTTGAGGAATTGAAGGGATAAAGCATTTAATTAGATCATTTTAAAAATTGTATAAATTCAGCAAAGCCTCAAAGGCAATTAGGCAGATAGGATAAGAAAGGAGAAAACAAGATTGGACAGCCAAAGCTTGTAAACCTCCGGCAGTTTTAAGGCCATTACTGTTGAAGACCCAGCAAAGACGAAGTCTGTAAGTGCTTTCATTGTTAATGGAAAAAAATAGTGTTTCAGGATTGTGTAGTTGATTTCTGGAGTGGAGTATATTTTCTGCAATTGGGTTTTAAATGAAGAATGCACATTTATAAAATCTGGTGGTGAAATCGTTGTTTATAGGTTAATGCCATTAAATGAGTCGATTTTTACAATCTAAAGGGAAATCGATCTGAATAATCGATTCAATTTTAATAAGTCGATGCTGTGGGTAAACGCATTAACAAAGAGCGGCGTTTCTTCCAATGTAAAATTCGGCATTTTGCATTTTCTGGAGTGTACGCAGAGGTTTATAATTGAATTAAATCTTATGTCCTGTCAATTGATAAATGAAATAGCATTCGATTGATGGAGAACGCTGTTGGATGGAATTGAATATAAATGGCATGGTGGCTGTAGTGTATGTTGAACCAGTTCTATTGCCGTAATCACTAATTTGTTCAGAAATGAATTCGATTTGTATGACTCTGCACATAATTTGGGAAATCGATGTTGTTAATTAGGCAAACTCTGATATTATTTAAATAATGCGATGTTCTGAACATTACAGACAGCGCACAATTGGGATGTAATATCCACGGAAATTGCAGAAGTTAATTGGCAAATTGAATTACAATGTTAAGAAATGCAGTAGAGCGTTTGAAGGATTGATGGAGGAGGCGTTAAATTGGGTTGAAAACTTCAACAATACTTGATGGTCTGCAATCGAATAAATTCAATTGGACAGCGCTGAAGAATATTCGATTTGGTAAATGAAGTTTTAATGTTCCAATTTCCATTTGCTATTAACACTATTCTAAATCCAGAATCATGACAGCGTTGGTAACACCATCCAAATTCTGCCTGTGGGCCATTAGACAGCAATTTAACATTTGAAATTGCAGAAAAAGATCACAAGTCAACAAGTCTGGCAAAGTTATTAAACAAAAGCGCTAAAAGATTAAAAGCTGGCAAAGTCTCAATAGTAGTATTGAGGTAGTTGCATGAGGTTAACTGTAAATGTCAAGGTATGAGATTCTGGCATTCAATTTTAAGAGCTGGTAAGAGAAATGGGAAAGGCGCACTTATATATTTGATATTGGTTTAATTAAAATAATGTTAAGATTTAATGATGGGGCATTGTCTTATTGACTTCTGAGTATATGAAATCAGATACTAAAACTCATATATAAGTGATTGTGGAAATGATTCAAGAAGAAGATTTTGGGCTTAAACCTAGAATTAAAAGGGAAATGGAAAACCAAAATATTGTATTGAAGTTTGGTTGAGACAAAACTTTGTGCAAATTAATGGGAAATGGAAAACATATAGATAATGGCCAAGAGTGAGTGAAATGCCAAGCTTTTGAATTAAAATCCAACCATATGTGAATGGAATAATTGGATTGAGTAGTGTTTGATTTTACTTCTGCATTAAGTTAGAAGTTCAGATTTTATTGAGTTTGGAAAGGGCGTGAAGGTTGTTGAATTGAGCACATGATTAAATGAGAAGCATTGGGGGTTTTAAAATAAAACAATGAAATTGACTGTTGTTAAAAGTATTTATAAGACTTGGGATTTTAATGCTATTGAAAAGTTTGAAAAGAAGATGGTTGGGTTGTGGGTTTTGAACCATTTATTGAAGATAGCCTCCGTGAATTTAAGTTGTTTGAGTTTGCCAAGAATTGAAAGATAAGTTTCTGCACATTAGTTGAGATTGCCAGTGGGTGAAAATTTCCGTGTATTGAAGTTGAATTGGGTAATTGTTTGAGGTGCATGTTTTTATATGCATGAATATGGAAATCCTGGGTATTGCAGGCTCTGCTTGCATTATTTTTGGTATCAGAGCTTGGCTCTGTTGAAATGAAAAATGTTTATTTTCTGAATGAGGACAAGAAGATTTGTTGAACTGAAATGTATTTTTGAATGTGTGATGAATGATGAAGATCAGATTTTAAATCTGATATGCAGCATACACAATTGCAAGTGAATAGGATGGCAGAAGTAAAAGGAGAACAAGATCATGCAAGATCTTAAAAGGTGAGATAGTTTTCTGATTTGAAATTTGTGATTGAAGTCGTATGAAAGTTGCAGCATAGGTATGCAAATGCAGTTGAGGAAGGAAGCGAGATCAACAGGATCTTGAGAGGTGAGATTGTGTAGTTGATATTTAACTCTGGTTTGAAGACTATTTGCAGAATTTGGTTGCAGGCATAGTGGAGAAATCTCAGCAAGAAGAAGCAGATCACAGCTGAAGTGCAGTGAAGAGAGAGTCCAGCAAGGGATTCTAGATGTGTGGCAGAACCTAAAGATTCAACAGAGGTTGAATGAAAAGGACAAGTGTGTTCTTGACAGTTGCAGATGAGAGAAGCCTAAAGGAGCAGAGGAGAGTGCTCAAGAGGTTCCAGAGGCAGTGAACCTGTACTTACCGAAAGACTGAGTGAGAAGAGCTTGGTGAGGTAAGTGGCGGCAGGACAGGAGAGCTTGCTGTTGCATAGGCTTGGTGCAACTCATGAGTGAGAAACTCATGGCGAAGGAGATGACTACTGAAAGTCATAAAGAAAAGAGCAGAGGTTCAGAAAGAGGCCACAATAGAATGAGGGAGAAAGATGCCAAGGCAAATGGCATATTGAAGCAGTGGACTGATGAGGAGTATGAGAAAGAGAAAGCTGAGATTGCAGTTCATCTTGAGTTGTTAATGGAGTTGTTACAGGAGAATATGAGAGGCTAGAGACATGGTTGGCTGATGAGGAAGAGAGTGAAGTGGCAGAGGCTACAGCAGAAAAGAGATCGACAAATAAACATGCAGTTAATAGAAGAGCTGAAGAAGTTAGAGCAGATGATGGATGTACAGTTGAAGTGTACGCAACTCAGAGTAGCTGAGTTAGAAGAGGAGGTTTCCATTGATCAAAAAGAGGAGGAGATCATTGATGATTTCTTGAATTACTGGGCAGATCCAGATCAGCTGGATAATGTGAACTCTTGTGTTTTTATAGCTGACAGTTGTGATGTGATTACAGGTTTTTAGGGTGCGCAATCTTGTGAAACTGTCACAAGCATGGAAAAGAATCTCTCGAGAGATAAGTACTTTGAAGAAGAAAGCAGTGATAATTTTGCTGTTACAGTACAAGAGGAAGTTCATGTGAATGAAGAAGAGGATCAGCTGGAAGAGCTGGTATATGAACCGACGTTTAAGGTTGTTGAGACTTGTAATTTTCAAATTGACAAGTTGTGTATGAATGCAGGGACTGTAAGTGATGGTGATGTTATGCTTCAGCAATGTCATAGAGAAATTGCATTTCTAGAATATTTGTTGAAGAATTCGGAGTATGACAGGGAGATGGCAGAAGAAAGAGTTCAGTACAGTGAACGAGTGCAGAAAGATATCATGGAAGCAGATGATGTGAGAGAAAGACTGGTTGACAGTCTTGAGAATTCTTCAGAGGATTCTTTGGGCAGAGAGAATCAGCATACTGATGTGCTGATTGAGATGGAAATTTCAAGACAACATACTGAAATACTGGCAAAGGAAGACAAGGCACTGATGCCTTATGGTTTTTGTTCTAACAAGTGTTTTGTGAATGCAGGTATTGTTGCAGAACATTTGACTCAGTTGAGCAGTCAAATGAAGGAAGAAGAAGTTTTCAGTTCCAGAAGACAAGAGGGCATGGATGATTGGGTGGCAGTCAGAACAGAAACAAGCATAGAAGCAAGAAGTCAGCAAGTGACAGTACAAATAGAGAAAGTAAAAACTGAGCAAGCCGTCTTAGCTCAGCAGACAGTTAGAAATCAGCAGCCGGGAGATTTATTGGACCGAGAGATTGAAAGCATCAGAAGACTGATGATGAAAGTATCCTGGAAGAGGCCAGCAGCAAGAAAGAAAAGGAAAGACAACAAGAGAAAGACAGCGAAAGATTGCAAGAGCAGAGCAAGTGGAGCACTACAACACAAAATATGGAAACCTGGAAGACAACAACAGATAACAATAGCAGTAAAGCAATTGACAAGCAAGGAAAGATTACAAAATAAGATTTGGGATCCAGGAGGAAAAATTATCCAAACTTATGACCAGGTGGTCATGAATTTTCTTACATGGGGAGTCTGATGCAGGAGCATTAGCTCCAAAATTCACCTTGTATTTTATCTAAGCTAGGGGGTTTCATGTTTTGAAGAAATATTAAATTTTGAGTGATTAATTGTATTTTAATTAATTATTTGTGAGAAATTGTAAATGTGAGAGAAATTAGTTTCTAGATTATTTAGAATTAATGAGGGAGCCTAAGTTGGAATTAGTTTCTAAGTCTTAGGGATAAGAATCTATCTTTTAGGGATGTTGAGAGATTTAGGGGTTTGTTGAGGAATTGAAGGGATAGAGCATTTAATTAGATCATTTTAAAAATTGTATAAATTCAGCAAAGCCTCAAAGGCAATTAGGCAGATAGGATAAGAAAGGAGAAAACAAGCTTGGACAGCCAAAGCTTGTAAACCTCCGGCAGTTGTAAGGCCATTACTGTTGAAGACCCAGCAAAGACGAAGTCTGTAAGTGCTTTCATTGTTAATGGAAAAAAATAGTGTTTCAGGATTGTGTAGTTGATTTCTGGAGTGGAGTATATTTTCTGCAATTGGGTTTTAAATGAAGAATGCACATTTATAAAATCTGGTGGTGAAATCGTTGTTTATAGGTTAATGCCATTAAATGAGTCGATTTTTACAATCTAAAGGGAAATCGATTTGAATAATCGATTCAATTTTAATAAGTCGATGCTGTGGGTAAATGCATTAACAAAGAGCGGCGTTTCTTCCAATGTAAAATTAGGCATTTTTCATTTTCTGGAGTGTATGCAGAGGTTTATAATTGAATTAAATCTTATGTCCTGTCAATTGATAAATGAAATAGCATTCGATTGATGGAGAACGCTGTTGGATGGACTTGAATATAAATGGCATGGTGGCTGTAGTGTATGTTGAACCAGTTCTATTGCCGTAATCACTAATTTGTTCAGAAATGAATTCGATTTGTATGACTCTGCACATAATTTGGGAAATCGATGTTGTTAATTAGGCAAACTCTGATATTATTTAAATAATGCGATGTTCTGAACATTACAGACAGCGCACAATTGGGATGTAATATCCACGGCAATTGCAGAAGTTAATTGGCAAATTGAATTACAATGCTAAGAAATGCAGTAGAGCGTTTGAAGGATTGATGGAGGAGGCGTTAAATTGGGTTGAAAACTTCAACAGTACTTGATGGTCTGCAATCGAATAAATTCAATTGGACAGCGCTGAAGAATATTCGATTTGGTAAATGAAGTTTTAATGTTCCAATTTCCATTTGCTATTAACACTATTCTAAATCCAGAATCATGACAGTGTTGGTAACACCATCCAATTTCTGCCTGTGGGCCATTAGACAGCAATTTAACATTTGAAAAATCAGAAAAAGATCACAAGTCAACAATTCTGGCAAAGTTATTAAACAAAGGCGCTGAAATATTAAACGCTGGCAAAGTCTCAACAGCAGTATTGAGGTAGTTGCATGAGGTTAACTGTAAATGTCAAGGTATGAGATTCTGGCATTCAATTTTAAGAGCTGGTAAGAGAAATGGGAAAGGCGCACTTATATATTTGATATTGGTTTAATTAAAATAATGTTAAAATTGAATGATGGGGCATTGTCTTATTGACTTCTGAGTATATGAAATCAGATACTAAAACTCATATATAAATGATTGTGGAAATGATTCAAGAAGAAGATTTTGGGCTTAAACCCAGAATTAAAAGGGAAATGGAAAACCAGAATATTGTATTGAAGTTTGGTTGAGACAAAACTTTGTGCAAATTAATGGGAAATGTAAAACATCTAGATAATGGCCAAGAGTGAGTGAAATGCCAAGATTTTGAATTAAAATCCAGCCATATGTGAATGGAATAATTGAATTGAGTAGTGTTTGATTTTACTTCTGCATTAAGTTAGAAGTTCAGATTGTATTGAGTTTGGAAATGACATGAAGGTTGTTGAATTGAGCACATGATTAAATGAGAAGCATTGGGGGTTTTAAAATTAAAACAATGAAACTGACGGTTGTTAAAAGTCTTTATAGGACTGTATAAGGGGATTTTAATGCTATTGAAACCTTTGAAAAGAAGATGGTTGGGTTGTGGGTTTTGAACCATTTATTGAAGATAGCCTCCGTGAATTTAAGTTGTTTGAGTTTGCCGAGAATTGAAAGATAAGTTTCTGCACATTAGTTGAGATTGCCAGTGGGTGAAAATTGTTGTGTATTGAAGTTGAATTGGGCAACTATTTGAAGCGCATGTTATTATATGCATGAGGGATGGAGATCCTGGTTATTGCAGGCTAGAGTTGCATCATTTTGGTATCAGAGCTTGGCTCTGTTGAAATGGAAAATGTTTATTTTCTGAATGAGGACAAGAAGATTTGTAGAGCTGAAATGTATTTTTGAATGTATGATGAATGATTGAAAGGAAAATCAGATTTTTAAATCTGATATGCAAACTACACAAGTGAACAGGATTGCAGGGAGGAAAAGATCATGCAAGATCTTAAGAGGTGAGATGATTTTTCTGATTTGAAATTTGTGATTGAAGCTGATGAAAGTTGCAGCATAGGTATGCAAATGCAGTTGAGGAAGGAAGTGAGATCAACAGGATCTTGAAAGGTGAGATTGTGTAGTTGATATTTAACTCTGGTTTGAAGACTATTTGCAGAATTTGGTTGCAGGCATAGTGGAGAAATCTCAGCAAGAAGAAGCAGATCACAGCTGAAGTGCAGTGAAGAGAGAGTCCAGCAAGGGATTCTAGATGTGTGGCAGAACCTAAAGATTCAACAGAGGTTGAATGAAAAGGACAAGTGTGTTCTTGACAGTTGCAGATGAGAGAAGCCTAAAGGAGCAGAGGAGAGTGCTCAAGAGGTTCCAGAGGCAGTGAACCTGTACTTACCGAAAGACTGAGTGAGAAGAGCTTGGTGAGGTAAGTGGCGGCAGGACAGGAGAGCTTGCTGTTGCATAGGCTTGGTGCAACTCATGAGTGAGAAACTCATGGCGAAGGAGATGACTACTGAAAGTCATAAAGAAAAGAGCAGAGGTTCAGAAAGAGGCCACAATAGAATGAGGGAGAAAGATGCCAAGGCAAATGGCATATTGAAGCAGTGGACTGATGAGGAGTATGAGAAAGAGAAAGCTGAGATTGCAGTTCATCTTGAGTTGTTAATGGAGTTGTTACAGGAGAATATGAGAGGCTAGAGACATGGTTGGCTGATGAGGAAGAGAGTGAAGTGGCAGAGGCTACAGCAGAAAAGAGATCGACAAATAAACATGCAGTTAATAGAAGAGCTGAAGAAGTTAGAGCAGATGATGGATGTACAGTTGAAGTGTACGCAACTCAGAGTAGCTGAGTTAGAAGAGGAGGTTTCCATTGATCAAAAAGAGGAGGAGATCATTGATGATTTCTTGAATTACTGGGCAGATCCAGATCAGCTGGATAATGTGAACTCTTGTGTTTTTATAGCTGATAGTTGTGATGTGATTACAGGTTTTGAGGGTGCGCAATCTTGTGAAACTGTCACAAGCATGGAAAAGAATCTCTCGGGAGATAAGTACTTTGAAGAAGAAAGCAGTGATGCTTTTGCTGTTACAGTACAAGAGGAAGTTCATGTGAATGAAGAAGAGGATCATCTGGAAGAGCTGGTATATGAACCGACGTTTAAGGTTTTTGAGACTTGTAGTTTTCAAACTGACAAGTTGTGTATGAATGCAGGGACTGTAAGTGATGGTGATGTTATGCTTCAGCAATGTCATAGAGAAATTGCATTGCTAGAATATTTGTTGAAGAATTCGGAGTATGACAGGGAGATGGCAGAAGAAAGAGTTCAGTACAGTGAACGAGTGCAGAAATATATCATGGAAGTAGATGATGTGAGAGAAAGACTGGTTGACAGTCTTGAGAATTCTTCAGAGGATTCTTTGGGCAGAGAGAATCAGCATACTGATGTGCTGATTGAGATGGAAATTTCAGGACAACATACTGAAATACTGGCAAAGGAAGACAAGGCACTGATTCCTTATGATTTTTGTTCTAACAAGTGTTTTGTGAATGCAGGTATTGTTGCAGAACATTTGACTCAGTTGAGCAGTCAAATGAAGGAAGAAGAAGTTTTCTGTTCCAGAAGACAAGAGGGCATGGATGATTGGGTGGAAGTCAGAACAGAAACAAGCATAGAAGCAAGAAGTCAGCAAGTGACAGTACAAATAGAGAAAGTAAAAACTGAGCAAGCCGTCTTAGCTCAGCAGACAGTTAGAAATCAGCAGCCGGGAGATTTATTGGACCGAGAGATTGAAAGCATCAGAAGACTGATGATGAAAGTATCCCGGAAGAGGCCAGCAGCAAGAAAGAAAAGGAAAGACAACAAGAGAAATACAGCGAAAGATTGCAAGAGCAGAGCAAGTGGAGCACTAAAACACAAAATATGGAAACCTGGAAGACAACAGCAGATAACAACAGCAGTAAAGCAATTGACAAGCAAGGAAAGATTACAAAATAAGATTTGGGATCCAGGAGGAAAAATTATCCAAACTTATGACCAGGTGGTCATGAATTTTCTTACATGGGGAGTCTGATGCAGGAGCTTTAGCTCCAAAATTCACCTTGTATTTTATCTAAGCTAGGGGGTTTCATATTTTGAAGAAATATTAAATTTTGAGTGATTAATTGTATTTTAATTAATTATTTGTGAGAAATTGTAAATGTGAGAGAAATTAGTTTCTAGATTATTTAGAATTAATGAGGGAGCCTAAGTTGGAATTAGTTTCTAAGTCTTAGGGATAAAGATCTATCCTTTAGGGATGTTGAGAGATTTAGGGGTTTGTTGAGGAATTGAAGGGATAAAGCATTTAATTAGATCATTTTAAAATTGTATAAATTCAAGAAAGCCTCAAAGGCAATTAGGCGATAGGATAAGAAAGGAGAAAACAAGTTTCTGGGATGTACCAACTTTGTAAACCTCCCAAGAATTGTAAGGCCATTACCGTTGAAGACCCGAAATAAAGACGAAGTCCGTATGTGCTTTCATTGTTAATGTAAAAAGTGGTTTCAGAATTGTGTGATTCGATTTCTGGAGTGGAGTATATTTTCTGTAATTGGGTTTTAAATGGAGAATGTACATTTTATATAATCTGGTGGTGAAATCGTTGTTTATAAGTTAATGCCATTAAATGAGTCAAATTTTGCAATCTAAAGAGAAATTGATCTGAATAATCGATTCAATTTTGATAAGTCGATGCTGTGGGAAAATGCATTAACAAAGAGCGGCTTTTCTTCCAATGTAGAACTCGGCATTTTGCATCTTCTGGAATGTACGCAGAGGTTTATAATTGAATCAAATCTTATGTCCTGTCAATTGACAAATGAAACAATATTCGATTGATGGAGAACGTTGTTGGATGGAATTGAATATAAATGGCATGGTGGCTGTAGTTTTATGTTGAACCAGTTCTATTGCCGTAATCACTAATTTGTTCAGAAATGAATTTGATTTGTATGACTCTGCACATAATTTGGGAAAATCGATGTTGTTAATTAGGCAAATTCTGATATTATTTAAATAATGCCGATGTTCTGAACATCACAGACAGCGCACAATTGGGATGTAATATCCACGAAAATTGCAGAAGTTAACTGGAAAATTGAATTACAATGTTAAGAAATGCAGTAGAGTGTTTGAAGGATTGATGGAGGAGGCGTTAAATTGGGTTGAAAACTTCAACAGTACTTGATGGTCTGCAATCGAATAAATTCAATTGGACAGCGCTGAAGAATATTCGATTTGGTAAAAGAAGTTTTAATGTTCCAATTTCCATTTGCTATTAACACTATTCTAAATCCAGAATCATGACAACGTTGGTAACACCATCCAAATTCTGCCTGTGGGCCATTAGACAGCAATTTAACATTTGAAATTGCAGAAAAAGATCACAAGTCAACAAGTCTGGAAAAGTTATTAAACAAAAGCGCTGAAAGATTAAAAGCTGGCAAAGTCTCAACAGCAGTATTGAGGTAGTTGCATGAGGTTAACTGTAAATTTCAAGGTATGAGATTCTGGCATTCAATTTTAAGAGCTGGTAAGAGAAATGGGAAAGGCGCACTTATATATTTGATATTGGTTTAATTAAAATAATGTTAAAATTGAATGATGGGGCATTGTCTAATTGACTTCTGAGTATATGAAATCAGATACTAAAACTCATATATAAATGATTGTGGAAATGATTCAAGAAGAAGATTTTGGGCTTAAACCCAGAATTAAAAGGGAAATGGAAAACCAGAATATTGTATTGAAGTTTGGTTGAAACAAAACTTTGTGCAAATTAATGGGAAATGGAAAACATCTAGATAATGGCCAAGAGTGAGTGAAATGCCAAGATTTTGAATTAAAATCCATCCATATGTGAATGGAATAATTGAATTGAGTAGTGTTTGATTTTACTTCTGCATTAAGTTAGAAGTTCAGATTGTATTGAGTTTGGAAAGGACATGAAGGTTGTTGAATTGAGCACATGATTAAATGAGAAGCATTGGGGGTTTTAAAATTAAAACAATGAAACTGACGGTTGTTAAAAGTCTTTATAGGACTGTATAAGGGGATTTTAATGCTATTGAAACCTTTGAAAAGAAGATGGTTGGGTTGTGGGTTTTGAAACATTTATTGAAGATAGCCTCCGTGAATTTAAGTTGTTTGAGTTTGCCGAGAATTGAAAGATAAGTTTCTGCACATTAGTTGAGATTGCCAGTGGGTGAAAATTGCTGTGTATTGAAGTTGAATTGGGCAACTATTTGAAGCGCATGTTATTATATGCATGAGGGATGGAGATCCTGGTTATTGCAGGCTAGTCCTGCATCAACATCTGGCTCTAAAACTGGGTTATTTGCCTCGTCGGTAGTGCTGCTCCCCTGATTTAAACAAAGTTGTTAGAAATTAAATTTATGGACGAAAACAAACATATTGAAAGGTTAATGTTTTACCTTATCAAGCATTCTGGATCTTGGGACCTGCCCCAAGCTTCTGCGACATTCAACTATGGCTTGATAGCCGAAATGGAAAGCGATATTTTTATCTTCCTCTGTAGTTTCTGTTCTGAAGTCATCACCCTACATTACATATGATTGTGTATTTTTAATCATATTTGATAGGATTACAAAAACTTTGGAAGGCGATACAATTAATTATAAGATGTTTAGCTACTTAATTACATTTCGTATGGCTAATTTCAAGTAGTCGCCCTGGCCTAGCTTGTGATGGCCCTTCTTTTCAATCCTAGCTTTGGTTGCCTTTGAGGTGTCAGGCAACCTAGCATCAAAATATTGAAGTCAGATATGACATAGCACACTTTTATTTTAGACATAGAGAAAATTAAAGCTATTGAATTAAAGTTGTAATTTACCTTGCGGGTCCAGTTGGCATTTTTCCTTCTTTCTTTTCCCTTTTCTCTTTTCCGTCATGGATGAGTGCTCTCCACTCACTCTCTGGAACTGTGAAAAGACGCTCGTATCTAGGGTTAAATTGCAATTGCATCCTATAGGTGTCCCTGTTATATTTCAAATATTTTTTGGCTACCCGAGCCACCGCTGTTCTGTCAAATGTGCTGACCCCAAAAAGGGCTTCTAGATAATCTAGAAGTTCTTTTTTCAGGTTGGAATTCTGGGAATTCCACCCTGTGCGTATGGTTGGGCCAAAAATTACCAACGCATGGCTCTCCAGAAACCTGTAGAACTCATTGTTTCCTACACAAAAAAAGAAGAAGAAGAAGAAGAAGAAGAAGATATTATCATTAATTTAAAAATAAAAATCATGATAAATATGTTTTAGATAAAGTACATGAAATAGTTAAAATATTAAAATTTACTTGGGAGTTGTACATGCTTTATAGGGACACCTTCATCGTTCACCAACAACGTGCCATTAATGGTCCCTGTGGAGCTGACACGTGTAGCTCCAGGAAACGCAATAATGTAGTTGGCCATATCAGCCTCATCATTACCAACATGTTCAGCGGTTGGCTGGGTGTCTGCTTGGGCAGGGTGTGTTTCTTGGCTGGAACCTAAAGGAGTAGAAGGTGTGCGAGAGGGTTTCTGGGAAATCTCTTACCCTTGTGTCCCACTACCACCAACACCGGGTTCAGCAAGTGCCAGAAAATGCTACATACAAAAGAACTTTTTGTTAGTTTAGTCAATGTAAAAATTAAAAATAAAACTATCACAATTCATCTCATGTAGAACAAAAAAATATCCTTTTGACTTTTTATTATTACCTGATATGTTTCTAGCTGGCTCATAAGTTTTTTTATCCTCTCTTCTGTTTCAGGTGTTTGAGGCGCGTCTATCAAAGTATTAAATTCTGACCTTGCATCTCGTGCCTTTTTTCACAACAAGAACACTGGAGATAGGGATGAAGAAAGCTCTTCCTCAAAGAGGGAATCATTAGGCGTACCATGGCTAGGTGTCTGCATATTTGAACAAAATTAATATTATTTCAATTATGTAAATAACTAAAATACCCGAAGATAGAGCAATGCTGGCACTTTACATGTTCTTCCGCTGGCCTCTTTCCGCGATCATCCCGTCTCTGGGTTGTTCCTGCACTGCTCTCATCAGTCTGCCACATTGCAATAAAATTATAAATGTAAAAACTTGAAAACAATATCTAACTTGAAAACACAAAATGAAAACTAAAATAATTTCTAATAAGATACCGGAAGACAGAGTTAGAGTTTCAAATATGCCTTGCATTGAATTCAGTCCTGGAAACATGTCATTGCACATTAAGGCACCCAAACAAGAGACGATTTGACAATGAAGACCTTATTGAATATATTGTTGGAGCAACTTCTAGTAAACTTGTTGTGAAGACCTTGAGGACATTTTTGGAGCAACATTGTTGAAGCTGATGGTATAGCATCGTTGGAGACGATCTTGAAGGGCCTTGAAGTGAAGCTTTTGGAGCAACTATTGAAAAATCCTTAGAGCATTTAAGTAAGGCACTTTCTATCTTCCATCACCTTTTTCCTTTCAATATCCTTTAAACGATTTTGTTGATATTTAATGTTTGAAACTATGTTGCCAGGAAATGTGGGTTCGGGGACGGGGACGGGGACGGGGACATCATTTTTTGAAACAGGGTGCGTGGGTTCGTCTGGGTATTTTTATATTAATATATATTATAATTTATATATCATATATAATACTATATTTTCTAAATTATAATTTATAAATTATAAATTTAATGACACTAATATAGTAATTTGTAAATTACTAATAATTTATAAACTTCAAACTTTAAAGATTTAAACATGCACATCATTCAACATTCAAGTTTCAACATTCACATGTGACATTTGTCATTGAAATTTCAAAATTTCTAGTTTGATAATATCATGATTCATATATGATATCAAATGAAAATTGGAGCTCAGTTTACATATTAATAACTTATAAGAAATTAGAATCATGATTCAAAATTTCAAAATATATGTCCATTGTCATACTAAATTCAAAATTTGCCTCAAGGCATATCCAAATGGCAAACTGTAAACATGAACTAGGAAATTTTGATATACTAAAATAAAAATAGCTAAAGCCTAATAGTGAGCAATGGCTTCCTCAAGCCATATCATCAGCATCCATGTCATCAGCATCACTTAGATCTTCACTTAGCATGCTCTCCAAGTAGGAATCACTCTCATCTTGGGGCTCTGGCTCATCCATAGCAATTTGAGGATGGATGCTTGTGGTAAGTCTACGCTTTCGCTGGGTAAGTTATGAACTTATGATTCATGGATAGGTAGGTATGTTTTAAGGTTTAATTTTTTTTTTTTTTAAGTTTTAACTTCCCCCTTTATAATTGACTATAGCCTATGGGGTTGGATAGGCTACTTTGTCCTCCCTTGGGCAATTTAATTATAAGAGAACATTACAATTGGAATATTGTTCACTTCCAATGCTATTTTGTATAATATTTCATAGTAGTCCCAAGGCAGAAAATTCACAGAATTAAGATCCAGGAAACCTCTGGTTAAGAGATTAAATTTCTATTACATTTAAAGTCAAAGCCAGCAGAAATTTCTTCACCAGTAACTACTCTGTCTAAGCCATGCCTAGTATGATAGATATGCTATTTGTCTAGTTTTTCATCATAGTCATAGTAGCTACAACACCTTTGGTGTGAACAAATAATCCCTCTTGGAAATTAGGCTGTGTATGTCCAGATTGTATTCGATCAACCCCATGCCAATAAACCTGTAGGAAGCATTTTATACATCTACTATAACAAAGTTGTAACTTTAATGTATAAGACTTATTTACCATTAAAAAATAGACATGTTTATTTCTGAGGTTTGATCTTTCTAAATATGCCAAACCAATTCATCCAAATAGCATACCAATTCATTTGAATCATTTAAGTTTTAACTCTTAAGTTTTAAAATTTAATTGTAATTTGTATGTTTTAAAAAATAGTTAGAAACAATACCATTTAAAAACTAGGGTTCTCAGTCCTTGGCATTCCTTCACCTAGGCCTAGGGGCACATTAGAATAATTTCACACTAAACCATGCAAACTTAAAAGTAACTTAACAGATCCATAAAGTAATAAGAATCATAATTCCTAATTTCCTATTGTAAGATATGATGCAAATTATTCAAACATGAAGCAATGAAGACATGCAATGTCTGAATTTCAAGATTGATGAACCAATACAAGAAGTTAGAAACTACAACTTTGATTCAATACTTTGTGTCCTAACTCCAGGAAGGAATCTAATTTGTAGTACAGAACATGCATCGTGTATTATCAATTCTTAATTGACAACAACTAAAGGACATCTACCTCATCAATTCCCTCCCATTTTGTGTTTTTATGTTATATTCCTTATAAAAGTGTCAAATTTATCTCAAAGTAAGAAACCACTGAATAAAATAAAAAATAGTTGAGATATGATTGAGAAATGGTCATTTATTTCTTGAAAGGATCTTCACAATTTCTTTGGTTGTTTTTCATCTCAAGAAACAATAAATGACCTAAGAAACTATCGTGATGTAATATAAGAAACAACACAGTGCAATGGCCATTTTCAAAGCCAAATGATGTCCATCGAGGACATGGCCTTTATTTGGTTCCTGTTTCATAGGAGTTTCGGGTAGAAATGGAACTTTGTTGTACCATTTCCAGTAGTAAAAAGGGAAAACCTTCTTTTTCCATGGGAAATAATTTAACTTTCCTTTTTCAAGATAATCTAAATCACAAAAAATATGAACTATACTGCACACATTATTGGATAATGTGAAAGTGGAAAAGGAATACCCTACACAAGTGATGCACACATGTACATTTGAACACTAATATATTTTTGTAGTTGAAATGCAATTCTTGTTTTCATTTAAATGTAGGGTTTTTAAAGCAGGGAGAAATAATGGCTGCCAAATTAATAAGCGTTTCTTTGGGAAAAATTTAAATCTTGTATTGGATGATGAAGATAATAGAGGGTATTGAATCTTGATTCTTGACATCTAGAGAGAACCCTACAGCCTAACACAATCCAATGGAATTGACCAAAAAAACCCAAATAGAGTCAACCCTACTATAGGAGGAAGGGCCTGTAGTAAGAACTTACCATTTTGCAAGAGCTGAGGGAGAATGTTGTTCTGCAAGAGTTGAGGGCGAATGCAGGGCAAATGTTGTTCTGTAAGAGCTCAGGGCGAATGCTGTTCTGCAAGAGCTCAAGGCGAATGCTGAGGGCGAATGCTGTTCTGCAAGAGCTGAGGGCGAATGTTGTTCTACAAGAGCTGAGGGAAAACGCTGTTCTGCAAGAGCTGAGGGCGAATGTTGTTCTGCAAGAGCGGAGGGTGAATGCGCGCGTGATATCAGACGTTAATGTAGCTATTGCGACGGATATAAGTTTCGTATTTTTAATAAAATCATTTTTATGTAGCGTGCATATAAGTTTCGTATTTTTATGTAGCGCGCATATTAGTGTCGTTATACCGACAGTGGAAAAAGCGTCGCTATTGCGGCGGATGCCTCCAAACGTCGCAATTGCGACACTTAGACATTGTGTCGCACTTGCAATGTTTGGAGGCAGTCGTCGCAATAGCGACGCTTTGGGGCATAGTGTCGCAATTGCGACGTATTCCTCCAAACATCGCAATTGTGACATGTTGTCTAAGTGTCGGTATTGCGACACTTTCGGTACAGCGATGGTTTCGAGCGGGATTGAAAAAATTTGGGGAAATTTCTGACATTTGGTCAAAAGCGTCGGAATCAAGTGTCGGAATTTCCCCCAAATGTAGTAGTGTGACATAAAGCAAGAGTTAGTCAAACGCAGAATCCTCCTTGCAGAAGGGGACGACATAGTTTGATGGGGCTATTCCTCTCTGGGGACCTTCACCATCAAATAGGCCTATCGTTTGCTCCTACCCAACCTCCCTAATCGACAAGATATCATCTAGGAAAAAATTTGGCATCCCAGAATCTGGCCAAATATTTCTACCTTTCTCTAGCTTCTCTGCAAAAGGCATATCCTAACTTGGGATAATCTATGCAGGAAAGGGTTTGTGGGACCCTCCCGATGCCCCAATTGTGGAAATAAGGAAGAATCCATAGAGAACCTCTTCAATGAGTGCCCCCTTGCCAACACTCTTTGGGACAAGGTGGCACAGTTTTGCAGGCGATTGGACAGAATTCACGAAAACATCCTCAACACCATTCGTTTCTGGGCTGCTACCCCCTTCCTTTGTGATATTCTCAACGCCCTCTAGACCATCCTTCCCGGGCATGTTCTTTGGACTATCTGGAAAGAATGAAATCGTTGTATCTTCAAGGATCAAATCTCTCCCCCATGAAATTCTGCGGAATTCCATTTGCAGCAATCTCCAAGAAACTTTGGCCCTCCATTGCTGGCAGGACTCTGACCTCCCCTCTAATCCAGGGGAGAAACTCATATGGGAAAACTGGAATCTCATTCCTCACTCATTCCCAATCTTCGAGCCCCCTTCAAACCATTCCCCTAGCTCCCCCTACTTCTGGTCTCCTCCCCCGCCCGGTCTCTTCAAACTCAACTTTGATGGCGCATCCAAAGGCAATCCGAGGGATGCCAGTTTTGGAGGGGTCTTCAGAAACTCGGATGGCAATGTTCTTGTGATATTCTTTGGCTCTTTGGTTTGGGATACTAACAACTCAGCAGAGCTTGAGGGAATTCTCTAAGGGCTTCTATTGGCATAGGAAAACAATTTCTTCCCCTTAGTAATTGAAGGCAACTCCCAAATCATCATTGAAATGGCCCAACTCCTTCAAGCTGGGTCATTGGCCTCAAATTTTACCATGAGCTGGCAACTTGCAACTCACTTCGCGCTCCTGAAACAATGGATTCACAACCACTTTGCAATCAACTTCAAGCACATCAGAAGGAAGGCCAACAAGGTTGTTGATCTCTTAGCCAACAAAGGTGTTTTGCACAGTGCTCCTCTTAGCTCTAGCACTCTCTCCACCCTAGATGATGAAGCTCTCAAACAAGACTACACTCTTCTGGTGCACAAAGATTTGATCCCCCTAGATGTGGGTGCTAGCCAGTGAGATCGCAGACCATAGTGCTGCCATGTGGAGGGACACTTGGCCGCCCCACGTGACCGCACAAGGATACAAGTGCTGTGTTAAATGCTAACGTGAGGGAGACTTAATCTCAACCTCTTCCACCCTCATTTCGACGTACCCGAATTGTTGCACATTTAGGTCACATGCCATGGCCATTAAGCTAGCCTCCTCCATCTATTCGCCCTCAATTCGGCCCTATCTCCTACTATTGGTGCATATTTCTGTTAATTCCCGTCTGCCTCTGGTGCATGGTCCTCATTTAGCCAGCCTTAGCCTTCCCTCTGGTGGAAATTCCTCTCTTGTGCTCTCCATTGCTCCCTCCTGGTCCTGCGCTTCTGCTCCTCAGACAATTATGCCTCGGCATCATCGAATGATATGCAGAAGGGCAGGAGGGGGTGGCCGCCAATTTAGACCTCCTCTGTCGTAGTCCCTGGGCAGTGACTTGGATCTTTCAGTTGGCTGGGAAGAGCCAAACAGGTATTCCCTGTCAATCTGACTAGCCAGGTTTCCTTGCAACTTCCCACGCCTCCTATGACGCCATCCAACTCCCGCAGTAAGAAAAGGCTGCGCAAATCAACCATTTCTCCTGAGCCTTCTTTCATCCCTCATAAGATGAAGGCTCTCCCAGTGCAGATTGCTTCAGGCGGCAGCAATAACACCAGTGGAAACACGGGAAACAACGATGAAAGCAACTCAGATTCTGAGGCTGAAAACAAGGCAGAGCACTCTAGTTTGCAAGCTGCCTCCTCTGAGAAGCTCAACTCTCCCATGCCGCCACATCCCCAGACTTCACGCCACGTGCCAAGCAAGGAGATTGACGTCGAATTCTATGTTTGCAGGATTGAAGAAGAAGCTTCCTCCTCTGGAAAAAAGGATGAAGGTTCTCCCTAGTTTTAGTTTTTCTATGCTCTCTAGTTTTCTCATGTTTTGGAAATGTCTGCTATATGAATCTTGTTTATTTTTGGCCTCTAAATATGTTGGTTTCTCACCTCAGGAAGCAGCGTTACTGTGGTTTATGAGGGCTGACTTCCCCGGCCGGGGCAGTGCATTTTTTGTTGGCAAAGTGATGAAACTTCCCTCTGTATTTGGCTTGCAAAACCGAGAGGAAGAGACTTGTAATTTTCTGTTTTATATGATATAATAGTAGTCAAACTTAGAAAAAAAAACAACAATAAGGGGATACACTAATATTATAGGGACCTAACAAACACATGTTTTTCTAGTCAACTCCCTTTCATTATCTAAGTGCCAATTATTAACTGAAGCTTCATCTAACAATCTTTGGTGTTCTTCTAATTTCCTTACTAACTCCCACCTCTTCTGTCCAAGGGGTTGATAAAATTTATTTAACCATTTTATTAAATCCTTTTTGACATTTCTCAATTTTGATTCCCATGCATATGTCGGCGACCCCATTATTGGTATTCTCTAGGCTTGTAGTATTAGATCCACAACACCTTCCTCTTGGATCCAAGCAAGTTTGTAACAAAAAGGAATAGGGCCAAGATTTTCCAACTATTCCATTAGCAGAGTGATCGAGCGATGGTCAGGTTCGCCTTGAACTTTTATTGAGGAATAGCAATCTAACTCTTTTAATATCCAACTGCTATGAATAAGAAACCTATCCAAATGAGCTACAATATGGTTGTCTCTAGATCTACTATTTTTCCATGTATACTTCCCAAATTTTGGTATAACATCGATTAGATCTTAATTGATTATCATGTCTTCCATGTGATCCCTAAATGGATCTCTAACTACAATTCCTCACCTATTTTCAATAGCTCTTAGAACCATATTGAAATCACCCCCCTTGATGTAGTTAGTGTGCAAATATCTGCTTTTTATTTCATCAAAGGAGACCCATAACTACGCTTTCTCACCATATAAAATGGGAGCATAAATGTTGATTATTGGAATGCACTATCTTGTATCTCTAGATTCCAAGAGAACCAATATCCAAAACTGAGTTTTCATGCTTTCAATTAGATTTAAATTCATACCTAACCAAAAATAACCCTATCCACCAGACACTCCTTTGGAAATTTTCACTATTTCTTCACTTTTATTCCAAAATATACTTGTCATTTCAATATCTTCCTACTCTTCTAACTTGGTTTCCCGCAAGAGGATAATCCAAAGTTTTTCTTGCTTTATCATATCTTTGACTAGTACAGATTTTGAGGGATTCCCCAAGCCCCTTATATTATATTATAGGACTTTTATTTGGAGGAGGGGATTTGAGAGATACCTCCTCCTTCTACTCCTTTTTTCTCTTTACCACCTTTAACTTTTAGGGCATCAATTATCATTGTCTAGTTCCCCAATTTCTTGTTTTTATTAGCTTCTTTCTCTCTCACTATTTTTTTTGTGGTTGGCCTCTTTTCCTATTGCTCTTTGTCTCATGGATACTATGATCATCTGCCTAGACTAAATTATAGGCCATATTGAGAGTGATGACTCCTGCTTTATATTATCCATCCCTAGCTACTCGTGACAACAAGACAATTGCGATGGGATTCTTGAATCAGATCCAGACACGGTTGTTCTGACTTTCTAACCTTTGGTCAGTCTACTTCATTGACTTCTTCTTCCTCATATTATGCATTCTCCTCCTCATAATCGCTTAATTATTTATGCAAGGAAGGGTTTGAACCATCCTT
Organism: Pinus albicaulis; assembly: GCA_034641835.2. Taxonomy (NCBI): domain Eukaryota; kingdom Viridiplantae; phylum Streptophyta; class Pinopsida; order Pinales; family Pinaceae; genus Pinus; species Pinus albicaulis. The sequence goes on from CM076573.1 coordinate 213,214,606, forward strand.
CCCATCTCCCTCTTGGTTCTGAAGAAATTCGAAAGGATTTACAGATGTAGGTGCTCCATTAGTATTGTTAGTATTCTAATTCTTTTCTATAGTAGATTTTCCTTGATTTCCTCCTCTTTGGTGTGTCTATCATTGCTTTGTTTGTGGTGCAGTTGATTCAAGGCCTTTGTTGCTATATACCTTAGAGAAATCCCTAGAAAAATGGCCATATTCATGGAAATGACGATATTTAAAAGGGATATGCTCATAATCAAGGGTTTACCTATGGATCCAATCCCTTACAGTTAAATTGGTATCAGATGCAAAACCTTTTTCCATATCTAACTCCACACAAATATTTGCACATGCAAATTGAGATCTCTTGGGTTATGCTTTGTCTAAATATTTCCCAACTACATTTCCTATAAATATTAAACAATTGTCACTCCAGTAAGACAAGGGAAGTCACAACTGTTAAACTCACACCAATATCACTATCAGAATGTCCTCATCAGGGTTTAAATCTAGATTCCACTTATTCAAGTACATACCCCTGGATCTAAAACATTATGATCCATTTCTAAAACCACATATCTATCCTCTTTTTAATTAAAAAATAAATCAACGAATCCATTATTGTGGGCATATAATGCAATTTTTTCCCTGCATCATGGATCTCCATGTTTTCTCGATCCAGGATTCCATTGATCTCGGAGATGGACACATCCTTGTGAATTTTCTTATCAGAGCTCTCTTTGAATATGCAAGCATAGTCCTACGAGCCCCCAAAGGAAGGGCCACATTGCGAATCTCCCCATCCCTTTTAACAAACTTATATTGTGCTTCTTATGTATGTGCTCGTTTTGGGAGAGCAACCAATAGGGCTTGAAATGTAGCTGCCTCGTCTACATATGGAGAAGGTGGGGGAAGGGAAGGACCCCCCTCCAAGGTCGCCATCATGAAGGATGCAACCTAGGGTTTCTACAGTCAGTGAGAGAACTATATATTATATACCTAAAGTTATTGAAAAAAAATTGCCCTAAATTTTTATAAATTAAATATTTGAAAGGTGCACAATAATGTGAATATTTGAATTAAGATTTAATATGGAGAGATAAATTAAATTTTAAGAGAAAATGATTTAAGATAGTGGTGAGGATATGCTAAATGTAAATAAGTAAATGTGATTTTGTCTAATAAGTCTACCTTGGATTATTAAAAATAGAAGTACTTTTCTTATTCCCTAAATTAAAATTTTAAAGACATGCCCATCAAATTTCGTAAAAATGGTTTAATAGAAATTTTTGAAAAACAATCCAAAATTATTTACTAAAGGTTTTTATCAATCATCTTTCTAAAATTATTTTTTATAAAATAGTTACACGATCATTTTTGGTAAAGTGATATATACTTATCATTAAATACTCTAGTGATTGTTTATACTAATTGTAGATAAATTTTCAAGGATATATATTGAAATTAATTTCTGTGTTATATTTGAGAGTAGAAATAGAATATCCCATTTTCAAACTTCTAACTTAATGGATATGATATTTCAGAAAGAAAATGACTTTTGATTAGGGTTTTTGTCTTTTATATTAATTTTAGTTAGTAAAATTGTTTTAACAAATTTATAGTTTCCTTCTCAAGTTCAAAGTGTTTTGATATATTAGAATGATGAAATTTGCACAATAGTTGTACTCTGTGATATCCCTAAGGAGCAAAAACAACACTCAACTTGTATGGAATCCAATTCTTTAGTAGAAAGTCACATAATTATTCCTATGAAAAATCCATTGTAGAGTTTTGTAGGATTTTATGTGTATGCAAACCAAATTTATACATTATACCTAAGCTTCTATAAAAATTATTACTCAAATAGGAATGTTCATAATAAGAAATCTACTACTTTATTTACATTTTAACTTTTGTATTTAATCATAATGTTGATCTAATATGTTTAAGAAAATCACTTTATGTATCATGCAATCCAAAAATTCATTTGTGAATAAATAATTGAAGAGGCTTATAGGAATTATCGTTTCCAAGAAAATAATGTCACCAACACTCTAGTACTTGAACTAACACTTAGGTTTCTTGATCACACATCAAGTAGATTAGAATTGTGCTAAAATACTCTTTAAACAATATGTGATGGGCAGGGTTTAGTTATGAAAATTAGTAATCTACTTATAGCATGTCAGAGGAACCCCATTTATCTCAAAATCTTATTAAATATTAAGTAAAGCTAGAGTTAGAGAAACCATAACTTGGAATTTCACTATTTTGAATGTTTCATGTTGCTTATGCCTTAATTCAAAACTTACTTGAATATGATTTAGTCATTGAGATGGTGCCTGAAATGAAAATATTCTTAATATTTTTTTTGAAATAATTTTCCTTTTCCACGAAGCTTTATAGGACATGAATTCTCTTCAAGTACGACTAGTTTAAAATGGACGAACCTTCATTGAATCCATGTCATTTATTTCAATTTATGTTGAATATAGTTTAGACAAGTTATATTATATGCCAAATTTTACACTTCTCTATATTAAATAATTACTTCTTCTGAGATAATGCTAAGAATTCTTGATCCATATGCTTCATGAGGTTCTCCTAGGTTTGATTAAAATCCAATGTGTCACCCAAGTACACAATAACAAATGAGTCAAAATATATTGTCAACGCTTCATTTACCATCCTCCTAAACATTGTAGGGAAAATAATAAGATCCATTGATGTCACCAAACATTCAAATTGAGTAATTGGAATAGTTTGAAAGAAATCTTCGATGTATCTTTTGGCTTGATACATAGATCATAACAACTAGAATTTAGGTTGATATTATTAAAATGCTTTCCTCCATGAAGTTGATTTATCATTTATCAACAAGTGACGATGGATATTGACTCCTAATCGAATTTTTGTTTAAGAGGCAATAGTCCATGCAAATTTTCCATGTGCCATCTTTATTTGGAACTAAAAGAACTATAGATCTATAAGGTGATGAGATGCATTAATTGTGGTACATGTCTAGAAACTCTTGAGTTCAACTTCCTCATTATAAAAAATGAATTTGTTTATCATGTTGCCTCATTTGGTTGAAGAACTCCTTACTAGAGGTTGATGGAGTGCTTAACTGTGTAATTTAAATACATTTTGTATAGTGCATAAAAAAACTTGTATTAGCATTGTAATAACTTTTCAAGTTATTTCTATTCTTTTAAATTCTCTTATTGTGTTAAATATATGGACAAAATTCCTTAAGGTCGTGGTGTGTACTTAATTAGAGAGTAACACTTCATTCTTTAATTACAATACATATAAAAAAAAATATTGAAGCTTTAATCAATCTCCATTCTTCACTAATGTATAAAATGCATTCTAAGGATGTCAAATCTTTGTGTATCTTCATTGAGTAAGCTTAGTGGCCAAATCAAATCTTTACCTTAACTTATTTCTAATAAACTTATACTAGTTCAATCATTCTTAATAGATTGTATATTGATCCCATATACATGAATTGCAAAAAATGACACTAACACATATCCAAATTACAACATTAAACTTCATTTCATTGAATGAAATAGACATTGTGTTTAACATACAAGTCTTTATTACTACTAAGCCAAACCAAACAAAACAAATTGAGGATCAAATCTAAAATGAATGACTTTAATATTTCGTAAATCTCCATAAGCCCTTTTGAGTTAAAGATATAACTTTTTGAAACATAATTTAATTAATAAAAAAAATGATTAATTTTTAAGTTTTTATTTTATTTATTTATTTTTTATTATTTTTAGTCAAAATCCCGAAATTTAATAATTGAAATTAGCATGAGGAAGAATTGAATCTTCCCTACTCAAATTCATTGACAATAAAAAAAAAATATACATCATTATACCTATGGAAAAAAAAAATCAGATTCTAATATATTAACTCACACAACATTCATTTTTTCCACCGTGGCAAAAAAAATATTTCCTTACTTTTGGTGCGGACACCAAAGACCATTTCACGGTCCGAGAAATCATGACCTACATTCCGGCTTTTATAATTTGTAATTTAACTTGATGGGCTTATTTTTTTGGGCCAACAAGTTGATTCTGGCTGTTTATTAATATAATAATAAAATGTAGTTCATGAATTATTAATTATTATTAATCACACAATCACAATATGCTTAAAAGTTTTGCTTGTTATGTGTTATTTAGATTTCAAAATTTTCTTAAATTATTTTGTGGATTTATTTTTAGATTACACGTTATTTTAATTATCTCCCCATTTATTTCCCACTTCAACTACACGTTTAACCGCTTAAATTTTTCCCTTTGAACATGGAAAATGTTAGGACACTCACAAAATTTGAATTTTCTCGAGATTCACTCGTAATGTGCAGATTTGACAATCCTCTGTCATTAAATGGAATTAATTTTTTGAATATTGATATTATTATGTTAATGCAGTAGCGATGATATCTAGCACCGGTGTTATGTTATTAGTTTCCGTTATACAGAGAATCTTTTGTAATATTTTTCTGGATTGCAATGTCTAATTGTAAGTTTCGGGCTTTTCAATGAATGATGTATTGGCCCTGCCAGTGCCAATTAATCAATGTTATAAAAAAACCTTCATTTTTGTAATTGTGTGATCAAATATTATTTAAATAAATAAATAATTTATTTTTATAATTTAAAATTATTATATAATAATAAAATCAAAATTTATTTTTAATGGCAGTAGAGATTTTTTTCAAAAAGAAAAACTTTGGCTTATATGATGTGCCAGTTCAAATAAACTATTTTTGACAGCTATACAATGATCTTTTGTGATCAGCAAAAAGTCTAAATAGACAAAAACCTTTCAAACAAGTCTGTTCAAAAACATTGACATGGAGTCCTAGCTATCAACATGTTGAAAGATCAATACAGTAAGTCTAAAATGGATCAGAATGATCCCAGTCAACCCAATAAGGGCAATCTACAACAAAATAACACCGGTTCATTACAGTCGCCCAGCTAAGAAACATATACTGCATTTAATCATCAAACAGGAGGTCAAAAACCTCCATTCACAGAAAAAAACAATTGCTCCCAAAATACGTGGGTAAGGTCCCCAATAAAACATCACTGGAAAACTGGGAAACGATAACCTGTCATAGACCAAAAAACAACAAAATGAGCAAACTAGAGATCATGAAAAATTTACAGTGCCAACTGCTCCTTGCCCTTCAGCATCCACCAGTTCATAATGCATAAAACCAAACACCCTCATCAATCCTTTCTTAGATAACCTATCTGCCTGGAAATTCTTCTCCCGGAATATGTGCTGAAAGTTGATATTAGAGAAAGAGTCCCTTGAGATTTTTATGCGCTCCAACCAAGACACAAGATAGCCAGGGAAGAGATTGGATCCCTTGTTGAGGTGCTCAATGAGTACCTTCGAATCACCAGCTGAGAAGTGAACCATAATAAGCCCCATAACACCACCACTTCCACCCTCATATTAGTTCCTTCACCACCGAACCAATGGATATTATAGTGGTAATGAGGTGATATCACCAACCACACTCCACACCCACAAACAAAATGTTGTGAAGCGCCATCGAAGAAACCGGCAGGGTAGTGGATCTCAAATGGCCACATTCGCTTTGAAAGGTCCACCGAAGGCCTCTGCTCAGTTTTCAATTTTTCCCAGAGTTTAATGATGTTATTAGAAGTCCCCTCAGGGTTGCTCTTGGTCGCTTTAAAAATCAAATTGCTCCTATTGTACCAAATGTACCAGTGGCATATTGCTGGTAAAATTCTGAGATTATGACTTTTATTGAGACCCCAAGATATAAAGTCAACTTTGTTCTGGAAATCTAGAAATTTCACCTCAAAAATTTTACATTTCCTAAAGTACTTTCCTTGCAAAAGAGCATTTGTAAAAAAGATGAAGATTATCTTCTCCCTCCCTCATACATAAACAACATATACCAAGCCCAATCTTCCCCTTTCTCATTAGGTTGTCCCATGTGAGATTTATATTATTCAGCACAAGCCATAGGAACAACTTCATTTTTAGTTGAGCGGTAGTCTCCCAAATGCCCATATATGTTGTGATCTCAGCCTCCGTGAAAGATTGTGGTTGGATTTTGTTATATAAATCTTTCACAACCAGCATACCATTAATAAGCGGCCCATCCCATGACACACTATCACCAGCATTATTCCATAAGAAACCCCAGCTTCTCAGATTCGTGATGTAAGCCCCCCTCTCCTCTATATACAAATATGGTAACTGGCTCTCATATTAAAACAATGTGAGAGGGATTGCTATGATAAAATTTTATTAAAAAGAATTTTTTTTAAATAATCATATGTTAGAAAAAGAAATACATTTTATGTTTGTTATAATTATATTAATATTGTAAATTAAAACAAATAATAATAGTTTGACACATCAAAATATTATTGTGAATAACATTTTAATAAAACAATTTGACACATTAAAATATTACTCCTTTTTGTCTTATTTTTATATTAATATTTGTAAAATTTGAAAATTTGTCTTATTTTTATATTTATATTTGTAAAATTTGAAAATTAGTGTTATGGTTTGAAAGAAAAAATCTCTTCTTTCTTTATTACAATTATAAAGTAAAAATTTCAAAAAGATTAACTAAGGAAGAAATATTTAAGGAAAAATGCATGGAATGTTTTGATTTAAATTATAGTTTGAGAAAGGGAAAAATCACCCATTCCACCCAGTCATACCATGGTTTAGTATTGGCCCTTTTTTGATGACACAAATACTTTAAGAGATCACCAATGTACTTTTTTAACATTTCATTCTAGTTACAATCAATTAGAAAATATATAAACAACATCCTTTATAGTGAAGGAAGTTGTTCTTAAATGTATATGGTCAATAGAACCATCTTAATTGTAGAAAATTTAACTTTGTTTTGAGCAAATATCATATGTGTCCATTAGGGAAGTAGATTATGTTTTTTATATTTATTCCCTAGGAGAGTCTCAGTCTTTCTAGTTGATCATTTTTAGGAAAGTGTACTTCAACATGTTCTAAACAAAATTGCAATATTCATGGACATAATGAAGATTCTGAAATAAATGTCAAATGGTCTCTAGTTGGCCACAAGAAAGACATGCATCCTATGTGAAACTTGTGCATAGTAAATGCTAATCTAATACAACACATTCACATTAAATTAGAGTTTTTAATATCATACAAAGAAAAATTTACTATCCATTTTGTTCTAGGGTCAATAAGGTCTCGTTGCTTCTCTTAAAATGATAAAAGGGCTATAGGGGACTAAAATAAGAATTTGGGCCTATTAATGAATATAGGTTTATCATATCTTCATAACTCATCTCTCAAGGTCCACTCGGACTTTATGTATTAAACTTGAAAATGTCCTCTTCCATGATTAATTTTAAACTCATATTTGTATTACATTGTTTCTGCTACGTCTCTTATGTCATTTCATGTATTGTGTTGGCATGATGCAAGTTAATGCTTCCCTGTCACGACACTTTAGTTGAAATGGAAATTTGCAAAAACAATAATCTATTGGCTAGGAGATATTATATGTACATGTACATTTTTTTTTCTTTTTATTTTTAAGATAATGAGAATATTTGTATTAATTACAAAATATTTGCCCAGATCATAGTTTTACATCAGGAGCTACATTATGATTTTATTTTGTCTTCAATATCATCTACAAACTCCTAAACCAAAATATCCTCCGAAGAGGAATACAACAGACACTAAGAATATGTAGGTCTTTGGAGCTTAATAACTTCTAATAAATCCCCAAAAAAAAAAATTGTAGTACATATAGCCTACTTTAGAATTGTAGAAAATTTAGGTGTATTGTATCCCCTCTAGTTTCAGTTTATTTTACATGCCATTATTTAATTCCTAACCCCATGGTTCATTTTCACATTAAAACATGAATATAAATTTGCAACTAAAATGTTGTTAGGCTACCAGTACTCTTTTGCTTCCAGCTGGTAATAAACACAAGCATGCACAAAAATTATGAACACAGATATTTTTGGTCAATCTCTGACCATGTTGGAAAACCCCCAAAGGGGGAAACTAGTTTGAAAGAGGATTTTATTTGCTAATCTCAAAGGATTAATTATAGCATTAGTTACATCACACATGGTACTTATCTCTCCCTGCTACTATTAAGGAAATCATACCACAAATCTGGAAACTTGTGCACAAGTTCAACAATATTTATGTTGAAGTTTTTTCCATTGTCTGCTCTTCTTTGCTTAGAAAATCATGCCACTATTAGAATTCTAGATCTCAAATTTTGTACCATTGATAGTACTCTCTTCCCACAAGATTTCGTGTTGCAAACTTGCATTCTCTGCCTTGAAGTGTGTGCTACATACCTGCAAATCTCTCCTAGTTTTTTGGGTCTGTGCTTGCCCCTAAAAATACATTGATTCTCCTCTATTTTTAGGCTTGTAAAACCTATAAAAATACGCATGAGCTCCTCTAAAAAAGAATTGGAATGGACTTCTATGCCTCAATCTACGTGCTAATATCCAACCTAAAAACCTGGGCCAATTTTCCTTGAGATGCGTGCCCACTCTTCAAGCATTGAACTCGAGCATGTTTCCCTTGGTGTTGTGTGTTCCCTCCTCCAGTAGAATTTATCTCAGCCTCCTTGATTCTCCTCTCTTCCTTACTCTTCTATAACACTTCCACGTGAAGAATGATTAACCTCTTTTTCCTTTTCCTCCTTTTTAGTCTCATAATGGTGAGAATCCATATCCCTAGCATCGATGGTTGATATTATGTCTCAACTCTCCTTGATCAAGGGTGGGTATTTAATCTATTATTGAACCCCCCTTGCCCCCCCGCCGCTTATATCTCCCCCTTCATTAATGAGCCTTTCTAGCCACTTATAACTTGCTTTTGTACCTCATATCTTTTTCTCATAAAGTAACTTTAATATAATAAATTACTACTTAATTTTTGTACCTCATAAAGTGAGTAAAAAGCCACATGACTTTAATAACTCACAAAGTTATACTAAAAAGTGGGTATCGTGTGCTTTCCTAAGCTAAAGGAAATAGGCACTAGGAAACACCGCCTTGGTACCTTTTTCAACACTTCCTCTTATTAAGGAAGGTGTTTCTCACCACTCCTATCTAATAAAACACATTCACATTAAATTAGAGTTTCTAAAATCATACAAAGAAAATTTTCCTATCCATTTTTTTCTAGGGTCAATAACGTCTCATTGCTTCTCCTAAAATGAGAAAGGGGATATAAGGGACTGAAATAAGAATTTGGACCTATAAATACATATAGTTTTATCATATCTCCATAACCTATCTCTCAAGTTCCACTTAGACTTTGTGTATTAAACTTGAAAATGTCCTCTTCCATAATTAACTTTTGAACTCATATTTGTACTACATTGTTTTTGTTATGTATCTTATGTCATTTCATGTATTGTGTTGGCATGTTAATGTTTCCTTGTCACGACACTTTAGTTGCAATGAATATTTGGAAAAAAACAATCTATTGGCTAGGAGTTATTATATGTCCATGTAACATTTTTTTTTCTTTTTTAATGATAATGAGAATATTTGTATTAATTGCAAACTGTGTGCCACACCAGGACTTACATTATGATTTTCTTCCTTCTTCAATATCATCTAAAAAATCCTAAACCAAAATTATCCTCCGAAGAGGAATACAACAAACACGAAGAATATGTGGGTCTTTGGAGGTGAATACCTTTTAATAAAGACCAAAATTAAACAAAATTTGCAGTACATATAGCCTATTTTAGAATTTTTTACACATCATTGTTTAATGCCCAACCCCTGGTTCATTTTCACATTAAAACAAGAACATAAAATTGCAAATAAAACATTGATAGGCTACCACTACTCTTTTTCTTCCAACTGATAATAAATACAAGCATGCACATAAAGTAATGAACACTGGTAACTTTAATCAATATCTGACCAGGATGGAAAACCCCCAAAGGGGAAAACTAGTTTGATAGAGGATTTTATTTACTAACCTCAGAGGATTAATTACAACATTAATTACATCACACGAGGTACTTATCTCTCCATGCTTCTACCAAGGAAATCGTGCTACAAATATCGAAACTTGTGCACAAGTTTAAAAATATTTATGTTGAAGTTTTTTCCACTGTCAACTCTTCTTTTCTTAGAAAAACATGCCACCATTACACTTCTGGATTTCAATTTTTTTTCCACTAACATTATTCTCTTCCCACCAGATTTTGTAACGCAGACTTGCAGTCTCTACCTCGAAGTGTGTGTTACAAACCCACAAATAACTCCTAGTTTTTTGGGCATGTGCTTGCCCCTAAAAATACGTTGAGTCTCCTCTATTTTTGGGCTTGTAAAACCTCTAAAAAATATGAAATATCTCTGCAAAATTAGCATTGGAATTGGCTTTTATGCCTCAATGTACATGTTAATTTCTAGTCTAAAATCTCGATCCAATTTTCCTTGGGATTCATGCGTACTCTTCAATCCTTGAACTCGAGCATGTTTCCCTTGGTGTTATGCGTTCTCTCCTCCAATAGAAAGTATCTCAACCTCCTTCCTTTTTCCTCTGCTCCTTACTCTTCTCCAACACTTCCACATGAAGAATGATTAGCCTCATTTTTTTTTCCTCCTTTTTAGTCTGATAATGATGAGAAGCCATATCCCTAGCATCAATGGCTAAGATTAGGTCTCAGCTCTCCTTGATCAAGGGTGAAGATATAATCTCTAATTTACCCCCTCGTATGTATCCCCCTTCATTAATGAGTCTCCCTAGTCACTCTATAACATTTTTTTGTACCTTGTACCTTTTTCTCATAAAGTGACTTTAAAAACATGAAGTAAATTTAATATAATAAAGTACTATGAACTTTTTGTACCTCATAAAGTGACTAAAAAGTCACATATAATTCATAAAGTCATAACAAAAAGTGGGCCCATTTTCTTTACTAAGCTAAAGGAAAAAGGCACTAGGAGACAACTCTTTGGTATCTTTTTCAACACTCACTCTTACCGAGGAAGGTGTTTCTCACCTCTCCCATCTTGTCTTTGAAATATAGACACTTTCCCCTTGGAATTGACTTGGTGAGAATATATGCAACTTGATCATCAATGGAAATGTAATCATCAATTGAACACAAATCACATATGAAGTGGTACTTGATCTCTATGTTCTTTGATTAGTCATGGAATATTGAACTCCCCATGAGTTTAATGCAACTTTGGTTGTCATAGTATATCATAATTGGCCTCAACCTCTAACCAAATAAGCCATACATCATCTTGCAAAGCCAATTAGCCTCATAACTGTCCTGACTAACTCCAATATACTCTGCCTCTGCAAAAATCAATGTCATTGATCTCTTCTTCCTACTGAACCATGACACCACTGCCATATATGGAGACCATCCTCTATATATGCACGCTTCCATATATATGTGCATATGAAAAAGTTGCACATACACAATATTTCATAAACATTTTCTTATATGTGCTTCCACGTCTACATGTGTGGCTTCTATATATGCATTCTTTTATATATGTCTGCAATTAAAAAAGTTGGATTTCATATATGTGCACTTTAATATATGTGTGTATATAAAAATTGGGGGCCAATATGATGGCTTATATATATGCGCAACTTTATATATGCGCATACATATGGAAGCATGTATATATGGAAGATGACCTCCATATATGCACAACTTTTATATATATGCACATACATATGAAAATCATCTTTCGAATATGCATGCTTCCATATATATGTTGTAGAAGATGCATATATTTTGAAGCTATGTATGTACATAATTTATCTTCTGTATATGGAGGATGGCTAATATATATGTGCATATACAAAATTTTCACATATACGGAAGATGGCTTTCATATATGTTTTGCTTCTATATATATGCATGTATATGGAAGCATAGATATATGGAAGAGGGTCTACATGTATGCATAGGTTCTATATATGCACATATATATGGAAATCATCTTTCATATAGGCACACTTAAATATCTATGTGCATATACAGAATATGTGCATATACATACGATTGTTTCCATATATGTGTGGATATAAAGAAGTTGTGCATATACGTAAGATGACTTCCAAAATTATGTGCAATGAGGCCCTTTGAATTGATGTTACCTATTATAGGTCATTTTGTCACATCTAATCAAATGGCTTGGAAATTGAATCAATCATCATCCATTAACTCTTTGTATTCATCCCCTACAAAGCCTATAACATCTTCTCTCCAAAAATTCCAAGAATTCTAGGTTAAACAACTAAACAACCTATTTTTTTTAACCCATGACACTTTCCCTTCATGCAACTTGAACCGTTGTGAGTAGTACATATAGAAACTGCATTGACCAACACATGTTTCCTTTGTTGTAGGTGCGAAGGCCTCTACAATTCAGTAAAAATAAAAATAATTTTGGATCTTCTCCTTCTAGAAGCTTCCCGAGCAGTTTTAACCATTTACTATTAAATTATATATTGAACTCATATACTTAAGTTCTTATCTCTTATCACTAGAGCTTATCATCCCTCATATGTGGATCTAAGTCCTAGATTGGTAAATCCAAAACTGCCCCATTTACCTTATAAATTAATTGCCTCCCATAGAGTCTGGGTTGGCTTTTGGAGACTCTTATTTATGCCCTCATGTTTTTTTTTTATATCTAAGGATCCATTATCCAACCATGCACTTGAGTTGTGATTGAAGGCTTGATTTGTAGCAAAGGAAGGACAAGATAGTTGTGAGACATCTACAAGAGCAAGATCGGTAAAAGGTTGTAACTTCTCCTACATTCATTAATACAAAATTTGCTTTGTTTTCATATACTTATCTCTCATTAATACATATGTATTAAAATTTCTTCTTGAATCATTGTTTAGAGATATTAGTAGATGTCATTTGTATGTGGTAGTTCCCTTTCTTGTTTTATTTGTATTGCAGATCCTATTTATAACATTTGGAGTTGGAGTTATAGCTTACAAGCAAGGAGAAGAGGAGAACTTGCATTGGATTCCAGGTAGGTCTTTCCTCCATGTTCTAATTTCTCTAGGGAAAGCATAAGTCTTTTTGTCTCTGTTGTTTCTAAATCATCCACTAGATCTAGGGAATTCACTTATGTCCACAAAAGACAATTATTTGTTGAAGACCTGTTGGGTATGTGTTATATTCTTTCCACGACTAGCCCCACGCGTTGTACGTTGCGCCGGGCGCAGCAGGGGGGTCACAGGGGGGGCGGCAGCGCCCCGACGAAAAAAAAATTTGGTATGCGGACCCACCCATGTTTTGTGCATGAGTTTGCACATGGTTTTGGGGTACGATGGTTTTCGGCCCCTGGTATTTTGTAGATCCGGTCAAGGGAACTACGGTTATGTTCTAATCCAGGGTTAATGGATTGGGGTTTATGTATGCTTCGGCATGTATATATATGTGTTGTAACACTAAAAGGAATATAATGAAATATCAAGCCGGTCGTCCCGATTTGGGATCCAGGGGAAAATCTCTGTGTTTATCTGTTTTATGTTTTATGCTCTCGCTATTGTTTATTTTCTATTATAAGATTTGTGTGTAGATAATTTCTGTTCAGGGTTAAAACCTACATTTGGTATCAGAGCTGTTTCGGCTTCAAGGGGACGCCTTTGTTGTTGAGGGTTTTTTGCTCGAGCCTGTGGTAGACCCTGTTCAGTGGGAGATCTACGGGATCGATTCTTGCGGTGAAAGAAGATGGCAAGCGGCGGAAAGATAGAGATCGAGAAATTTAATGGTCAGAGTTTTGAGTTGTGGAAGCTCAAGATGGAGGATCTGCTGGTGGATAAAGATCAGTGGATCGTGGTAGATCCAAGTACTAAACCAACGGCAATGTCAGATGAAGACTGGAAGAAACTGGATCGGAAGGTTAAGAGCACAATACGGTTGTATGTCTCAGATTCAGTATTGTTGAATGTATCTGGGGAAGCTATGGCAAAGACTTTGTGGGAAAAACTTGGGACTTTGTACCAATCTAAGTCTTTGGTGAATAAGTTGTTCCTGCGGAAAAAGTTGTATAACCTGAGGATGAAGGATGGAGACTCGGTGACAGAGCATCTGAATGCCTTCAATACTGTGGTAAGTTAGTTGTCATCTGTTGATATTAAAATCTCAGATGAAGATAAGTGCATCAGTTTGTTGTGCTCTCTACCAGACTCGTGGGACAGTCTGGTTATTGCAATAGGTAGCAATACAACTACCTTGAATTTTGATGACATTGTCTCAGCCTTGTTGTCGGAGGAAATGAGACGGAGAAATATGGAGGGTCAGAATGGAGATGCCTTATATGTACGATGAAGGTCCCAGAACAGAAACAAGAATAAGGTTTCGAGTGGGAGATCAAAATCTAGAGGGAGATCTAAATCTCCTGGAAAGTTTGTAAAGGTGTGCTGGAAATGCGGAAAGGAAGGGCACTACAAAAAGGAATGCAGATCTAAAGCTCCTGAGAAAGGAAAGGGATCTGATGAAGGTCCTTCTGCAGAGGCCAAAACCACCTCGGATGAAGGTGGGGATGTGTATTTGGCTTCTTCTTCAAATACACATGTAGATCATGAGTCATAGTTGATTGACTCAGGTGCATCCTTTCACTTCACTCCCCATAGGGAGTGGTTCTGCGAGTATGAGAAATATGATGGTGGTGATGTCTTCCTAGGGGATGATAGGAAGGCCAGAATCGTCGGACGTGGAAAGGTCAAGCTGAAGCTGCAAGGTGGAAGGATTAGAACACTTCCTGGTGTTCTGCATATTCCTACATTGGCCAGAAATCTGATTTCTGTAAGTAAGATGGATGATGCAGGTGTAAAAACAGTGTTCGAGAAAGATGCCTGCAAGATGGTTCGGGGAGCACTGGTATTAATGCGGGGAGTTCGGACTGGAACTCTGTACAAGCTACAGGGTAGCAATGTTATTGATGGGTGTAACGGTTATGTGGTTCCTGAAAATGGAGCAGAAAGCCTAGCTGTCTCTGGAGAAAAGACCATGCTATGGCATCAAAGGCTTGGACATATTGGAGAGAAGGGCCTTCGGATACTACATAGAAATGGTATGGTAGAAGGTATGTCTAATTGTTCTCTGGATTTTTATTTCTGTGAACATTGTGTATATGGGAAGCAGAATCGGGTGAGTTTTCCTTCTGGTGTTAAGAGGGCGAACAAGATATTAGAACTTGTGCACAGTGATGTGTTTGGACCTGTGTCAGTTCCATCACTGGGAAAGTCTGTGTACTATGTTTCATTCATAGATGACTTCTCAAAGAATACATGGATATATTTCTTGAGGAAGAAATCTGAAGTCTTTGACAAATTTAAAGAATTTAAGGCTCTGGTGGAAAACCAGACAGAGAAGAAGATAAAGGCACTGAGGACAGATAATGGTGGGGAGTTCTGCAAGAAGGAATTTGAAGAGTTCTGTAAGAAGTGTGGCATAGCACGGCAGAAGACTACTCCATACACACCTCAGAAAAACGGAGTTGCAGAAAGAATGAATAGAACACTGATGGAAAAGGCAAGAAGCATGCTCAGTGGTACTGGGTTAGGACAAGAATTCTGGGCAGAGGCAGTGGAGACTGCATGTTACTTAGTTAACAGATCACCTTCATCGGCGTTGGAGGATAAGACCCCACATGAGGTATGGACTGGTAAGAAACCCTCTATTTCACATCTAAAGGTATTTGGATGTGATGCATATGTACATGTTCCAAAGGAGAAAAGGACCAAGTTGGATAATAAATCTGAAAGGTGCATCTTTATTGGGTATAAGGATGGTTTAAAGGGTTACAAGCTTTGGAACCCAGAAACAAGGAAGGTTGTGTACAGTAGAGATGTGGTGTTTAGAGAAGTGAAAGATGTTGTTAAACATGAAGTCCTACCAAAGGAACCTGAGAAGATAGAGTTTGAGCTAAAGGAGGATGAATCAGACTCTACAACAGAAGAAGACTCAGAAGAGGAAGAGCCACAAACTCCAACTTTGAGAAGATCAGTTCGGGAAAGAAGGCAACCAGAAAGGTATAGTCCATCTGCTTTTTGTTCAGGTTTTGCCTTAACTATAACTGATGACGATCCCAGAACTGTCAGGGAGGCAGTAGATTCAGAGGATGGAAAACTCTGGAAGGAGGCCATGGTTGATGAAATGGCATCCTTGCACAAAAATGAGGCATGGGATCTGGTGGAGTTGCCAGCTGGAAGGAAGCCCATTGGGAGCAAATGGGTGTTTAAGAAGAAGAAGAATGTAGAAGGCAAGGTGGATAAATACAAAGCTCGGTTGGTAGAAAAATGTTATTCCCAAGTGCCGGGAATTGATTTTGGTGATATTTTTTCTCCTGTTGCCAAAGTTACTTCTATTAGATTACTTTTATCTGTTGCTGCTGCATTTGATTTTGAGATAGAACAGATGGATGTGAAGACATCATTTCTTCACGGGGATCTAGAAGAGGAGATCTACATGAAGCAACCTGAAGGCTTTATGGCGAAGGGTAAGAAAGAACTGGTATGCAGGTTGAAGAAGTCTCTGTATGGGTTAAAACAGTCACCAAGGTTGTGGTATCAAAAATTTGATACCTATATACGGAGACTTGGCTTCACCAGAAGCAAGGAGGATCACTGTGTTTATTTTAAATTAATTGGTGACCGTGTTATTTATTTGGTCTTGTATGTGGATGATATGTTGTTGATTGGTAATGACAAAGAAATTATCCAAGATTTAAAGACCCAACTGTTCTACAAATTCGACATGAAGGATCTTGGTGCTGCAAACTATATTTTGGGCATGGAAATTAAGAGAGATCGGGCAAAGAGGAAGCTCTGGTTAAACCAGAGGAAGTATGTCGAGACTATATTGCAGAGGTTCAATATGCAGGATAGTAAACCGGTGAAGGTTCCTATTCCTGTAGGTGTAAAGCTGTCTGCTGAACAGTGTCCCAAGACACAAGAAGAAGAGGAGGATATGTCCCGTGTTCCATATGCAAGTGCAGTGGGTAGCCTGATGTATGCAATGGTCTGTACTAGACCAGACATTGCACATGCAGTGGGAGTATTGAGCAGGTTTATGTCAAACCCGGGGAAGGAGCATTGGACAACAGTGAAGCGGGTTTTCAGATATTTACGTGGCACTAGTGATTATGGCTTGTGCTACCAGGGAAGACCAGGATTGGAAAGAATGTTGGACATTCGTGGTTTTGTTGATGCAGACTGGGCTAGAGATCTGGACCAAAGAAGATCTACAGGTGGGTATGTGTTTAGCCTATTTGGAGGCGCAGTCAGTTGGATGAGTAAAAGACAGTCTGTAGTGGCTCTTTCAACTACAGAGGCAGAATACATAGCAACCACTCATGCAAGCAAGGAAGCAGTTTGGTTGCAGAGATTGTGTTCAAGTATGGGGTTGGTATAGCAAGCTATAAGGATAGACTGTGATAGACAAAGTGCAATTTTCTTGGCTAAGAACCCTGCTTATCATTCAAAGACAAAGCACATTGATGTTCAATATCACTTTGTTAGAGATATGGTTGAGGCTAAACGGGTGTTGTTGGTAAAGGTGGACACTTTGAAGAATGTTGCAGATGCATTGACGAAGTCTGTGAGCACTCAGAAGTTCTCTTGGTGTAGAGAAACAATGGGTGTTGAAGAATTGGCGAAATGACTAAGCTCTCCTGTGGCCCCCCGTGGAAAGAAAACAACAAGTGGGAGAATGTTGGGTATGTGTTATATTCTTTCCACGACTAGCCACAAGTGGGAGAATGTTGGGTACGTTGCGCCGGGCGCAGCGGGGGGGTCACAGGGCAGCGCCCCGGCGAAAAAAAAATTTGGTATGCGGTCCCACTCATATGCGGACCCACCCATGTTTTGTGCATGAGTTTGCACATGGTTTTGGGGTACGATGGTTTTCGACCCCTGGTATTTTGTAGATCCGGTCAAGGGAACTATGGTTATGTTCTAATCCAGGGTTAATGGATTGGGGTTTATGTATGCTTCGGCATGTATATATGTGTTGTAACACTAAAAGGAATATAATGAAAAATCAAGCTGGTCGTCCCGATTTGGGATCCAGGGGAAAATCTCTGTGTTTATCTGTTTTATGTTTTATGCTCTCGCTATTGTTTATTTTCTGTTATAAGATTCGTGTGTAGATAATTTCTGTTCAGGGTTAAAACCTACAAGACCAACCATATCAAAGTGCTCTACAAGAAAGGAGGGTCTCTACTCAGGTTGAGGAATGGTAGGGTGGCATGCAAATGTTTGAAGTAGGAGAAAAGGACCAACATTGGAAATATGGAAATAAAATAGGCATTAGACTGGGCTGATACCCTCCTTACTTTGATACATTCCCCTTCTTTTAACATCGAGCCAAGTGTAGGAATTGGGATTTTAAGTGCAAGTGTCAGAGATGCATTTGGAGCACTCTCTTAGGACATCCCTGAAGCACATAATTACTACACAGTTTGAGAAAATGCATGACCAAGAGGAGGAGGAATTAATGGCTAAAAGGTATGGTCAATAACCCTTCCACCTAGATCTTTCGGCATGCATATAATTCACAAGGCTTTCTATAGATGCAAAGAGGTACATTGAGAAATCCCAACTATTAGAGGAAGAGAGTAATTGGATGCATGCACCCTTTATGACTACATATTTGGCAGGAGCACAGTCCAAACACTTAGCTCCTATTATTTTCAATGGTTTCTTTCCCTCTTATCATAATATTATGGAGGTCATTTCACTATATCATTCAAATCAAACTCAAACAAAGTGGTTGGGAAAATTCAAAATGTAAAATATGGGCGGGAAAATTAAAATCTAGTTGGACCTTTGACTTAATTCAAAATATATAACCCATCGCACATATAAATACCATATGAGGTAGTTTGGATCGATTCTCAACATGGTGGATCCATCTACCATAATCCATGCCATGGAAGATGAACGTCAAGTATTATTTAGCCTGCAATATCCCAATCAGTGCATGGTGGATGTAGATTGTAGGACAATCGCTTTGACACCCCTTAAATATCAACGACGAACAACATTTACAAGGTTATTTTTTATTTAATGCACACTAAGATATGATTGCAAGCATAATCATTTCCTTATTGTATGCCACCATTTTCATGCATGGTCATCCATGAACATTCACTTCCCAATTCCAACCACTCCATTTCTTCGACTTCTAACTAACGACTTCCGCAAGCACCATGTTAGTTGTAGTTAATGTAAATGGAGCTATTTATCCTGGATGACACCTATATGAATTGAATTCCACCTCCCACCATATTTCAAACTTGGAATTTAATTCCACCATCCCACCATATTTCAAATTGGGTCAGTGGCACGGGAAATTTTAAAAAATGGATTGAAATGTGGGATGGACGACAATATGGAAATACCTATATCTTGCGTTGGTGAGTAAAATGAGACTAGAGATCCTAGTGACTGCTTCTTGTGTATTCATATTGGGCATACAACCATAAATATACATATATTGTGCATATAAGGAAGATATGCACATATAAGGAAGATATGTGCATGTAAGGAAGATATGTGCATATACGGAAGTTGCGCATATACAGAATATATGAACATATATGGAAGTTGTGCATATACATAGGTTGTGTATATGTGGAGCTTGAATTTGTGCACAAATTGTGTATATACGCATATATGGAAGTTGCACATATACAATAAATGCACATATACAGAAGTTGTGTGTATAAGGAAGATGCGCATATATTCCATATATGCACAACTTTTGTATATATGTGTATACTTTGTATATGCAAAAATTTCATATATGCACATATCTTATGTATATGTGCAACTTCCGTATATGTTCATATCTTTTGTATATGCCCAACTTCCATATATGAAAAAACACAGAAGTTGTGCATAGATAGAAACTGTGTGCAACTTTTGTAATATGTATTTGTGGCAATTTCCATATATGCATAACTTATGTATATGCACAGATATTTTGTATATTGGAAACTTATGTATATGTACATATCCTTCGTATATGCATAACTCCCATATATGTGCATATCTTTCATATATGCACAACTTATGTATATGCACAAATGGAAGTTGGGCATATAGGAAAGTTGCAGTAATCAATTTGTAATCCAATTCCAATGACAATGACCTAGGACCAAGTAAGCTTTTTTTGTTCCTTGAACAAACACGTATAAAATAAGACTCTTAATCAAAGTCATGATGTCAACTCTATGTCCACATATTTAACATGTAGGATGTTCCATCTACATATCTCACATGGAAGGCATTCTTTCTATGTTAAGAGCCACAAAGGGAAAGTTTGGATAGGCCTCTCTTACCATATGTTCTTAGTAACACCCCTAACATTGACAGTGACTCAGTGCTCAAAGAGTAGAGAAGGATATGGGATTCAACTAATTTCATACACAATGTGCAAGTAAATCTTCCATGTATGCACATCTTCTTTATATGCACATATCTTCTACATATGCCCAATTTTCATGTATGTGCAACTTCTGTATACGCACTTTCGTATATGCGCATATATGGAAGTTTCATATATACAAAATATATGTGCATATATGGAAGATATGTAATTCAGAAGATACACATATATTAAATTTGTGTGACTTCCCTATATGCAAATATCTTCCATATATGCACATATTTTTTTATATGCACATCTCTTCCATATATGTGCAACTTTCGTATATATGTAACTTCGGTATATGCACAACTTTCGTATGTGCATATCTTCCATATATGCGTAACTTTCATATATGCACATAACTTTTGCATATGTGCAATTTTTTTATATGCACATATCTTTCGTATATGCACATACATGTACACAACTTCGACCTTTGTATATACATTGCTTCTATATATGCACATATTTCTGTATGTATGCAACTTCCATATATACACATATATGAAAGTTGCACACATGCACAAGATATATGCATATATGGAAATTGTGCATATACAAAATATATGCTATACATAAGATGTGCATATATAGAAGTTGTGTGACTTCTGTAGATGCACACCTTTCATGTATGTGCATATACAAAAGTTGCGAATATACAGAAGTTGTGCACTACTTAAACCTTTGTATATGTGCAACTTCAGTATATGTGGATATCTTTCATATATGTGAAACTTTTGTATATGCACATATACAAAATATATGTGATATAGAATATGTGCATATATAGAAGCTATGTGACTTCCGTATATGCACATATTTCATATATGTACATGTATTTTGTATATGCATAACTTTTGTATATCCACATATATTTTGTATATGTGCATATCTTTCGTATATGTGCAAATATGGAAGTTACGAATATACAGTAGATACACATATACAATAAATGTGCATATATTGGAGTTACACATATACGAAGGATATGCACATATATGAAAGATATGTGCATATACAAAAGTTATGCATATCTCGAGACTGTCATAGATACATATTATGAAAGTTGTGTATAGTTTTTGTATATGCACAAATTCTGTATTTGTGTGTATACGGAAGCTAGGAATATCTAGAAGATATGTGCATATACGCAAGTTTCACATATACAGAAGATATGTGCATATACGGAAGATATGCATATATACGAAAGTTGTGCATATACGAAAGATATGTGCATCTTTTGTATATGCATAACTTCTGTATATGTGCATATATCATTTATGTGAAACTTGTATATATGTGCATATATATAAATTTTCCAAAACTTCAACTTCCACATATATGCAGCCTCTGTATATGTGCATATCTTCCATATATGCGCAACTTTCGTATATGCGAATATCTTCCTTATATGTGCAATATCCATATATTGGTTGTTGTATACCTAATATAAATACTCAAGAAGCAATCACTAGGATTTTCACTCACATTTTACTCACTATGACAGGATATTGGTCTTTCCATACTAGCCTCCCTTCCACATTTCATTCAATTTTTAAAATTTCTTGTGCCACTGACCCAGTTCGAAATATGGTGGGATGGTGGCATTCAATTTCGAATTTGAAATATGGTGGGAGGGTCTCATTCAATTCATATAGGTGTCATCCAAGACAACTACCTCCATTTACATCAAGTACAACCGCCATGCTTCTTGCAGAGTCGGAAGTCGAAGAAATGGAGTAGTTAGAATTGGAAAGTGAATGGTCATAGATGACCATGCATGCAAATGGCCGCATACATCAAGTCAATGATTTTTCATGCCATCATCTCTTAGGGTGCAATAAATAATGAATATACCTGTAAATATTTCTCTTCGTTGATATTCAAGGGGTGTCAGAGTGTTTGTCCTATTATCTATATCCACCATGCAGTAATTGGGACATTACAAGCTAGATAATACTTGGCATTCATCATACATGGAATTTATAATGGTAGATTGGTCCACCATGTTGAGGATGGACTCAAACTACCTCATATGATATTAGTATGTGTGCGATGGGTTATATATTTTGAATTAAGTTAAAGGTCCAATCAGATTGGAATTTTCTCACCCATATTTTACATTTTGAATTTTCCCACCTACTTTGTTTGAGTTTGATTTGCATGAGATAGTGAAATTATCTCCATAATATTTTGATAAGAGGGAAAGAATATATTGAAAATCATAGGAGTGAAGTATTTGTACTGTGCTCCTGCCAAATATATAGTCATATAGGGTGCACAAATCCAATTACTCTCTTCTTATAATAGTTGGGATCTCTCAATGAACCTCTTTGCCTCTATAGAAAGCCTTATGAAATTTGCACACGCCAAAAGATCTAGATCAAAGGTTTGTTAACCAAACCTTTTAGCCATCAATTCCTCCTCTTCTTGGTCATGCATTTTCTCAAACTGTGTAGTAATTATGTGCTTCAGGGATGTCTTGAAAGAGTGCTCCAAATGCATCTTCGACAATTGCACTTGAAGCCCCAATTCCTACACTTGGATTTCCATTACGGGAAGGGTAGGGTATCAAAGTAAGGAGGGTCTCAGCCATGCCTATAGCCTCCTTTATTTCCCACTTCCCACTGCTAGTAATTTTCTCTTGCTTCAAACATTTTCTTGCCGACCTATAATGCCTTAGCCTAAGCACATACCTGCATTTCCTATAGAATGCTTTAAGGTGGAGAACATCAATTTGAAGGGCCTCATTGCACACACACACACACACATATATATGGAAGTCATATTTCATGCATGCACAACTTATATATATCCACACATATCTGGAAGTCATCTTCCATATATACGCAATTTTTTATATGCACATAGATATGGAAGCATGCATATACGAAAGATGGTTTCCATATCTATGTGCATATATAGAAGGTCTGCATATATGGAAGCCATCTTCTTTATATGTATGCTTCCATATACATGTATATATATAGAAGCTACACATATACATAATCCATCTTCTGTATATGTGCATATTTTTTATATGAGCACGCACGCACACACACACACACACACACACACATATTAGTCATCCTCTCTATATATAAGATAATTTTTGTATATATGTAGCTTCAGTATATGTGCATCTTATATATCATATATATGGAAGCATGCATATTCAAAAGATAGTTTTAATATTTATGTGCATATATAGAGGTTGTGCATATATACAAAGGTCATCTTCCATATATGCACGCTTCCATATATATGTGAATATACAAAGTTGCGCATATATAGAATCCATCATGTTGGCCCCCAATTTTTATATACACACATATATTAAAGTGCACATATATGAAAGACTACCTTTGTATATGTGCAACTTTTGTAATTGCACACATATATAAAAGAATGCATATCTAGAAGTGACACATGTAGATGTGGAAGCGCATATAAGAAAATATTTATAAAATCTTATATATGTGCAACTTTTTCATATGCACATATATATGGAAGCTACATATAGCCTCCATATATGGAAATGGCGGTGTTGTTCAGTAGGAAGAAAAGATCAGTGGCACTGAGTTATGCAAAGGCTAAGTATATGCAGCTAGTCAAGCCAATTGCAAGGCTAATTAGCTTCGTAAGATGATGTGTGGCTTATTTAGTTATAGGTTGAGGAAAATTATGATATAATGTGATAAACACAGCTGCATTAAACTCACGGGGAATTTAGTATTTCATGACCGATCAAAGCACATAGATATCAAGTACCACTTCATCCGAGATTTTGTTCAAAGAGGAGCAGTGAAGCTTGAGTACATTTCTATTGATGATCAAGTTGAATATATTCTCACCAAGTCATTTCCAAGGGGAAAGCATGTATATTTCAGGGACAAAATGGGAATGGTGAGAAACACCTTCCTTAGTAAGAGGGAGTGTTGAAAAAGGTACCAAGGAGGTGTCTCCTAATGCCTTTTTCCATTAGCTTAGTAAACACATGAGACCCACTTTTTAGTATGAATTTTTAAATTATTAAAGTCATGTGACTTTTTAGTCACTTTATGAGGTATAAAAAGTACATAGTACTTTATTATATTAAAGTTACTTTATTTTTTTCAAGTGACTTTATGACAAAAAGGTACAAGGTGCAAAAACAAGTTATAAAGTGACTAGGGAGGCTCATTAATGAAGGGGGAAACATAAGAGGGGGTAAATGGGAGATTAGAACTTCACCCTTGATCAAGGAAATATTATACCTAATCTCGTTCATTGATTCTAGGGATATGGCTTCTCATCGTTATCATACTAAAAAGGATGAAAAGGAAAAAGAGGTTAATCATTCTTCACGTGGAGGTGTTGGAGAAGAGTAAGGAGCACATGACAAAGAAAGGAGGCTAAGATAGACTCCACTAGAGGAGAGAACACACAACACCAAGGGAAACAAGATCGAGTTCATGGATTGAAGAATATGCACGCGTCCCAAGGAAAATTGGCCCGAGATTTTAGGTTGGAAATTAGCACATAAATCAAGGCATAGAATTCAGCTCCAATGTTGAGTTTGAGTAGATCCTACATTTTTTTTATAGTTTTTACAAGAACAAAAATAGAGGAGGCTCAAAGTATTTTTAGGGGAATCACATTCCCAAAAAACAAGGAGATATGTACGGGTCTATAATGCACACTTCAAGGTAGAGACTACAAATTTGTATAAAAAAATAATTGGTGGGAAGATAATACTGTCAGTGGCATGAAATTTGAGATCTAGAAGTCTAATGGTGGCATGTTTTTTTGAGAAAAGAAGAGACAATGGCAAAAAGTTCAACACAAACATTTTTGAACTTGTGCACAAGTTTCAAAGATATGTGGCGGGATTTCCTTAATAGCAACAGGGAGAGATAAGTACCATGTGTGATGTAATTAATGCTATAATTAATCCTCTGAGACTAGAAAATAAAATCCTCCATCAAATTAGTTTTCCCCTTTGCGGGTTTTTCAACCTAGTCAGAGATTGACCAAAAATATCATTATTCATAATTTTATGTGCATGCTCATGTTTATTATCTGTTGTAAGAAAAAGAGTAGTGGTAGCCTAGTAGTGTTTTAGTTTCAATTTTATATTCATGTTTTAATTTGAAAATGAACCAGGGGTTGGGCATTAAACAATGATGTGTAAGACAAACTGAAACTAGAGGGGCTACAACACACCTTAATTTTCTACAATTCTAAAATGGGATTATATGTACTGCAAATTTTGTTTAATTTTGGGCTTTATTAGAAGGTATTCACCTCCAAAGACTGGCATATTCTTAGTTTCGGTTGTATTCCTCTTTAGAGGATAATTTTGGTTTAGGATTTTGTAGAGGATATTGAAGAAGCAATAAAATCATAATGTAACTCCTGTTGTACAACTATGATTTGGGAACAAATTTTGCAATTAATACAAATATTCTCATTATCATTAAAAAAATAAAAAATAAAAAGTGGCACATGGACATATAATAACTCATAGCCAATAGATCCTTGTTTTCCAAATTTTTGTTGTAACTAAACTGTCATGAAATGGAAGCATTAACTTGCATCATGCCAACACAATACATGAAATCGCATAAGAGACATAACAAAAACAATGTAATACAAATATGAGTTCAAAAATTAATTATGGAAGAGGATATTTTCAAGTTTAATACATAAAGTCCAAGTGGACCTTGAGAGACGAGTTATGGAGATATGATAAACATATATGTATTTATAGGCGCAAATTCTTATTTCGATCCCCTATAGCCCCTTTCTCATTTTAGGAGAAGCAACATGACATGAATAATAAAATTTTCTTTGTATGATATTAAAAACTCTAATTTAATGTGAATGTGTTTATTTTATGGGAGTGGTGAGAAATACCTTCCTCAATAAGAGGGATTGTTGAAAAAGGTACCAAGGAAGTGTTTCCTAATGTCTTTTTCCTTTAGCTTAGGAAAAAACATGAGACGAACCACTTTTTAGTATGACTTTGTGAGTTATTAAAGTCATGCGAATTTTAAGTCACTTTATGAGATACAAAAAGTACATAGTAATTTATTATATTAAAGTTACTTTATGTTTTTAAAGTGACTTTATCAGGAAAAGGTACAAGGTACAAAAACAAGTTATAAATTGACTAGGGAGGCTCATTAATGAAGGGAGAGACATAGGGGGGGTCAATGGGAGATTAGATCGCCACCCTGGATCAAGAAGAGTTGAGACCTAATCTCAGCCATCGATGCTAGGCATAGGGATTTTCATCATTATGAGACTAAAAGGGAGGAAAAGGCAAAAGGGATAATCATTATTCATGTGGAAGTGTTGTAGAAGAGTAAGAAAGAGAGGAGAAAGCAAGGAGGTTGAGATATATTCTTTTGCAGAAGAGAATACACAACACCAAGGGAAACGAGCTCGAGTTCAAGGCTTGAAGAGTAGGAACACTTCCCAAGAAAAATTGTCATGCGTTTTTAGGTTGGAAATTACCACATAGATCGAGGAATATAAGTCAGTTCTAATGTTGCATTTAAGGAGCTCCTGCATATTTTTTAGAGGTTTTACGAGCCCAAAAATAGAGGAGGATGAACATATTTTTAGGGGTAAGAACAGGCCTGAAAAAACTAGGGGAGATCTACGGGTTGGTAGCATGCACTTCAAGGCAAAGAATACAAGTTTGCAACACACAATATGGATGGAAGAGAGTATTGTCAGTGGTACAAAATTTGAGATATGGAAGTCTAATAGTGGCATGTTTTCTTTAGCAAAGAAGAGTAGACAGTGGCAGAAAATTCAACATAAATATTGTTGAACTTGTGTACAATTTTTCCAGATATGTGGTATGATTTCCTTGATAGCAGCAGGGAGAGATAAGTATCATGTGTGATGCAATTAATGTTGTAATTAATCATCTTATATTAACAAATAAAATCCTCCTTCAAACTAGTTTTCCCCTTTGGGGGTTTCCCAGCATAGTCAAAGATTGACAAAAATTATCAATGTTCATAATTTATGTGCATGCTTGTGTTTATTGTCAGCTCGAAGCAAAAGAGTAGTGGTAGAATAACAATGTTTTATTTGTAATTTTATATTCATGTTTTAATGTGCAAACGAACCATGGGGTTGGGAATTAAACAATGATGTGTAAAATAAAATGAAACCAGAGGGGCTACAACACACCTAAAAATTCTACAATTCTAAAATAGGTTATATGTACTTCAAATTTTGCTTAATTTTTGGCTCTATTAGAAGGTATTCACCTTTGAAGACATACATATTCTTAGTGTCTATTGTATTCCTCTTCGGAGGATAATTTATTTTTAGGAGTCTGTAGGTGATATTGAAGACGGAAGAAAAACATAGTGTAACTCCTTGTGTACAACTATGCTTTGGGCACATATTTTGTAATTAACACAAATGTTCTCATTATCGTTAAAAAAAATTGGTACATGCACATATAATAACTTCTAGCCAATATATTGTTATTTTCCAAACTTTCATTGCAACTAAAGTGTCATGATATGGAAGCATGGACTTGCATCATGCCAACACAATACATGAAATGGCATAAGAGACATAGAAAAAGAAACATAATACAAATATGAGATCAAAAGTTAATCATGGAAGAGGACATTTTCAAGTTTATTATAAAAGTTTGAGTGGATGTCAAGAGACGAGTTATGGAAATATGATAAACTTATATGTATTTATAGGCCCAAATTCTTATTTCAGTCCCCTATAGCCCCTTTCCCATTTTAGGAGAAGCAACGGGACCTTATTGATCCTAGAACAAGATGGATAATAAAATTTTCTTTGTATGATATTAAAAACTTTGATTTAATGTGAATGTGTTTTATTAGATTAGCATTTATTATGCACAAGTTTGTGTTTTTCTTGTGGCCAATTAGAGACCATTTGACATTTATTTCGGAATCATCATTATGCCCAAGAGTATTGCAATTTTGTTTAGAACAAGTTGAAGTACACTTTCCTAAAAATGATGCACTAGAAAGAGTCTCTCCTAGGGAATGCATATTCCATGAAGTGCAATATAACAGCATAATTTACTTCCCTAATGGACACATGATATTTTCTCAAAACGAGGTTATATTTTCTACAATTAGGATGGTTATATTGACCATATACATTTAAGAACGACTACCTTCACTATCAAGGATGTTGTTTATATATTTTTCTAATTGGATGTATCTAGAATGAAATGTTAGGAAAGCACATTGGTGATCTCTAAAAGCCTTTGTGTAATAAAAAGAGGTCGATAAATTAATGAAAAATGATTTAATTTACTAATAAATATGAAGAGATCTTTTCTCCCAATTCCCACTGAACCATGATATGACTCAGCGAAATGGGTGATTTTTCCTTTTCTAAAACTATAAACAAACCCAAAACACTCTATGCATCTTCCTTCAAATATTTCTTCCTTGGATAATTTTTTTGAAATTTTAACTTCATAATTGTAATAAAGAAGAAAGAAAAGAAAGAGAATTTTCCTTTCATATGATAACACTAATTTTTAAATTTTACAAATATTAATGTAAAAATAAGACAAAAATGAGTAATATTTTGATGTGTCAAATTGTTTTATTAAAATGTTATTTAAAGTAATATTATTTATTTTTCAATTTACATTATTGATGTAAATATAACAACCTACGATGTATTTTTTTTCCACCATATGATTACTTTAAAAGGAAAAAAAACTCTCTAAATATTTTTTTTTTTATCATTACAATCTCTCACATAGATTTTATCATAACATTCTCTCACATTTTTTAATATAAGAGCCCGTTAGGACTTCATATTCATAGAATCTCTACTGCCATTCAAAATAAATATTTATTTTATTATTATATAATAATAATTTTAAATTATAAAAATATTTGTTTTTTTAAATAATATTGCACTATACAATTACAAAGTTGAAGGTTGCTCATAAAATTGATGTATTTTTTAATAAAAAATCAAATAATAAAACATTATTTATGAGATGTACAAGGTACCATAAGTATAAAAAATTATAATATTAATTAATATAATCAAATTAGCATGAAAGCATAGAAAAAATGGTTTTTATGAATTTTGTTGCATTATACAGTGACACACAGGTGGAGCATTCTCAATGAAAACCATGACTTTCTGGAGTGTATCGACGACTCGAATGTGTTGGTTTACTGAAGCTCATGACAATACGAAATGACCCCTGCATTTCTAGGGAGCCTTTCGTTCCTTTGGCAATGGATTCTAAGTCTTCTCGAGAGTAGCAAGATGCAGGAGCTATAGGAATGAAGATGGTTGCAGGGATTGAAGGTAAGTTCCTCCTTAATGGGCTCTCTGTTATAAAAAAGGAACCTACCAGATTTCTAGTATGAGATAAAATCTGTAGGATTATTCAGTGACAGAAAGAACCAAATGGATGATGTGTAGGAGGTGTTCACTTGAGGAAGAAGATAGTTAACAAATGTTTCTACATTATCTTTTCATAAGTCTCTGGTGTTTTTTGTGGGTATTCTAAGTATTAAAAAGTACTCGCACATCTCATGCACTAACGAAGTTACCAAGAGGTGGTGTATATAGGAGGAAATGAAACATGCAGATGGTCGGGGAAGAGTTAAGACATCTGATTCTCTAGTGAATGGTCTATGTCACGCATTACAAAAGTTCATAAGAGATTTATTTGGGTGGGGTGTTAACAAATAGCCGGTCTAGGAAGAAATATGACATCTGATTGTTTTATTCTCGAAAAAATCATTATATTAGGACTCGTCGCTATGCTCATTCTACACTCCATCATATCTCTCCATGTGAAGCAACACAAACAGAATTCAAATGCATAATTGCTGCACTTGGAATCCTCCACAGCTAGTGAAAAGAGTGTCGGATAATATTTTGCAATGGTACCTTTCAACATGGCTACCTATTTGGCATAAGTGGACCCAGTCCTTTATCATCTCACGGCCTTGTCAGGCTTTTGGCTTTCAGTTATGCCATAGATGGTGACAATGTAGGGGTTGTGTATGTTGTTGTTGTTGTGAGTTGTAAAGTTACTAGTCTTCACAACAAGGTCTAGTTGTTTCGGTGGATTTTCTGGCTACCCTCCGAGCATATTAGGTGGCCATTTCATTTTCAGAGACATATCCGGCGAATGATCTGGCTCCTCTCCCAAGTACATTGAAGGAATTCCTAAATCTCTGTCCTTTTTGTAGATCTTAATATGATTGTCTGAAGAACATTCTTTATGTGACGGGATCGAGATCTACTTTCCTTTGGTACCGCATGTCAAGCTGACATATGATACGGATTATTCTTTATGTGGGTTGGTCACTTCTATTTACGGCCTTTACTCCTTCTATAGGTTTATCCTATTTTTTATCCTTTTTTAACACCATCAACATTATTCTCCTGCCACGATTTTTCTTGTCAATTCAATGACCTGATATCATTGTCAGTTGGGTAGATATCCCTATTTAAGGCACAGGGGTTAAAGGCTTATCTTTCCTTTATTTGTCACCTTCCTCTCTAGTGCCACAATGAATTCCCTTTCAATAACATCTATCTAGGATCATCTATTCTATCTCGGGACTCACAATTAGTTGTCTCCCCTATCCTTGCTATCTGGAATTTATTTTTCGAAGTGGGAGCATCTTTTGTTACTCTACCAAAAGTATTTCTCAGATACACTGGGGTATCCTTCCTTGTCTTTTTTGTAGTTGCGATATATTGGTATTGTCTCTCAATGGATGTTTCCGACATACTCTCTTCAGATACGTCGACCCATGAGGCTATGATCGTCGCCACCTTACGTGTTGAAAAGGAATGATTGGGAATAACAGCACAAGCCGCTTCAGGGGTAACAAAATACTATATTCTAATACATGCTAAGGCTCATAAATTGAACGAAGTTCCGCTTCAAAGGAGACATGCATTTTCTCCACACAAGATTGAGCTTCCCTCTGATTCTCAGTTGGGACTGTTGAGGCGTAAGTCTCATTCTAAGGATAGGTGCTATAAACCTGTAGCAAATGTCAAAAAAGTGATTTTAGAACATGATGACCTCTGGGACATAGTTGCAAGTCTGTAAAAACATGCCCTAATAGGGAGATGGCTATTTCCTGAGGATGTACTCATAGATATGATTGAGTGGGTCAAAACCTACTGGTGCCCAATGCTGGGATACATCCTGAAAGTTAGTAAAATGATGGGGAACTGGTTCAGCGTACATTTTTTGCATGAGGAAGACTGTAGGAAAATTATGGATCGCACTTGGGTTTGGGGCAGGAGCTTTATGCAGCTCATGTCGTGGTATTTGGGATTTAATCCTGTCATATATGCCCCGAAGAGTAAACTGGTATGGGTTAAATTACCAGGACTCTCCCTTGATTTCTGGACTTTGAAAACTCTTCGGGCTATCGGTAACTCTATTAGTACCACCAAACACTTAGGCCCTAGATGTATCGGAACTGCGAACAAGTGCATCGCTTGGATTCTGGTCAAAGTTTCTTTCCAAGGAGGGTTGTCAAGCGATGTTGACTTAATATGGGGAAAACGCATACATCTTTAGTGAGTGGACTACTAGGGTGTGCCATTCCGTTGTATAATTTTCCACCATAAGGGTCACTTGCAAAGATCCTGCCCTATGAGACAATGGCGAAGAGGACGTAGCAGAGGCAGATATTATGGCCGCCAACAAGGAAAAATTCCTGCTCATACTTCTGGCTCAGATCATTCAGGTAAATCAATCCCCCCTTCTTTTAACAGTGTCAGATCGTTATCCTTAGATTTGCCTATACAAAATACCAGGACCGCCACAGCTCCTACTGCTACTTCTGGTCCTGCCTCTGTGGTCTCACCCCGGTGTTGGGTGTGGAGCTTGATTATCTTGTTTATTTTGTATCACAACATTGGACCCCTGTACCTTAATGGGGTAGCAACGCCGCCCGTAATTAAATGCTGCCTGGGGGGTCCAGGGGGGGGTGGCTGCAACTTTATGGAGCCCCCCTTGGCGGGGGGTTACGGGGGCAGTGCCCCCAAAGCTAAAAACAGATGTAAAATTGCCTTGTAAAAGTATAGTAATTTCTAGTCAATCTGGGTCGTTCATTAGGCAGATGATCTGGCGGTAGAAGTTATGTTTAGTTTATGGCTTTTTTCCCTAGAAGGAAACCCCTCGCTTTGTATGAGAGCATGGTATTGCAGCTGTGTATTGTATGTGTATTCTCAGAGCGAGAAACAAATAGGGATACTGTGAGAGAGAACAGAGGATATTACAATGGATATGTTGTAGGTTGTGTCTCTTCATTTTGCTAGATAATAGAAAGGAAGGAATGGATGTTTGGGGTGGACGTAGCCCAAACTAGGTGAAACACATATATCTGTGTCCCTCTGGTTTTATGTGTTTTGTGTGCTTTTTTTTTCCGCATATTGTACGTGTTGCATTTCTCTGTAATATATAATTTTCTAACACCCGGGGCATTGAAGATCTCTCCCCACATTCCCATAAGTCCTCCTGACCGCATCCGGATAAACCAATTGATGATCCCCATGTAACAATATTCTCGAGCAACCTCATCTTATCTCCCTGTACGCATCCATCTGAACCATTGGTAGTCTCTCCCTTGATGCCCCCTTTAGAGTGGGCTTCCCCTCTATCTTCACATGAACCTGATCACATAGACCGCCCAGAATCCCTGAGGAATACTGTGGGAAGCAACCTGGAAACTCTGCTAGGAAACCCGATGCTTGATATGGAGGCACTTACAATCTTCGACAAAGGACCTCAAATCCCCCTCCCTATAATTTCTCTTGAATCTACCTCAATATTACTGTGATAAATTCTTCAAAAAAGGGCTCCAGACACTTTCGTGGTCAGCTCAAGACCAAATCGCTTTTTCAAGGGGACCTTTATGATTTGCATGATGTACCTATCTCAGTTTCTGGTGATCCTTGGGGCCTTAGAGAAAGAAGCCCTAGTGATGTTCCAAAATGATGACAGTCATCTCTCTAAACATTTGGGGTATGGGCGCCCCCTCTAAAATTCTATGCCTTCGTCAGATGTTTTTTGAACTACAACCCTCAGTGGTTTTCCTCCAAGAAAATCTGTGTAATCGTGTTGTTGCTATTCAATCTATCTTAAGCATTCGCTCGGGTTGGCATGCAGTGGGAGTGGATGTTGCGGGTTGGGCAGGTGGTATGCTGGCCACATGGGACCCTTTGTTTCTGATTTTAAAGGCCTTTAAATTTTTCGGTGCCATTTTTTTATATGGATATCTCAGAGGAGTCTCAGACTCGATATTCTTTTTAAATTTATATGCACCTTGCCAAAATCGGGTTGCCTTTTGGGAGTGGATGGACTAATCAGGGATCCTTGGCCTCGAAAACCTTATGATTTTGGGTGATTTCAATACCACCCTATCTGCCAATAAATCATGGGGTGACAGGGTGTGGCTGGATCTGCTGGCTGACAAAATAGGCCAAATATTCAATGACTCTGGAATGATTGATATTAAGCCTTCTTCTCTGGTGTCGACATGGAACAATAGGCGTATAGGGAATGAATTCATTGGCAAACGACTTGATCGTGCCATGATCAAGGTCTTATTCATCTATAAGCTGGGGAATATCAAGTCTGCAGTATACACTTCAAACCTCTTTGATCATATGGCAGTCTCTCTCTCATGGATACAGAAATCTATATCAGCTGGGATGCCATTCAAATTT
This sequence comes from Pinus albicaulis, assembly GCA_034641835.2. Classification (NCBI taxonomy): domain Eukaryota; kingdom Viridiplantae; phylum Streptophyta; class Pinopsida; order Pinales; family Pinaceae; genus Pinus; species Pinus albicaulis. The sequence continues at coordinate 213,248,855 of CM076573.1, forward strand.
AATCATGTCTGGCTACAGGACTCCTCCTTTAATAAAATGGTGATTGACTTCTGGAGAAAGGAGGAACTCGAACACGAGTAGGTGGGTTGGGTAAGGTTTGCTAATAAACTTAGAAGGCTCAAGATCATTGTAAAGAAATGGCAGAATGAAAAAACAGTGGAGTTACGAAGGGAGATGAGAGACATTGATAGAAACGTATCTATGATATACTTGGACATGAAGACTGCCCCTCCTGATGCTCAATATTACTCTAGAATTGAGATGTTGGAGGCCCGAAAGCTAGAGATCTTAAAAATCTAGGAAACCACTTGGAATTTAAAAAGAAGAGTTCAATGGTTGTAGGAAGGTGACCTGAACACTAAGTTATTCCATAATTGTGCAAATGGATGCAGAAATAAGAATTCAATTTGGAGGATCAAGGCCGCGGACGGTTCCATGAAACATAATACAACTGACATCCAAAAAGAGGCACTAAAATACTTCTCTGATTTTTATAAAGCAGACCCAGAATTTTACCATCAATGCCAATCTTGGATCCTTGAACACATGCCCAGCATGTTCGACCAAGATGCAAACAATGTTATGGAGGTGGAAGTAAAAAAAAAAGGGAGCTAGTAGATGCTCTAAAATCGTTTGCGCATGACAAAAGTCTCGGGCCGGATGGCTGGCCAGCTGAATTCTATCAACACTTCTATGATTTTTTGGAGGATGAACTGCTTTTGGTTGTGGAACAAATTCGAATTCTGGGATTTATCCCAGGTGATATGAATTCCACCTTCTTGAATATTATTCCTAAATCATCGGATCCTACGCACTTCACAGATTTTAGGCCAATTGCATTATGTAATGTGGTGTACAAAATCACCTCCAAAATTATTGCCAACAGAATTCGGGGGACCCTATCTACATTTATTTCAAAGGAACAATTTGGTTTTTTAAAAGGAAGGTCAGTACATGATGGTGTTGCTATCGAACAGGAGGCCTTACACTTTATACATGATTTCAAAACTGAGGCACTAATCATGAAGATTGACATCTGCAAGGCTTATGATTTTGCTGATTGGTCTTTCATTAGACTAATTCCCCTAGAGGTTGGCCTATCTATACAATCAATAAGATGGATAATGGCCTGTATTACCTCTATAAGATATGCAGTTTTGATAAATGGGATGCCGACAAATTTTTTCTTGGTAGAAAGAGGGCTTAGACAGGGTTGTGCCTTATCTCCGCTTATTTTTATTCTTATAATGGATGGCTTTAGAAACCTAATGAAGATGGCAAAGAACAAGGGCTACTTTGATGGATTGGCTTTCTCTCCTTTGGGATGTATCACTCATTCCTTATTTGTGGATGACCTGCTGGTTTTTGGTAAACTTAACAGGAATCAATGGTTCTACCTGCACTTCATTCTCACTCGCTTTGGAGCTGCTACGGGATTATATATCAACAAAAGACAAATCCTTCTTATTATATGATTCAGGTGATGAGGAAGAAATCAAATTCATCGCTGAGTTTATGGGGATTGACAGGAATCATGTCATGCAAGGCATCACCTACTTGGGTTTTAGGCTCAAACCATGTTATTATAAAAATAGCGACTGGATTTGGTTGATTGACAAACTTAAAAGTAAGATATACAAATGGACAAGTAAGTTTTTATCGCTTGGTGGTAGATACATCTTGATTCAAGCAGTCTTATCTCAAATTGTGGTCTACTAGTCTCACCTGTCCTACCTACTGGTGAGCATGGTTAACAGAATAAATGCTATTGTTGCAAATTTCCTATGGGGAGGCTCTACAGCCCACCGAAAAATCTATCTTTGCAAGCTGGAGGCCATCTCCATTCCTAAAAGATTTGGAGGTTGGGGACTCTTGAACCTCATAATTTTCTCCAATTCATTGTTGGTAAAATCTTTATGGAGGGCGTTAAAGGGTGAGGGAGTATGGTCAAGAATCATTTTACACAAATATGTTGAGGGAGATCCCTTTTGATCTCTTTACCTGGGAAACACATGGACTGTGCATAAAGCATTCCTCATCTGGCGAAGCTTCCAAAGAGTAATGCTTATCCTTGGTCAGAGACTGGTATGGAATTTTGGAACCAGGAAAAAAAATACTATTAGGTGTCGACAGATTTCTGGGTCTTGACACTGCCTCTAAGCTTGATCCTCGTCTATTGCAAAGACTTCATCATCGAGGTATATTCTCACTCTTTGATCTTACATCATGCTATAATCTTGGCGCTCCCATATGGAAATCATCTGAGATGCTGGGGCTAAGGGGCAGCAAGGTTGACAGTTGGGAGAGCCTCAAAAACTTATTACAATCCATGGGATTATTCTTCAAAGGTGAAGGCAATGTCCTAATTTGGAATGGGAAACTAAATGGAGGAGGGTTACTGGTAAAGGACATTTATGAGCATCAAGTTGCTAAGATGACACCTGATATAACACTGTCTCCTTTCTATGCTGCATGGAAACTCAAAATCCCTAAAAAGATTGTGTTATTCAGATGGTTGTTGTGGAGAAACAGAGTTCTTACTTGGGAGGCTCTTTGTAAGAAGGGATTTAGTGGCCCTGGAAGATGCTCTTTTTGCCATCAACATGAAGAGACTACTCACCATCTTTTCTTTTCATGTACCTTTTCTCTTCCTATATGGCAGCATTTTGCAGGGTTTATGAGAGATCCTTCTTGGAGGCCACTTGACTGTATACAAACCATTAAAACATGGGTTGTTGCAAACTGCTCCTACAAATCATTACCCTTTTATGTATTTTGGGAAATCTGGTGTGCTCAAAACCGCGGGATTTTTTAGGAGATTCCCTTAATCCAGTCCAAGATTATTGAGAACATAGCTACATGGATAAATTATCGGCCTTTTGTTTCCCCTGCCACTATGGATCTCTTAAAGAGGAATCGCCCACATCATATTGAACTCCCGGCGATTTACTTTTATGGAGCTAATAAGGACAATATATGTGGTTGTGGTGCTTGGATTAAGCTCGCCAACAAGGATCGATATCATATCATTTGGAATGGAGGTACTGGCACAAGCAACAAGGCAGAAATAATGGCCTTATGGAGTGGGATCATGATTGCCTATCATCTCAAACTCCCTTCAATTCACATATATGGAGACTTGAAATACACTTAGATGGGATAAGTGGTAGATGCAGTATGCCATGCAAATTTAGCTTTGGTTGGATGCAGCGGATCAAGTATCTTCTTGGGAAGTTTCAGGCATACACCATTCAGCACATTTATAGGGAGAACAACACACGTGCTAACTCTTTATCTAAAAGAGGGTTGCTGTCTCCTTTTGGAGCCATTCAGATATCTCATTACAAGGCTTCCACTTTACTGGATTATCAAGTATATCCTCTGCCATGACTCATGCATCAAGCGAGCCTGACAACTACAAGTGAGCCTGTTTTTGAACTACAAGCGAGCGGGTTTCTCCTATATTTGCCTATGCTCTACTTTACTTTGGCGTTATTATCTTTGTACATGTCGAATCATATTTCTGTATTTAGCTTATTTTTCATTCTCGTACTTATGTTCTTTTGTGTCTAAGATCAACTCGTTCTAGACTTCATTCTGGGCTCTGAGGAAGTTTACATAATGCTTCAACATATGGATATTATCTCGTCAATTACATGAGGATTTCAGATCTGGCAAGAAGCCTCGCATGGACTTACCCACTGGGTTTGTGTTTTTTCCTCCATGTTATGGGATAGAACGCCACTTCATGATGCTTCCATAAAAGTTTCTAATCAGACATTTATATGAATGCAATGAATATATGTAAATGAACATGATCTTAATGATCTGATGAATATGAACTGTTAGTAATAACAACATTTTTTTTCGTACTAAAGAGAAAAAAAAGAGAGAAGAAAAAGAAAGAGAAAGAAGAAGAAGATAAAGATAAAGATATAAATTGTTAAGTTTCCAATGCTTAAAGCAATAACATTAACGTTAAATGATATTTTAAATTGCCGACGATGTAGCACAATGTACGACGTAGTTCATACTGTGTTTGAGAAAATACTGCAAGGCAATGAATCTTTCTAAGAAAAGTTGCGATTGTTGTTTCCTTCACATAAACACAAACATATGCATATAAAATTAGCATTCGTGAATGAAATAGGATTGAATGAGCATTCCTTGTGCAGTGGATTATTTATGTCAAGCAACGGATTTAATGAAATTAGAAGCATACTCTATCACTTTTATGGAGTTATGTTTGTCCATCACGTCGAAGCCATCAAGCGATTTGAGTGGGTTGTAGAAATGGTGATCTCTATTGCTTCTTGTGGGGAGTGCCAGCCTCCACATCAAACGATAGAGGTTAAAACCACTACCCCTCAATTTTCAAAACCACTACAAGTGGTACAAGGGGTTCTGCATAGTGGTTTTTGGTTTTCGCTAAATCACAAATGGTTTATTGTTGGGGCCCACACAATCCTTCACCTCATTTCAAACAGGGCAATATATGTGTTTTTATTTGATGGATTAAGTAAAGGCTATGTTCAAGTTAGTTTGACTAATCATTTGGGTCGAAGTTTCAACTCATTAACCACTTGCTATTCATATTGAGGAGACAATGTTTTTTTTGGCAAGATTGTGCCAAGCATTGCTATGCTATGGTAGAAACATATGTGAGGTTACTATTAATAACACCATATTCATTGTTTTGTTTCCATTATAAAAAGATGCAGTCTTGGATTGTCCAACCAATCGATTGATTCCATCCCTAACGAAGCTCTAATGTTCTGTGTTTGATCCGTTTTCATGTTAACACAAATACTTTATATTTGTTGCACGATAAACAAAAACCAAATAATAACCATGAAAAAAAAAAAAATAATAATAACATTGTTACCACATGGCTTTTATAATTGACTTTTATATTTTTATATAATTCAATACTTAAAAAACACTTACCACACATATCACTGCCTCACTGCCTTAAGCTAACAAAGCTAACCAAACTACATGTACATTTGATCTCTTACCAAACCATACGTATGGTGGTTGGGATGTGGTGAGTTAGATAGGTATCAAGTTACATAGCTTTAACCATCCCTTCCCTTTCTAGTGGTTGTTGGGCGTAAAATGGAAGTGGTAGATATATGGTTGAACACTATGAAATCAACCAAATATTTCTCCATCTCAAATGATTTTACCATTTATTATTTATTCCTTCATAACGCTGCATGACATCACTCGTTAACACTAAAATTTATCGTGAAAATGAACTATTTACCCATCTAAATGTTCCCATGGAAGTGGAAATAAATTAATGATGTTGACACGTTATACACTCCGACAAATATCCTGTTGCAAATGGACGAGGCACCATTAATGTTGAAACCATATTTATATCCATAATTTTTTATATTATATGTTTGGAATATGAAAAATAAAAATAATAATGAGATGATTTTAGAGGAAATAAAATGTATTTTATAATTTTTCATATTATATGTTTAGAATATAAAAAATAAAAATAATAATGAGGATGGCTTCAGAGGAAATAAAAAGTATTTTATTGAGATACATAAGGAACGCATGGCAGAAGATTGGGATAACAACCGTCACGGGCCAGCAGGATGGAATTTGATTATAGGGTGATTTGTTAATCAAATACAGCTAAAAAAAGCTAGATATTTAAAAAAAAAAAATTAAAATTTTAAAAATAAATTAAATTGAGAAAGTATAAAACCCTTTAAATTTAACAAATAAATTTGTTTTGAAATTTCAACTTGCAGTGACTCTTATTCCCACCATCCCTGTCACAAAATCCAAAGAAAATGGAAACCAAACACATTTCAAACTTCCAAAACATTGATATTTCTTAATTTGTTCGAACAAGTTTATTAAAGTCAAAAAGTCATAGAACCCAAACACATTTCAAACTTCCAGAACATTGATATTTCCTAATTTGTTCGAACAAGTTTTAAATTATTAATAAAATAAAAAAGTCTCGGTAGTATACGTGAATGATATTAAGCATGTGATCAAAATCGGAAGGTTCTGCTGTAGGTCATTATTCCCGTTTACAAAAATCTGCTTCCCGATACGAACTCGAGAAACCTTATGTGCCAGGGAGCGGGCCATTAAGTTATTTCTCAGTGTTAAAAATGGTTGGAAAGCTGCTGCGGTCGATGCTGTCGGTCATTCTGGTGGATTAATTGCTGTATGGAATCCGGAGGTGGCTACATTTAAGGCCTTCAGGTTTTTCGGGGGTATTTTGCTGGCTGGACATCTCAGAGGTTATGAGGATAAAGTCTATGTTATTAATTTATACGCGCCCTATCGCAATAGACTTTCTTTTTGGCAGCGTATGGCTGACTCTGGTCTTCTTGCTTTACACAATTTAATATTGATGGGTGATTTTAATTCTACTATGCCACCTGACGAAGTTTGGGGCTCTTTTGCTAGATTCGATCCTCTTTCATCATTTTTATGTGACTTATTATATGGTTTCAATCTGACTGATATTCGACCTCTTCCTCTGTTGCCGACGTGGACAAATAAGCGCGCCAACGACCAGTTTATTGCAAAAAGATTGGATAGAGCTATGGTTCATGTAAATCTCGTTGATAGATGGAATCTGCTTCGTTCAGATATTATTATATCAAATGTATCTGATCATATGCCTATCAGGCTCTCATGGAAATCTGTTTTTGTAGCTTGTGGAAGACCCTTTAAATTTAATAGGGTTTGGCTTGAAGATGCAAATTACTCAAAATTGGTCCATAGGATTTGGCAACAAGAAATCGAAGATGTTAGCCTCAAGGATTGGGACAGTTTCCATTTTAAGATCCAGAGTATCAAGAGAGCATCGAAGGAATGGGAGATCCGGAAAAAATCGGATCTCAAAAAAGAACTCATCGAGATTTCTGCGAAAATGGCGGACTTATATTCATCCTTTGTATCTACATGCCCAGATGATGATGCATTGCGACTCTTGCAGGATCTTGGTTCTAGAAAGCGGGAGATTTTGTGAATCGAGGAGGTTACTTGGCGACTGAAGAGCAGAATGCTCTGGCTTAAGGAGGGCGACCTCAATACTCATTTTTTTCACAAATCTGCAAATGCTAGGCGCAATCAGAATGCTATTTGGCGTATCAGAAAGGAGGATGGTGATTTTGTCTTCTCTACTTCTGATATTCAAGACGAGGCCTATTCATACTTCTCTAAATTTTACTCATGTGATCCGTCTATTGATGCTACGAATCAAACATGGGTTCTTGATCAGTTTCCCAGATTTTTTGGAGAGGAAGCCATTGTTGTTCTTGATCAATGTATCTCTGGGAATGAAGCTCTTACGGTCCTGAAGTCCTTTCCACATGATAAGTGCCCGGGCCCTGATGGCTGGCCTGCGGAATTCTTCATTCACTTTTTTGATCTCATGGGTGACGAGATCGTTGATATGCTGGAACTCTTCCGGAAAAGGGGTTTCATGCCTGCTAATCTGAACTCCTCTTTTATTGCCCTCATTCCGAAAGTCTCGGATCCACAGTCATTTGCGGATTTTCGGCCGATTGCCTTGTGCAACTTGCTGTATAAGCTTTCATCAAAGATAATTGAAAACCGCATTAAAGTTGTTTTATCTGCCAATATATCAAAGGAACAATATGGTTTCTTAAATGGTAGATCTATCCATGATGCGATTGCTATCGCCCAGGAGGTATCCCATTCTATGCACTCTGTTAAACAAAATGCTTTAATTATGAAGGTGGATTTGTTCAAAGCATATGACTCTGTGGACTGGTCTTTCATCCGGTCGTTGTTGCTCAAGATTGGCCTTCCAATCCGGATTATACGATGGATTATGTCCTGTGTATCTAATGTTAGATACGCGGTTATTGTAAATGGATTTCCATCTCGTTTCTTCAAGGCTGGTCGGGGATTGCGACAGGGGTGTGCCCTTTCTCCTCTCATTTTTATTTTGGTGATGGATGGCTTTAGTAGGTTAATGCATTATGCTGAACAGAGAGGATATATTAAAGGTTTTGCTTTCTCAAACTCCGTTTCAACATCACATTCTTTATTTGTGGATGACTTATTGCTTTTTGGTTATTTGCGACGGAACCATTGGTTCTATATCCACATCATGTTCATGCGTTTCAAAACTGCTACTGGTTTGGGCATCAATTGCAGCAAGTCATTTCTACTATATGAATATGGTGACATCCAGGAGATTATTTTCATTGCTGAATTTATGGGCATCAGCAAGCGTCATATCTCTAATGGTTTCAAATACTTGGGTTTCTTTATTAAGCCATGTGGATACAAGAATAGAGATTGGAATTGGATTCTTGACAGGTTGTGGGATCGGATTTAGCGATGGACTCATCGATGGCTATCGATGGGGGGTAGGTATATACTGATCCAGTCGGTGCTATCACAGATGATTGTTTTCTGGGCTCATCTTCTTTTTATTCCCACAGGTATTATTTCCAGGATAAACAGCATCATTTCTCAATTCCTTTGGGGTGGCGCCAAACTGGATAGGAAATATCACCTCTGCAGCATGGCTGATATTTGTAGACCCAAGGGGTCGGATGGCTGGGGTGTTCTCGATACACGGGTGTTTAATTGCGCCCTATTATCAAAATCTTTTTGGAGAGCCATTAATTTCTCTGGCTTATGGAATGATGTTATTAAAGTCAAGTATATCCAGGGGGATGCTTTACTTATGATTAGCTGCAATAGACTTACTTTTCCTCGTTTCATATCATGCATTTGGCGCATTTTTATGAAGGTCATCCCTCTTATCGCACCTCACCTTAGATGGAATTTTCGGGATGGTAGCCACATTCCTATTGGCGTGTCCACTCTCTTGCAGTTGGCGCCTGATTCTGCTCCTTCATAGTCTCTTATACATGCTCTTTCCTTTCGTGGAATTTTCTTCTACTCACAGATTATTCACTATTGGTCTCATTCAGGCCCCATTTTCAAATCTGCGGCTCAACTTGGATTGGATGGTGCTGTTGCTGATGATTGGAATTGCTTTCGAAATTCACTACGTCGGGCTGGTTTATGTTATGCTCAGGGGGGTGACAAATTAGTTTGGGGTGGACCAATGAGAAATAACTCCTTAATTGTAAAAGATGTATACCAGAATTATATTGTTCTTTTCAACTGTTGCAGGCTCCAAGCACTTTCCGTCAATTCTGGAAGAGGAAAATTCCAATAAAAATCACTATTTTTGGATGGCTTATTTGGAAAGGCAGAGTGCTTACGTGGGACAATCTCAGAAAGCAGGGTCAACATGGTCCAGGAAGGTGTGTATTTTGCTTTGCAGCAGAAGAATCCATTTCACACCTGTTCTTTTTATGTCCCTGTGTTATCCATCTTTGGAAATTATTCAGCTCCTACATATTGGATCCGTCCTGGCTACCTGTGGACTTCATCTCCGCTGCTATGGAATGGGACAAATTGCATAGTCAGTATCGGTCGTTGCCTTTTTACTTCATTTGGGAGGTTTGGCTGGCAAGAAACAAGATGATTTTTGACCAGATTCCTATCCAGATTCATAAGATTTATCTAGCCATTAATACTTGGATGGATGAGAACCCCCCTATTCGGCCCGATGTCATTGATGGATCTCGCCGTTTAAGACCTCATGATATATCCATTCCTGCTGTGTTCTTTGATGGTGCAGCTGCTGATGGAAACACTGGTTGTGGGGCGTGGATTAAGATTTCAGAACATGATCGATATCACATCCATTGGAACGGTGGCCCTGGTACTAATAACAAAGCATAGATCATGGCGTTGTGGGGTGGATTACTTGTTGCATATGACCTTCAGATACAGGTGGTTAGCATCTATGGGGACTCTAAATTGGTGATCGGATGGATCACCAATGAGACTCATATGGATACTCCGCACTTTCAAGGGTGGATTGATACGACCCAGAATCTATGGAATAGATTAAATTTCCCCCCAATCAATCATATTTACCGTGAGAACAACACAAGAGCTGACAGGGTCTCCAAGAAGGGACTTCAGGCGGAGTTTGGCTATATGATGATTGCCCATTTCTCAAATGGACAACAGATTGGCGTGTCTCACATTCCTCTACCTTAAAATTTCTATCTCTGTTTATGTTGTTTATCTGTTTCAAACGCACATATGACTGAACTTTTTTTGGGACAAGCAGGTTCTATTAGTTTCAAATCAGATCATCCACCCTGTTATCTTAGACATGGGACAATGCATACTTTTTGTACACAGGCGAGGCTGGTATTGCTTTGCTCGATGACGGTTCTATATGGATTTCTCACAGTTTCATCAAGCGAGCGTGATTTCTATCAGGCGAGCGTTTCTCTATCATCAAGTGAGCGGGTTATAATATCAACTGTGCGTTTTTTTTGTCATAACCTGTGTTATCGGATCACTGGTTATATTTCCACGGCAAGCGAGCGTGTATTATATGTGGCAAGCGAGCGTGGCATACCAAGCGAGCGGGTTATATCATCTATGTGGCAACCTTTCAGCATATATATTCTACATGCAGCTGAACAGTCGTTCATGCTGCTCAAATCTATTATGAACAGGCTTGCTATACCATATTTTTCATATCTATTCGCATACTCAAGAGTATCATTCTTTTCTACTTCCAAACCATTATTGATGTTTCTTGAGTTTTGCTTTCTTTTTGAAATCATATCTGGCTATTGGAGTTGTAATTGGACATTTCCTATTATCTTCGGATACTCATTTTGATTATTGTAATTTGTACACGGGTTGGATCTTAACCTGTTTATGTGGATGCCCATTCATTTTATTGCTCTGACCTGTTATGAGCAGATTTCACTGGGGCAATAGATGGTGGATTTCTCGCTGTGTGTCTCTTTACAGCTGAGATTATTAGACTATGTACTGTTTATATACATCAATATAACCAGCGTTTTTTTCTTTCTGAAAAAAAAGAAGAAAGAAGCGCAATTACTTTAAATTGGAAAAACAAAAACGGTATAATTAATTTTCAATTGGTGAATATTATTTAAAAAATTGAGATATTTTGTGCATTTAAATTCGATTTGGTAAAAAGTTAAATCAGTCCTTTATTAAAAAGAAAATTATTAGGATAAAATTATGAATTAATTTTCAATTTGTGAATATTATTAAAAAGTTTGTGATATTTTATGCATCTAAATTCTTATAATTTATTTAATTTGTAATCACTAAAATTATGAATAATTTTCAATTTGTAAATATTATTAAAAAAATTGAAATATTTTGTACATTTAAACCCTTATCATCTATTTAATTTGTGATCAACTATTTAATAATGATTTGATAAAAATTAAATCCACGCTATTTATTTAAAATTTAAAATTATTAAGTTAAAATTATGAAAAATATATTTATGTCCACAGCTTACTCTGTATTCCTATGCCATTTGTTAGGTTTGCACCGTATCTCAAATCGTCATATATATATATATATATATATATATATATATATATATATATATATATTATGTGATTTATTATCTTTACTTTTATAAAGTCGATTTTTTAAATATTTTGAAATCTAATGAATACAAAATCAAAATTAACTTCAATACTATTTATACAATTCAAAGCGCACTCAAATTAAGTTGCAATATATTGCGAAGCGTATGAATATTTTTTCTTCAACTTATTGCAAATAATATTTTAGAATTTAAGGTTATATGATTTATTATACAAATTGTAAAAATTTTTAAGTAATAATCATAATGAAATATTGTTGATTTTATTTTTAGATTAAAATGTTTAATTTATTTATTCAAATAAATAATTAATTAATCAATAATATTACTATATATATATATATATATATTCCTTAATTGATTTAATTATTATTTTTATTTATATATTTGTTTATTTATTTTTAATGAGTGAGGTCTAAGGAAAAATGAAAACAATAACTAACCACCAGCGAAAAAAAGGGGTAGAAACAAAAGACAATCAAGAATATAAGGCAGGTAACCAACACCTGTTGATATTCCAGTGGTCATTTCTATTGAGATTAACGGGTCTTTTTTCAATTTCTAAGGCCTCTCTTAACTTACGATGATGGAAATAGTTGATCCTAGCAATGACCTTAGCCTCTTCGATGCAAATATGATGGTTAGTCTTTTCTGCATGCTCAGCTAGGGTAGACGAGCGGGATCTTCTATGTTTAATGTTAGCAGCATGCTCATGGATCCTTTGATTAATAGACTTACCAATTTCACCAATGTAAGGAGTCCCACAGGAATAAGGAATGATGTAGACACATTTTCAATCCCTACGGTCAATCGGATCTTTAACGGATTTGAGAGAGATGTGAATCATAATTATTACCGAAATTTTTTTACAATTTATTGCAAATAACTTATTGCAAATTGACAAGTGCATTGGAAATCCTTTGAAAATTAAAATAGTCTTTAACGGTGCACACTATTAAAATGGGTATTGGGACATCATCCATTTTTTTATATTTTTATAATATTATAAACTTAACTGTATGGTATTTTGTATTTTAAATTTTAAAATTTAGTTATATAACTAAGTGTGTGTTTATTTATATAACCAAATTTTAGTTGATATGGGTTAGTTATTAATATTTTTTTAAATATTACATATTATTTTATTATTATATTAAATGTGTTAATTTTATTTTATTTTTATATAAAATTCTGTTATTTAATATAGATATTAATAATAAATATAATTATGGCATAACAAAGGAGGAAGATGATGGGAGAGGGTTGAAGCTTAAGATGTTAAGGTTTATTGCAGGCCCATACTGGTTGCAACTAAGAGTGGAAGGTTGTTAGTAGTTTCTAATGGTCAAAAGCGAGTTCGGTGAGTTCGCTATCAGAGGTGTGGGTGGTAGTTTTTTGTTTTTTAATTTTTATGGGTGTTTTTTACAGGGTTTATGTTCCATTATGGGTTATCTTAGTGTGGGGTTGTAGGTCAACTTTTTTTAACTCTGCTGAGTATCAGGGTTTCTGGCGCTGAGAAAGCAATGAGTCAATGTCCAAGTGGGTGAATCTGACAAGCTTCGGGGGTAGTTTTATGTTATTGACGACCTGGTGGAAGCGGGTGTGTATGCTAAAGGTAAAGTGGTGTCTTCGGTCGCAAGTAGTATTGTTCTATCTCCTTTTGCAGGCCTCCCTATCAGACTTCTAGAAGCAAACTTCAGCAAGAAGCAGGGGGCAAGATTTGGTGTTGAAAGGAGCCATCAGGGTTTTCTTTTCGAGGGCATACAAGGCCTCAGGTCTTTTGATCTTTCAAGGGGAGGATGCCTCACAAACATCTTTGGTCTTGGTAAGTCGATAGGAGTCTTGGGAGGAAAGGGGTAAAATCCTAGGCCAAATGTGGGGAGAACCTACTTGTTTGGTACTCTTGTTCATCAAGATATGAGGCACAAATTCCCACAGTAAATATTTCACCTGCATATGATTATCTTGTGAATTTCATTGAAGTTGTTGGGGTGGTCGTTCATCAACAAAACCTTAATTAGGGTGAAGGAGGTGAGCCAAGGCCGATTGAGGTGTTAAGTTTAGTAGAAGATCACAAGGATGCGACTCAGGGGTAGGGTAAAAAATGAAACACTAAAAAGAAGAATAGGGTGTTGAAGTGTGAAACAAGTTTTATCCAATATAATATTTATGTTGCGGAAGACATGGAGATGGAACATGCAACAGAGCTAGCAGAAAAATCCTTGGTCAGGAGGGTGAGAAGGATGATTTTCAGTGTGGAAACTATGGAAGAGTGGAAAAATGAAAACATCAATAGTAGGATTTTGGCTCCTCTAGAGGTTAGGTTACTTGCGAAAAGGTGGTTTCAAATTTTCTCCAAATCTCAGGTAGATGTGGATCTGATTTTCAAAGAGGTATGGTTTATTGATTCAACCCCTTTTGCTTTTAAATTATGGTCCCCACTTTTCAACACACACAGGGAAATAATGGATGTGATGTCCATCTGGGTATACATGCCAGGGCTTCCTGTTCACATGTGGATACAACAGATTTTTATAAACATTGGTAACACCCTAGGGAAGTTCTTGAGGGGAAATTATTCCTAGAAGGAGTCTAAGGACTGGTAGGTGGAAATAATACTAGTCAGCTTAGATCTGAGATCAAAGTTGTATCAAACCATGAACATCAAGAAAGAGAATGAATGGCTAGTGGACCTCGACTACGAAGGGATTCCCTTTAGGTGCAATAGATGTCATAAATATGGACATCTTCTGGGTAATTGCACAATGTCCTTCAAAGCCAACCAGTTTCAGCCCAGGCCTAATAATAAGTAGAGAAAAACTAGGGGGGTTAGGGCTTTTGGATCGAGTGTGTATCATGTGGCAAAGGATTCAAAGGGGTTGATGGTGGTTACAGTGGGGGTCTAGGCTGAGTTGATGGTCGATGTTGATGTACCCAAGAATGGGGGGATGGAACTAGGAGTGGAAGAGGCTAATGATGTAGTTGGGGTAGAGGAAATGAAGATAGGTGGGGAGAACACTCAATGAGTGCTTGGGCTTAGGGGAATGGAGATAGGTGAGCTGGAGGCTGCAATTTCATCCACTCTGAATTTGTGGCCACATAATGAGGAGGAAACGAACATGGACATTCAATTGGAGGTTGGAAGCATTTTGAAGGGTACTTCTCCTCCCTTCTCCTATGTTAGTTTATTTATTGTTCTTCTTCATTATTGGAGTAACATTGGGATAAGAATTGTAATGTTAAGAATTTGGAGGCTATTTAGAACTTGGTGTTAGCAAAATTTATTGCTAAGTCATGATTCCATTATGTTATCACCAATAACATTCATTTTTGTTTTTTTGAATCTTCCCTTGCTCTAAGTTAAAAAAAAACCATCGAAAATTTCAAAAAATCCAAACTTTATCCTTTCTCGCATCGCAAAATCACAAATTTCTTGTCCTTGCCTTATGTTTTCCACTCCCTCTTGCGATTGCATTACCTTGATGCGATATATCGCAACGCAATCCCACCACCTTGTTACCACCTCGGTAGGACCCACCTTCTGCCACGTCACTTCGCTTATGGCATATCGCAAATCTTATTGCTAACCATCCATTTCGACCCCTCCGATTGTGAAATGTGATGATTCTCTAAATGAAAAATGTGATAATCCTCTGATCCCTTATATGCGATAACCCCTCCGTCTTGCGATTGTGATTGTAATATTCCTATTTAGGAATATTTTTAAAATACAGCAAACGGTGTAGAGATCTAGATGCAAAGGGAAGAAACAAGATTTGCATCACATATATATGTGAATCATACACAGATACTTCAAGAAATCAGAGGACGCTGAGCCATTTTATTAATCTTATAAATGTAGAGGAGTACAATTGGTGATCAAATGACAATATCAAATTTCTGCACAAGGCAGATCGGGATCTATTCCCAGATTGCTGCACGATATGTCTGCATGGTAGATCTGCGTGTGCGGGACTGCTGCACCTCAGATCTGCACTCATGCTAACAGAGGCGGCTGTGTTATTGACTCGGCGTAATCCCTTGCAGATCTGTGCGATCGCTCCTGTCCCCACTCTCAGAGAACAACAATAATGCGATCCCCGCCGATTCAGAGATTCTTCAAGGCGCGCAGTTATTCCTGCGAGTAAATACCCATCCGCGATCCTCCCAAAATTCAATCGGGGCTTCACCAGTTTAGCTGCATTCTAATGTGCTAATCGCACTGCTTCTCCAAGATCTGCGATCCTTCAGGATCCAATCGGGAATCACAAATGCGGCTACGTTCTTCGGTACAACAGTAAATACGCTGACCCTCTGTGTAGTTGATAAACACGCTGTCCCACCACGAGAGCTGGATCGATCTTCCTACAAGATACTGACAGAACTACCTCACCCGAGCAGGCACTCGAAGTCCCCTAGGGCTGAGGGCGAGATCTCCGATCAGAGACACTCAACGCGCTAAACAAATACTGCAGCATGCTAAATAAACAACAAGGCTCAAGTCGCAATGACCAATTTCTAATTCATAAACTTCCATGCCCCCGAATGAAGAAGTGCTCCTCCCTTTTATACGGCATCGGTCGCTCCCGAATCCTACGGCCGCCTCAACCCACCATACCATGGTGATGTGATACCAGGGTAGTGCTCTTGTGCCGCGTGCCCCATTCGGCCCTCCTCAATTACCATGTGCGTTTATATCACGTGACCCATTCGGCTCTCCACAATTACCATATGCATCTACTTTTAGAGTGAGTCGTGGTCCTTTGACTCACGTTTATTCATAAGCTAACTATATAAAGCAGAATTAACAAAAATTAATATTTCCACCTTAGGCTATGCTAATTGGGAATATTACGCTCTCCCCCAGCCTCAAGCAGTGTTGTCAATAATACAACGTAGTGATGGTGCCGCAAGATTTTTCATTCTCCCAAGTCGCATCCTCATCCGGCAATTTTTCCACCTCACCAAGAACTCTCGGGATGGTTCTCGTCAGAAGCCATCCCCTCGGTATCAATAATCGCCGGTTGTAATACCAAAATGTCCTTCATCATCCGTTTTCCGTGCGCCCGCCATACCACCCGCTGCCCCAATGCTTTCTTTAGACATGATACATGGAAAATATTATGAATCTTGCTGCCTTGGGGCAGCTCCAACTCATACACAACCTGTCCAACTCTGCGTATCACCCGGTATGGCCCATAAAAACGAGGCTTAAGCTTCTCAGCTCCCTTCTGTTTCAGTGACGACTGTCGGTAGGGCTGCAAACGTAGGTAGAACAAGTCTCCTACCTCAAACCGTCTTACAATCCGTCCCTTATCGGCATACCGCTTCTGTTGGTTCTGCGCTGTAGCCATGTTATCCTTGAGAGTACGGAGGATGTCTTGACTCTCCTAGATCCAATATTTAGCCCTCGGGGCCTTTCTAGCACCCAACATCATATCAACACAAGATAAAGAATGGTACCCATACAAAGCATAGAATGGTGTCATACCGATGGACATATGATATGTGTTATTGTAACAATACTCCCCTAGATGCAGCCACTTCAGCCATGCTTTCTGCTGCCCACTAACATAATTGCGCAAGTAGCCATCCAGCCATTTGTTCACTATTTCAGTTTTCCCATCTGTCTGTGGGTGATAGCTGGTGCCTGGTGTCAGCTCCGTCCCCACTAGCCGGAAGAGTTCCTGCCAGAACCTGCCCATAAAGCGACTGTCCCGATCGTTGATGATGGTCTTGGGAAGACCATGCAGCCTGAACATTTCTTTAAAGAACAGCTCCGCCACCTAGGCTGCAGTGTAATGTGCGGAGATGGAGAAGAAGTGTGCATACTTTGTCAACCGATCAACAACGACATATATGCAGTCTTTGCCCTGTACCGTGGGCAACCCGGTGATGAAATCCATCGAAATGCTCTCCCACTTCCCCTCTGGAATGGGAAGAGGCTGCAACAAGCATGCGGGATGGTTCATCTCCCCCTTGTTTCTCTGGCAAACTTCGCATTCCCTGATATGCCGGAGCACGTCCTCCTTGAAACCTTTCCATGCGAACCTCTCCCGGATGGCCCGGTAGGTTTTTTTAAACCCCTAATGTCCCGATAATGGTGAGTCATGAGATGCCTGAAGTATCTTCTCTTTGAGCTGGGATCCCTCTGTTAAGAAAATCCTATCTCTATAGTAGATGATTTCATCTATCACCCTATATCTGTTGTCGGTCACCTGACCATCCAGAACCTCACATGCAAATCTATCCTTGGAGTATTCTACCAAGAGGCGAGCCCTCCAATCTGCATCCAGGCTCATTAGAGACAACGTGGCTGGTCTATGCGAAAGTGCATCGGCGACCACGTTATTCTTTCCCTTAAGATATTCAATGTCAAAGTCATAGGCCTGGATCTTGCTGACCCACTTCTGTTGCATCTCCTGTAGCTGTTTCTGCTCCAAAAAGAACCTGAGGCTGTTGTGGTCAGTCCTTACTCGGAACCTATTTCCCACTAAGTACTGCCAGAATTTGGGCAATGCATGCATAATAGCCAACATTTCCTTGTCGTAAATAGGATACAGCCACTCATGTGGAAGGAGTTTCCTGCTCTCGAAGGCTATAGGGTGGCCTCCCTGCATCAAGACTGCACAGATACCTTCTCCTGACGCATCACACTCCAAAATAAAAGGCTGTGTAAAATCTGGCAATGCAAGCACTGGACAGCTGCTCATAACTTCCTTGAGCCTGTCAAAAGCCTGCTGTGCAGTATCTGACCAACTGAATGCCCCCTTCTTTGTCAGATCTGTAAGGGGTACCGCAAGCTGAGAGAAATTCTTGACGAACTTCCTATAATAGGTGCAGATGCCGATAAATCCTCGAAGCTCCGTCACGTTTCTTGGCTCTAGCCAGTCTCTGATGGCCTTGATCTTTTCCTCATGGACCCTTACTCCATCCACTCCTATGATGTGTCCCAAATACAACATCTCCATCATCCCAAACTCACATTTGGAGAGCTTAGCGTAGAACTGTTGCTCCTCCAAAATATGCAATACTGCTTCTATATGCTGGAGATGCTCCTCCCAAGTCCCGCTATATATCAATATGTCATCGAAAAAGACCAACACAAACTTCCTCAGATGACTGCGGAAGATATGGTTCATGCATGACTGGAAAGTAGCTGGGGCGTTAGTTAGCCCGAAGGGCATGACCAGGAATTCAAAGTGGCCGTAATGGCACCTGAAAGCGGTCTTGGGAATGTCCTGTTTCCTCACGGGAATCTGGTGGTACCCGGATCTCAAATCGATTTTTGAGAAAACCCGAGTTCCTCTTAGCTCATCCATCAGCTCATCAACCTGTGGTATGGGGTACCTGTTTTTCAATGTCTTCTTATTTAGGGTCCTATAGTCAATGCACATTCTCAATGTGCCGTCCTTTTTCTTCACCAACACCACCGAAGAAGCAAAAGGACTGGTGCTAGGCCGAATATGTCCAAGAGCCAGCAACTCCTGGATGGCCCGCTCAATCTCATCCCGATAAGCCTTGGGGTGCCTATAGGGTGTGGTAATAACGGCCTGGACTCCTTGTTCTAACTCGATCGTGTGCTCAAACCCTCGATTTGGTGGCTGTCCCGGCTGTATCTCTCCAAATACCATTTCATACTTGTCGAGGATGGCCTGTATATCAGGGTGGACTTTCTGCCTAGTAGCCCCTGCCATTGATGCCCGCAACTTAACTGCCCATTCTATGTCTCCCTTCCGGAAGTCGGCCTCCATCCGATGAGCTGAAACAGTCTGCGGTGGGTAAGTGTGCATTCCACGTATCTTCTCATGCTTCCCGGTATTCTTTTCATCCCATTCCATCTCCAAGGCCTCCCAATCCATGGTGACTTTTCCCAAAGTAATCAGCCACTGTACTCCCAACACCACATTGGTGTCTGGTATGTTAACCACGAAAAAGTGGTCGGTCATTGTGTAGGTTCCCATCGTCACAGCTAGTTCTGGAACATACCTGGCAGATTGCATCGTCTGATCGCCTGGGACCAATACTGAAAATCCGTTGAAGTTTTCTGTCTGTATGCCTCTCCTTTCAACCATTTGTGCATCGATGAAGTTGTGGGTTTCCCCACTGTCCACTAGGATTGACACTCGTTGCCCACGTACTGTCCCTCGGACTCGTAGTGTCAAATACTTGGGTACTCCTCGTAATGCCGCAAGGGTCCCCCCTGTGGGTGCAAATGTTGTGCCTCCTTCCCCTGAAGGTGGGGGTGGAAATTGATCTTGATCCGTCGGGCTATCTCCTGCCTCCCCATCCTCATACCCATCCCCTTCCCCGCTACTCTCGGAGAAGACCTCAATAAAATGTGCCTTACCGGCTGCACATCTGTGTCCTGGTGCCCATGGTTCCTGACAGGTAAAGCACAACTTCTTCTTCTTCAATTCCCTCCGGGCATCATCATCGAGTTGTACCTTCCCCTGGTTCCCTCTTGGAGGCGGGATCCTTACATCCTTCCCCTTTGGCTGGAAAGTCGATTTCTGGGGGTAAGACGTCTTGGTTCAGGGTAAGGCATCCTGCAAATCCCTAGTCCTGCCGATGGTGTCCTGGAGTGTGGTTGGTCTAGTGGATCTGACTAGCCCTCGAAGTGGCTCCGTCAACCCTTCTACAAACATATGGATCATCCGTGCTGCGGATAGATCTGGCACCATCACTGAAATTCTCAGAAAATCTGCAATATAATTTTCAGGACTCCCGGTCTGTTTGAGCCTTGTTAGTTCAACAAAGTGCTGCTCTGGTTCCTTTCGATCGAACCTCTCAATCAGTCTCCGAGTAAACTCGGCATAGGTAGTCACAGAGGAATGCCCAAGCGTCACCCTTCCATGGAACCACCAATCCTGAGCCTCACCCTCCAAATGCAGCGTGGCCACCTTGATGGCTTCTGTTTCTGCCATCTGGTTGAGCTGGAAATATACATCCAGCTTCTCTACCCAAGACTTTGCTGAACTGTTTGAACCATCAAACGTAGGCAAATGGAATCGGCTGATTGTACGCTGGGTATCATCATGATAATGTCTGTGCCCCTTATGATGGTCGCGAGGTCTGCTGTCCCGCTTAATCTGAAAAAATTCTTTAAATAAAATGGCATCCCTAAATTCTTGCCCCGCTACCTGGTACTCAACAAAATATTCACTTATACGGTGTGGTTCCTCTTGTGCTCCTGACCCCGTATCTGTACTCAGAAAAGTGGGCATGGTAGCACGAATGAGGACATGTGATGCTAGAGCAGCAACCCTCTCCTGCAAATGGTGGGATGTGTCCGATCCCTCATCAACATGGTAACCCTTTGGGATTTCGCGCTGTCTAGCTTCCACAGCCGTGAATCTTTGGCCCATTACTTCTATCTACTTTGCCAGATCCTGCACTGATTTGAGGAGTGCTTCCCCAAACTGTTTTGCATCGCTATCATCCGCCATTGTCTCTTTCTGTTCTGCTTTTGTCGCAGGCTCCTCCTGTTCTGTATCAGTTACCCTGACACAATCTCCTTCTCCGTAGGTGTTCTTCAACCTGCGTTCAATATCTCTGTACTTCCTACCTCTGTGGCTGACGTAGGGTTTTTCTTCTGATGACATAGACTACCAGCTCCACAGGCTTAGCCAGATCTATGCTCTGATACCACTGTAATATTCCTATTTAGGAATATTTTTAAAATACATCAAACGGTGTAGAGATCTAGATGCAAAGGGAAGAAACAAGATTGGCAGCACATATATATGTGAATCATACACAGATACTTCAAGAAATCAGAGGACGCTGAGCCATTTTATTAATCTTATAAATGTAGAGGAGTACAATTGGTGATCAAATGACAGTATCAAATTTCTGCACAAGGCAGATCGGGATCTATTCCCAGATTGTTGCACGATATGTCTGCATGGTAGATCTGCGTGCGCGGGACTGCTGCACCTAAGATCTGCACTCCTGCTAACAGAGGCGGCTGTGTTATTGACTCGGCGTAATCCCTTGCAGATCTGTGTGATCGCTCCTGTCCCCACTTTCCGAGAACAACAATAATGCGATCCCCGCCGATTCAAAGATTCTTCAAGGCGCGCAGTTATTCCTGCGAGTAAATACCCATCCACGATCCTCCCAAAATTCAATCGGGGCTTCACCAGTTTAGCTGCGTTCTAATGCGCTAATCACACTGCTTCTCCAAGATCTGTGATCCTTCAGGATCCAATCGGGAATCACAAATGCAGCTACGTTCTTCGGTACATCAGTAAATGCACTGATCCTTTGCGCAGTTGATAAATGCGTTGTCCCACCACGAGAGCTGGATCGATCTCCCTACAAGATACTGACAGAACTACCTCACCCGAGCAGGCACTCGAAATCCCCTGGGGTTGAGGGCGAGATCTCCGATCGGAGACACTCAACGCACTAAACAGCGCTGCAGACAGTCTAAACAGCCAGCGTGCCCAAGTCGCAATGACCAATTTTGATTTCATAAACTTCCATGATCCCCGAATGAAGAAGTGCTCCTCCCTTTTATATGGGTCGGCCGCTCCTGAATCCTACGACCGCCTCAACCCACCATACCATGGTAATGTGATACCAGGGTAGCGCTCTTATGTCGCGCGCCCCATTTGGCCCTCCTCATTTACCATGTGCGTTTATATCGCGTGACCCATTTGGCCCTCCACAATTACCATATGCGTCTATTTTTAGAGTGAGTCGTGGTCCTTTGACTCACGTTTATTCCTAAGCTTAACTATATAAAACAAAATTAACAAAAATTAATATTTCCAATTAGCTATGCTAATTGGGAATATTACAGTGATATATCGCATTGCAATTCCACCCCAATAATGTATTAACTCTGCTCCACTCTATGATTGGGATTGTGATTTATTTAATGCACTTAATCCTCCTGCTTATTATTATTCCACTTAATAACTTCTCCCGCTTATTGTTCCATTCCCACGCCTTTCTCTTAATTTCCATTCATACGCTTCACTTCGCTCCCCTCCACTCTCATCCTAGTACGTGGCCAATATCAACATGCTTTCGAAAGCATAGGCAAGATTTAAGAGGCAGTTACAGGTTTTTTCAGGAATTTCTGGTAGCACTTGCTTTAAAAGATTTTGATATCTATCAGCAAATATAACAACACCTCCTCAAATCTCAAAGACAGATCTCTTATTTTGGTCAAGGTATTTATTGTTCAGTCATGGTCATGAACACCTTAGGCACATGATATTTTTGATGTATATCAGCAAGCATGGGTCTTTTAAAGTTTGTTAAATGTAATAAAGTGTATCAGAGTTCTATTAGGTTTTAAATTCCTAAAAATAGCATATCTCTAATTTTTCTCCTTGTAATATGTTTTCTGTTAGTCAAGGTGTCATTAGAGGTATTTGAAGGTCTAGCCTTACTGGCAAACCCATTGTAAAAGCACCTAAAGTTATAAATAGGCAGAATATAGATGGAGGAGTGAGGGGAAGTGGGATGTTAGTCTACTTGAAGATTGAAAATAATATAAAAATCTTTTTTTCTTCATGCTGGAGGATTTTGTGATTCAAGGAACATCTGATGTGTGGTGTGTATCTTTTTTTTGTTAATTTCCTCTAAAATATAAATTGCAGCAACTAGTGAAGCGTGAGTGAGAAGCTGTTAACGGATTTAACAGTAAATTATCTACTTTCAGTTTTCTGCAAGTTATATGTTTATAATAGAACATGTCAGTCAAGGTTTCATAAAGGATTTGTGGAATACCTTATACATGAAATCTATTTTCTAGCGTTGTTTGTTTAACATAAACATAGTTTATGTTAAAGGCCACAATCATAGTTGTGTGATTGATTTAGGATAGGAATATTTCCTAAAATAGGTACCAGCTATTCATCTTTCTTCCATTTATGTACTCTTCTCCCTATACTACCTTTTACCCACACAATTTGTACTTGTCACGGCTTGCCAAATGCATGAATGTCTTAAAGAAGATAAAATCATTTCAAAATCTTTGAGAAATCCATCCCACCACTCAAACATCCCCTTTAAAATTTGAAATAAGCTATGATGTGTAAGGCTTATTCCTTAAGCAGTCAAGGAGTGACTTCTTATGCTAACACCTAGTAACGTCCTTATCCCTTGGAAAAGTTACATGTCTCTTACCGAATGGTACAGGTGGGTCCTCATCCCCTACCTTAACTTTTGACTCTACTTTTTTGGAATAAGATGGTATTACCTCCATTAATTATAAACTGAGATCGAGGTAGATTCCCCCTGAATTGACTAGTCATCCTGGTGGGTTAGTAAAATTCTCTCCTATTGTTCAATGAAAAGGAAGGGGGAGTAAAACTCACTTATCTTTGGTAAACACGGGCTAGAGAAGAGCTAGTTTTGGGTAGACAATCCTCTATTGACAAGGCCCTTATAGATTTGAAGGCCCATGGAATTGTTCCATAATGAAAATCATTTCTTTCAACTGTAAAGGGTTAACAAGAAACCCTTAAAAACTTTTATTTAAGATTGATCTAGATAGAAGATCCTCAAGTTATCTTCTTATAATAAACCTTAGGGGAAGGATATATTATCTCAGCCTTTCTATAGTGTAATTTTTCTTACACTAGAATTTTATAAGGGTAGATTTTATAGGACACTTCAGGGGCCTTGAGTTCGGGTGGAGTTCTCACAAAATGCAAGCTCACAGCACTTGGAGTGTCTTTTCAGGCCTTGCGATGGAAGGTTTTTCTGTGGAGATGTATACATCCTTTACTTTTTTCAATATCTATGGTCCAAATGAAGAGAATTTAAACAACTCATTCCATAATCCTAGTTTTTGGAATGAATCCAGAATCCATGGATTCCAGAAACAACTCATTCTAGAATCCTAGATTCTAGAAGCAACTCATTCGATAATAGGATTCTGGAATGAGTTGTTTCAAAAGTCGATTGAGTTGAGAAACAATTTAATTATGTGAGGGCGTCTCAATTTTTGTATGGGGGCGAGAGAATCATGGTATTTGCAGGCTAAACTAGATGTGATCTCTGATTTATTCTCTCACCATTTAGGCTCCTTCAAGCTAATTGATCTAGAATGTATCAGGCTCTAGCTAATTTGGAGGAATCATAGAGTTGGAAAGGAAAGGGTGGTAAAAAGAATTAATAGGTTCTTTGTTGTGGAGGCTTTGGTGCACAAGTTTGGGCTTCTTCATCAATGGGTTGGGATAGGTAGAGAATCTAACCACTCACCAATCCTATTGGAACTTAAGGGACAAAATTAGAAGCCTATGAGTCAATTCAAGATGTGCAATGAGTGGTTACCGGATGAAAGTTTCAAAACCAAATTTAACACTAATTGGATGCACATTGATCAAGGTATTTGATCTAAAAATGGAAAAAATTGATCATCCTCTAACACTTTGCAAGCCTAATAAACTTGGGTCTTTAAATATAAAATTAGTTTTGCAACCTCTTTAAAGATGAGTGGTTAATTTTTCACATGAACTAAAACTGAAACAAATTCATATGCAACTCAAGATGATAAACATGAAGAGAAGAAACCAGCAAGTGATAACGGAGTTCAACCCTCCTGGGCTATGTATCTATGCCCTGCTCTAATGGCCAGGCTTCTTTATTGATCTCAACAGAAAATGAGAACATTACAATTTGTTAACCCTTGGAGTGATAGTATTTCTCCTACAAAGAAATATTCTTCTACAAAGAAATCTCACTCAAAAAAATGACTGCCTACAACAAGTCATGATTTTGTCAACAAAAAAGGACTCTTTCAAAATAGGTCCTTGTACTCCACCTGAAATAAAAAAGCATAAACATACAACTATTTCACAATGAAGTGTTGGAAAGGGCTTTTCCCATAAGCAGACTGAGAAAATATGAGAATAGTTGCTCCACTGAAGTAACATTTGTTGTTGATGTAACTGGAAATTTAGAAAACCTCTATCTAAGCTCTTTCCATGCTTAAATTTTCCTCCATATGGCCTCAAAAATCTCTTTGTCTTAGACACTAAAGGAATTGACTCAGCAATAATTCCATCATATAATGCTCCAATCAGAAATTTGATGCTTCCATTGAGTTCAGAACACTCAAAAAACCTTATCTAGGCTCTTCTTGAGCTCCAAAAGACTAAAAATACACCAAGTTATGCCTCTTGTAAGTTTTTCCTGTTAATTGTCCTACAAAATAGCAAAAGCTTGCTATTTGGGCAATGATTTTTTCCTTTCTTCCAACCACCGAGTGACAATTTCACTTGGCTCCAGCAGGATTCCAACTGAAAAAGGTGTAAACTTCCGCGTAGTTAAAAATGCCAATAACACTTAGCGCCAGAATCAAATCACATGAAATTCCATACGGCTTGCGGTCGGGGCTAACTGCTCGCCCCCGCTGACTTAGTTCTCGATCTGATAGGTTATGGTCTTGTGGTGCAATATGGTTGGGGGTCGGTGCTAACTTCCCGCCCCCATCGGCTTAGCCCTCACCTGTGGTCGCAATTGCTGCCGAGAACTGAGCATTAGGGCTTATCCACCGACACCCTCCATTGCATCTCCTCTTCTTGGTCACGTGGGCTATGATAAGACTAGGGCCAGGTGTTAACCTCCACACCTTCATGTTGAGCCTCTGCATGTGGCCACACCCGTGTCATATGACCCAGGGATGGGGTGATTCCCCCACCCCTTTCCCCAATGTGCTAACCACTAAAATTCAAATAACAGTGGGGCCATATACATATTAATATTCATCATGTGGATTGGTGGTATGACATGGAGTTGTGTTGCGGGGGGGTCTAGGGGTCAAACCCTATCAAGGCCCTTCAACCCTTTAATAAAAAAATTGGCCAATAATAAAGAGCCATGTGGCGCCTCGTGGTTGGACCACTTCAAACCAAACCAACCAATAAAATCATGCCACCTGCCTCAGTACGAAGTTGTCACATGTCATGATGGGATTGGTCCTCCTATCTGTCGTATGCCCGGTCAGCATGCTAATGTCAACATGACGTCAACTGTACGGTTTTCCCAATCAGCATCCCAGTTAACCTTGTTGTTTTAATTTTTAGTTGTTTGGCCAAAACTTCATAACATTATAACTTCCTCATACAACGTTGGATTGAGGCGATTCAAATAGAGTTGGAATTAAGAGGACGAACACTACGATTTTTCTTCATTTTCGGGAGATTCTAAACACATTCATTTTTTAGCCTATTTTGATCTTCAGATCATACCTCCCCACTAGGAACTTTTGGACCTCCAAAAGTCTATCTTCACTCAAAAAATAAGTGAGGAAACAATTTATTTACTTTCTCAATCTCAATCCTTCTTGTTTTATTTGAATTGGTGCCTTTGAGCCTCGTTCAAGTTACTCCACATTGCCTCTACGTGAAGTCCTTATCCTCCTATAAAGAATTGTGTCTTGATGCAATTATTCTAAACATTCAAGAATAAAATATTCAATGGATGGAATTTGAACATTCTCTTCGTGACCATCTTTCTTTGGCGGCTCATACAATCTTCACCTTGAAGTCTTTCCTTGTTAAAGCCAAACTTGATCTTCCACTTGGAAATCATGATCAAATTGATGCTTGACATGCCTTGATTTTCTCAAGCTACACTTGTACTCTTTGATGCACATCACTATGTACATATTCTACAAAATATTTACCAAATATAAAATCCAAAAAATCTTTGGAAAATAACCCAAAAAATCTTCACATAGAAATTCTTGTATATATGAGTAGACACAATTGACTCATGTTGGATGAAATGCAAATGCTCATCCCAAAAGTCCCATACAAATTGACTCATCATCAAGCCAAAATAGCATAACATGCCAAAGAAATACGTTGTTGCATATAAGTAATTTATACATCACATCACTTTACAAATTACCCAAACGAGAATATACAACAAGTAATTATAATTTTACAAAGCAAGCTAACTGTACAAAATATTCTACCCATTCTTTTCCTAACCATGCTTTAGTTTCTCTTTCTGCACCCACACTGCTTCAAAGGTTGCTTCATTAACTGCATTAGTTTCCACTTTTCCACTTGTATCTTCTCTTGTAGGGGATCACATGACCTCTTTTTCCTTCTTGGGATGAAGTTCTGGATGGATTTTCCAATATTTTTCAATCTTGTGCCCATTCATGCTACAAATGGGTACAAAAATGCTTGTTCTTTCCCATTGACAAGGAAGTATTCATACTTGGGAGAGGTTCCTCACGTCTTGTCCCGATTATTTGATTCATTTTTTCAACCATTGCTTTACATTGCTCGCACTCAACCACAAAATGGTCAGATGCATCACAAAATGTACAGGGAAACATTTCGCATAAATGATCATAAGCACAAACATGTATGGAATCCCAATGACACTTATACCTGTCTTTTGGGTTGTGACTTTGATGAGGAGAACTTGACTTAGCATCTCCTTTGGAACGTTCATCTCTCTGCGAAGACAATTTGTCACTACCACTACCATCATGGTGTGTTATATTGTCACTTCATAGGAGCCCCTTTGGCATGAACTCCATACCTGAAGATTTCTTTGCCTCAGCAATTTTGGAGAACCCTCCAATTTATTCATGGCCATAACCCAATATTTCATATTGTGGTCATTCCTTCACTTCGATAGGATTAATGATTCCTTGGCTATTGACTCTGAGGCCCCTTCCATCATAACCCATCCGAGTTTAAAGCTTCATATCAATACCCTTGGTATGCTTTTCAAAAGATGCAAAATATCTGTTATCAACATTAACTAAAGGATTAGAACTGGAAATACTAATTACCTCCTTTATCCAACAACCCATATTTTATGTTTCAGATGTTGATGAATAAGTGAATGATATCTCTATCCAACCACTTTTACCAATTTGCACATGATGATAATATTTCAGATGTTGGAAAAAATCACAAGCATCATTTTCATTATAGGATCCATATCTTGTGTATTGATCATGCCCAAAAACTAGTTTCATCTTTGAGGGAATATTTGTTGCTTCCAAGATAGAACACTCACCAGTCTGTTCCTCCACAATATTCTGCAACTGTGGGCACATTTTCCTTTTCTCCTCCTCTGCAGCTTCGAGAAATATTTTTAGCTCGACATTCTCCATTTTAAGAGATATATTAATCTCCTCCAACTCTTAGAGTCCTTCACGCTTCAATTTCTTTCCCATACTTGAAATTTGGTCAGAACCTTCTTTGATACCATGTGATTTGAAAATGGAAAAATTTGATTGTCCTTTGACACTTTTCAAGCCCGATAAACTTGGGTCTTTAAATGTAAAATTAGTTTTGCAACATATTCAAAGATTAGTGGTTAAGTTTTCACATGAAATTAAAAGTGAAACAAATTCATATGCAACTCGAGATGATAAGCATGAAGAGAAGAAACCAACAAGTGATGATGGAGTTCATCCCCCCTGAGCTACGTCTAGGCCCTGTTCCAATGGTTAGGCCTCTTTATTTATCTCAGTAGCAAATGAACACATTACAATTTGTTGCTTCTTGGAGTGGTATTGTTTCTTCACAAAGAAATATTCTTCTACAAATAATTCTCACTCAAAAAGATGACTCCCTACAACAAGTCATCATTGTGTCAACAAAAAAAGGACTCTTTCATAATAGGTCCTTGTACTCCACCTGAAATAAAAAATCATAAACATACAACTACTTCACAATGAAGCGTTGGAAAGGGATTTTCCCATAAGCACACTAATAAAATAATGAAAATATATGTTTTACTGAAGTAACAACTATTGTCAATGTAACTGGAAGGATGGAAAACCTTTATCTAAGCTCTTTCCATGCTCAAATATGCCTCCATATGGCCTCAAAACTCTTTATGTCTCTAGCACTAAATGACTTGACTAAGAAAAAAATACATCATACAATGCTCTAATCAGAAATTTGATGCTTCCATTGAGTTCAAAACACTCAAAAACCCCTGTTTAGGCTCTCTTGAGCTCCAAAAGACTAAAAATACACCAAGTTATTCCTCCTGGAATTTTTTTCCACTAAATGTCCTACAAAATTGCAAAAACTCGCTATCTGGGCAACGAATTCCACATTTCTACTAACCACTGAGTGACAATTTTACCTCATGCTGACAATATTCCTGTCAAAAAAGGTGCAAATTGTCGCCTAGTTTAAACCGCCAATAACTGTTAGCGCCAGAACCGGGTCACATTAAAGGCCATACGACTAGGGGTCAGGGCTAACTGCCCACCCCCGTCAGCTTAGATCCCGCTTTGGTAGGTTTTGGTCTCATGGTGCAATATGGCTGGGGATCAGGGCTAACCTCCTTCCTTTGTTATCTTAGCCCTCACTTGTGGTCACAACTACAACTGAGAACTGGGGGTTAGGGCTCATCCGCTCACACCTTCCATTGTATCTCATTTTCTTAATCATGTGGGTTGTGATAAGACCAAGGCTAGGTTTTGACCTTCATGCCATTGTTTTGAGCCTTCTTCGGTGTTCAAGCTCATGACATATGACTCGAGGTTAGGGCCATGTGCCCTGCCCTTTTCCCCAATGCGCCAACCACTAAAATTCAAATAGCATTAGGGTCATATACATATTAAGATTCATCATGTAGCTTGGAGGTAGGACATGGAGTTGTGTTGTGGCGGGGTCTAGGGGTTAAACCCCACCAAGGCCCTTCGACCCTTTAATAGATTTTTTGGCCAATAACAGAGGGCCACATCGTGCCCTCTCATTAGGCCACGTGGCACCTCGTGGTTGGACCACTTCAAACCAAACCAACCAATAAAAGAGCTCCACCTACCTGAGTACGAAGTTGCCACATGTCAAGCCAAGATTGATCCTCCTATCTTCCATACGCCCTTTCAGCATGCTGACATCCAAATGATTTTAGTTGTACGGTCTGCCCATTCAACCCTGTTCCTTGAATTTTTAGTTGTTTGGTCAAAACTTAAGAAAATCATAGCTTCCTCATACAACATCGGATTGAGGTGATTCAATTGGTGTTGGAATCAGGACGACGAGCAATATGATTTTGAACTAGTTTCAAGATATTTAGATAACTTTGATTTTTTAGCCTATTTTTTATCTTTGGATTAGTATTGGACACTCAACATCCCAACAATTTGAGGACAATTTGAAGAGGATTAAGGTGATGAAAAAGGAATGGGCAGTGAAGAAGCATTTCAGTGAAGAAAAGGAACTTCTAAATATTAAACAACAACTCAGTATTATATCTGACTCGTTGGAGGAAGGATTTAGGGATCAAGTCTCAAGGGAGGAGTTGGGTAGGATGAAAGGAGATTATTACCATTAGGGAGGTTGAATGGCGTTTGAAAGTCAGAGTAATTTGGTTGGAGAAAGTTGATTGAAATACAACAAAATTTCAAGCTTTTGTGAAGAGTCAAGAATGGAAAATACAATATGGAAAAGAGAAGACCATCTGGGAAGAGTGGTCTCCAATTTAGAAGGTTTGAATACTTTGGGTAAAAATCACTTCTTAAACCTATTATTATCACCTGTAGGAATTTCAAATTTTTAAGTCATAAGGGAGGCTAATTTCTTCCCCAGATTTGTGGAAGAGGAAGACAGCCACATCTTCATGTAGGAGGTCTAAGAAGACGAACTAAAATTTGTCCTTTCAAGCTTCTAGAAGGACAAAAGTACAGGTCCCGATGGGTGGACCATGGAATTATTTATTTAAAAATTTGAATTATTGGGGGGGGGGGGGGAATTAGGGGAATTTTGAGGTCTAAAATGGGCCTCCTAATAAAATTGTAAAATAATAGTGGAAATAATAAAATAAGATTTGATTACATCATCAAATTTTAGAGGGAAAAAAGAAAAACTACTTTTTCAACTTATTCATGTTAGTTGTTCGAGTGCATATTTCATTGGATGAAAAATTTAATTCCTCATCCAAGGAGTACCCATGTTGCATACTTTTAATGGATCCTGCTACACGAAAAATGAGAAATACATGAAAAACGTGATTGCAATCACGTTTTTCATGTATTTCTCATTTTTCGTGTAGCAGGATCCATCGAAAGTATGCAACATGGGTACTCCTTGGATGAGGAATTAAATTTTGCATCAAACAAATACTCTTGCTCAAAATTTGAGTAAAAACTTTGGGAGATAAGTTGAAAATACGAGTTGAAAAAGTAGTTTTATTATTTTTTAATCTTTTTACCGTTTTACTTAAAAAATGGTGAATCATCCCCAATGGTTGACATCATCATCTTGAATCCTATTGGTTCTTACAAATTTTATTTTGGTTGTACATTTTTCTTAGGAGGCCCATTTTAGACCTCAATATTCCCTTAATGGTTACTACAAGTGATCAACGAATGAAAAGAAGATGGAAGATTCCTTCCAACCTGTTAGAGTCGGTCCTTACAGCCCTCCGTCAGAGATCATTTCGCTTTTTTCATATCATTCTTAGGTGTCTCGCTTGTTCCACTTCGTTGCATTTCGCTAGGAGCATGCCATTGACTGACGAGGGGGTCTGGTTGTCTTGTGTTTCCTCATGCTTGTACCTGCAGGGCTATTTAGAAATTCCTCAAAAATCACTGAAGTTCATCGTCATTTCATTCATGGTTATTAATGATTAGTTTCGTTAAAAAGAGTCTTTAGTCCTAGAGTCTAGGGTTTTCAAGTCCTTTGCATACATGTAATAAAAGCCTGCAGGCCATGAGGTTGGTTCCAAAAAGTTCTCGTTTCATATTTTTATTATCAAAAGCATTTGAAGACATTTATAGTCCAAAACTCTGTTTTGGAACTAGAAATTGTCTAATTTCATTTTTGTAATAATTGTATCTATTTCACCATAAGAAACTTCAGAGAAAGCCTCTGATCTTTTCCTAAGCCAAGTGTCGGATCCCTGCAAAAGACAACAAGTATTATCAGTCCAAAACTCAGAAAAGCCAAAAGAGAAGCGTTGTATTAAAAGATCAAATGTCAAAGTGCTGAAACATTTTAAAGTGGGTTAGCAAACAAATTTAAATCAAATCTGATTTGATGAGATATTTTCTTCACATATAAATCATGGCAAACAATTTCATTTGCTCGAAAACTTCAAGGCAGAAATCGTTTTTATGTTCTTGAAGGCCGAAGCCATGTTTTCATAGCCGTGGACAGTGATTGGAGGTGCGCGCTACACATACAGGAGGGGTGCTACCCATATGAGGCGCGCTACCCACTTAACCGCCCCCAGCCCTTTGCAGAGAACATGGGCGCTACCCATACAGAGACAGAGCCAAACAATTTCGTTTTTGTGTCCGATTTCGAGCTCAAACGCCTCCATCCACTTGCAAACAGGTTTTTAATCATTGCTCAGTGTTTTTTGAAAGAGGTTTTGGTATTTTTGAAGTTGGGAAACAAGAATTGCTTGAGGAGAAATCTATAAACCATATGTTCATGCCAAATTCAATTCTCAGGGTTTTAAAAGATGTAGTGACAGTTTAGTGAAGAGTTTGTAAATTTTCGTGATTGGTATATGTGCTCATACCTAATATTGCTTGTGGCGCCCTGGCACATTATGTACATCATCCTCATGCCTTTTTGCCATTCTACCACTGCTGTCACATCCTTTCATGTTGACTTGTCCATATAGTCTCATGTTTTCACATAGTTTTTTTGCCATAATATTACCACTGTTGTCCTTGATATTGTTTCATTGCCAAACACGAACACAGTCCATTGACAAATCCTTGGCCAGTATTGCAAAGGCTGTACCATACATTACACTGTCTATTCTTTTGTCAAAATCACTTGTGATCCAAAAACAGAGACTGTTTTTATGCCACTAAAACAGAGCTATTACCACTGTCACTTGTTTCCTTATGATGTTTTGGTACATATGCAATATATTTGGGTTTTGAGAATGCATTGAAGCCTTTGACTTCACTACACCTATATCAACACACATATTGCAGACAACTTGTTTTCAAAGCTATGTCAGAGACAGATTCAGTTTATGAGCAGGAGTCTGACAGTGATTCCACAGCAGAAGGTAATGTGCCACGGAGGCCTCACAAAGGTGGCAAAGGTGGTAAACATCTCAGGGAGGAGCCTACTTCTTGGGCTCAATTGCAGGCATGTCCGCTTGCAATGGATTGTTTTCGATATCAGTCATGTTTTCGATTCTGTGAGATGATTTCACAAACCCAGCTTCATCGTGAACTAGCTCGTCTATTTGTTCTACATTTACGTGATGGCTGTGTAAACCTCGTTGGAGTAGATTTCATTCTGTCACCAGTGACTATTGCTCAGGCCACCGGCATACCAAATATAGGAGAGGAATGGAACAAACGTCAGCAGTTAGAGAAATTCCACTATGAGCCATACATCAAACCTGGGTATATGAGGCACTTGGGCAGAGTTTTTCCTTTCAGATTCCCGAAGGATGAGTTTGCACCACTGATGAAACTCATCATTCGGTATTTCAGTTGCGAGGGCAGATTCTCGCGTCTCTTTGCGTACCATGTCCGTTTGTTGAAGTACTTCACGAGGGTACGTATGATGAACATTCCCTACTTCATGTATCGCAACATAGAGAGGATGATGATTTTTGTACAGAAGAAGACCCCAGCACAACAGCATAGAAGTATATATCATTACGCTCTGATCAAGATCATAGTGGTACATCAGTTGACACAGCAGGGCATCACTTGGGAGGATTTCATCTCCCGTGACTTTTTCACAGCGCCACAGCCGCCTCCCGAGGTATTTCATGATGCGAGAGAGCCTTCACACCAGCCTGACATTCCTGAGATTGAGCATATCAGCGCTCCATTGTATGTGACATACCAGCGAGGCCACAGGGCCTTATTTGCAGCTACACGGCGAGTATTATCTCCACCTAGGGTGGAAGGGGTCTCGCCGACTCCATCATCAGAGCGAGTATTATCTCCACATGATGTGGAAGGGGTCTCGCCTTCTTCTTCAGCACAGGTACAGATCCAGGACAGGGGCAAGAAGCCCATGCATGATGAGGGCCCATCAGGAGGCCGGGACACAGATTTCACAATCATTGATGTTGATGCGAGCTCTCCTAGCTTGAAACTGAGGGAGATCATCCAGGAGCAGAGGGCCAAGAATGACACGCTGAAAGATAAATTGCAGAAGGCTCAGTGGGTGATAAACTATCTGGAGCAGCGCAACAAACAGCTTGAGGATGAGCACACACTTTATGAGCTGAGGCGAATCCGTGAGGATCGACAGTTGGCCCGGAAGAGACCTGGTGACATGACACCAATCGATCGAGATTCTGTTCTCACGCATGTCAACATCCATCTGGAGAAGTTGCTGGCGAAGGCCAATAGAGAGAAAGACATGCTTCGTCACATGAAAGGCCATTATTGGGCTCGCATGCATGTCTGCAAAGCAAGAATGAAGATTCTGAAGAGGAGGTTGAGCGAAGCACTAAAACGGCGGAAAAGGCCTGATCCACTCCGGATTTTGGCCAAGGCTTCGTTGGCTGGGCATGATACATGATGGAGGGTCTTCACTCCAAATTTGAGCAAATTCGGAGAAATTTTTGTTATTTTGAAATATTTTGGTCCAAAAACAGATTTTTCCGCTATACGGGTAGCGCGTCGATGTGCTCACTTTTGTTCGGGACACTTGCTGAAGGAAATATTTGCATTTTTGGGTTTGTCATGGTAAGTTATGCATGCTCAGGCATTGCCGAAGCATTTCATCAGGTTCTGGATGGTCAAAAGGCCCAAAAACACCATGAAAACCACCTTGCTGCCACCTTTTGCACCAGCAGGAAGTACTTCTGGGAG
The DNA here is from genome assembly GCA_034641835.2 of Pinus albicaulis. Taxonomy (NCBI): domain Eukaryota; kingdom Viridiplantae; phylum Streptophyta; class Pinopsida; order Pinales; family Pinaceae; genus Pinus; species Pinus albicaulis. The sequence continues at coordinate 213,284,128 of CM076573.1, forward strand.
AATGAAGTTTTGGAGGGGCAAATGAGCTCCAAATTGGGAAATTCCACTTGGGTTGGATAGCCAACATCCAGGGATTTCCAACGCGCTATCATGAGCTCAATTTGGATGCCGGGAAGTGCCTCAAAATCAGGCTGAAAGGCGCGCTACCCATATAGATTTTTGGCTGAATTTTCAACTTCCAGCTCAGAATTTCGGCCAGTTGGGACCAGTTTTGCTTGTGGATGAAATTTTTGGGTTTTCATGATGTAAATTAATGGTTGGCATGTAACTTTGGCTTACTTTTACCTATTCTAGAAGATTCACTCTCAAAAAAGTGAAAATCATGTAAATGAATCAGTTTCCACTCTTTTAGAGGCAAGTTGTTAGCTGCCTAGATTTTAGCTCCTTGATTAGAATTTGGTTGGAACTGATCCCTGAAGAAGGAATTCGACCCCTAGAGGCATGGAAAGGGGTTAGAGTGATCTATATATTGTAATTTTTGAGACATTCTACAGGTTGGACTCTTGGGAAACTTTTGGCACACTATTGTACATATTTTTCATATTTTGGCTAAGGAAAGATCAGAGGTTTTGCAGCACCTGTTGGGATTCTTGTGGTTTTCAGTTCTTGATGGTGTTTTCTCTTAGTTTATTGTAAGTTATTTCATGTTTAATGTATGCCATCCCTTCTTATGCTTCTGAAACTAAAATGAATGAGTAGATGAGGTTGAATCCATTGTTTACAGTGCTCTGCCTTTGAATTCATTTAGTTTTGCATGTTTTCGCCTGTTTGAAAAGGATCCATGTTCATCCTTGCCCTTTTCAGCTCCTTGTCTTTCTGATCCATCCATATACTCAATCAAAAGCATCAATACTATTGCCTACCTCGCCCCAACTCGAATTCTGCAAAGATCTGGCCTTATCCCCGGACCCAAAATTGTTTTTTCCCATTTCTCCAACAAAAATCCAAAAAATCAAAATCAAACTTACCTATCTCTTTACTAGCCTAAAATCAGTATTCATTGTTCATTATAAGTCATCTCAGCCCCTCTGAAAACCTTTTTCCGAGATAGACCCGGAGAGAGCCCTCTCCTGTCCTCGTAGGGCTAGCTACGAGGCTGAGCGTGGTTTGATGTAGCCTTGAGTTTTACCTTATTTCAGCCTAAGGTAGATTTGAGTGCTAACACAACCTTCAACTCAACGTTTATTGTGTTAATCCTAAAAGTTGATAATCCTTCTTCTTTTGAGGATTTCCTCCCTATTTCTCTTTGCAATTGCATTTTAAAAATAATCTCCAAGGTGATCGATCAAAGAATTGAGCCCATTTTATCAAAGATGATCTCTAGTGAAAAATTTTGGTTTCTCGAAGGGAGAAAAAATACATTAGGCAATAAGGGTGGCACAAGAAGACATTCATAGTATAAAAACTCAGAAACTCAAAGAAGCAGTCATCAAAATAGATCTTTGAAAGGAATATGATCGAGTCAGTTGGCTCTTTGTTCACTTACTCCTCACTCATGTGGGATTTTAGATTCCCTTCATAAACTGGATTATGAGTCGTATGATTACATTTTATTTTATTGGTCTTATAAATGGTGTGGTATCCTCTTTCTTCAGAGCAGACCGGGGTCTCAAACAAGGATTTCCTTTGTCGCCTCTTCTCTTCTTATTGGTTGCATAAGTCCTTAGTAGGATGCTAAAGGTGGCCAAGAAAATGGGAGAAAAATCAAAGGTTTAAGTGTTTCAAGAGCCCTTTCTATTTCCTACTTGATTTTCATAGATGACATTTTGATATTTCCAATGGATCGTTTAAAGATTTGAAAACTCTTCATAAAATCCTTAATATCTTTAGCATGGCGACTAGTATGGTAATAAATGTTGCAAAATATACTATTGTAATAGCCCCGGGTTAAAATTTCATTTAATAAATGTAATAAACGAAAAATAAGACCAAGGTCATGGGACTCATATTCCAAGTTGAATGTTGGGCAAAACATTCTAGTGGGAATCACTTGTTGTTTATTATGGCTCGGGGAAAATTGGCAAAGTCAATAGCAAAGGATTTTAAAAAGGAATTATTGGCATTTTATTTATGAAAATAAAGCAGATTAGGAGAAAAGGAAGGTGAAAGGTCGCAGGTTTCATGTGAGGAGGAAAATGAAGGAAAATAGAGGGAAAATGAAGAAATTAGAGGCATGAACAATAAAAAGGATTTACAGCATCAGTTTGTGGCCTTTTTTCAATTTAGTTTTGGAATTGGTTTCAGAGAAGATAAGAGCACCAAGAGGAGAAAGAAAGCAAGCAAGAGAAGGAAGGACAAGGAAAGCAAAGGAAAGCAAGGAAAGGTTGGGTCAAGCAACTTCAGCGGGAATACTTATAGGTAACAGGTTGCATGTATGATTTCCTAGCTGGTTTTGGCATGCATGGTATATGCATGTGTGTATTTGGTTCATTTTTTGTCATTAGCATGGGTTTTTCCTCATTTGACATTGGTTTCAGCCTTGAATTTCCATTTACGGATAGCCATGGTGTGATGGTATTCATCCTTGGTTGAGCTTTGGATTGCTGGAAGGTTTTGGATTTGGGTAAGGTGGTCTCAATAAAATACCAAGGGTTGTGGGTGGAGATGGTTTTCTCTAGAAAACCATTAATATGTGGGCAGAGACAGGAAAATTCCTCAAGGGATGGTGAAGGAATTCTGAGACATCCAAGCTTGGTTTGGTTTTGTGGTATCATAACTAGTTTAGGTGAGATCACAATAGTGTGAGGGTGGAGGTGGTTTAACCTTTGGATTCCCTTGGTTTTGTATGTATCAGTTTATCCCATGAGATCCCACATTCAGGCTTGGAATATGGCACAGGGGTGATTGGCTGAAAGAAATATTTTTTCAGCTCAATATATGGTCAGGTGCTACCTGGAAGTCCCTGACTTGGTTGGCTTTTGTCTACGATTGATAAGAGCTCTATTCCCTTGTAATTCGTGAGTAATTATTCTTTTTATTATGTGTTTTTAATGGTTTTCCTATCATTTTTTTTATCTGGTTATATGTTGGTTATAAGCATGGTTTTATGAAAAAAACAAGTTATGGCTCTTATCGTGTTTTTACTTGTAAATGACTGGTTAATGAATGCATGACCTAATAGATGTTATGGTAGTTATTGTGAGAGGGCATTAGACCTTCTTGATGTTTCTTAGATAAGTTTCAGAACTATATTTTCATATATGCATTCATGACGTGTAGATTTCATATTCACTATGTGTTTGACGAAATTATTGTCATGGTTAGACTGGGTTAGACTAATTCATTGATTAAGTTTTGTGTTAGAGGCTTTTTCCTTGTGTCATTTATCAGTTTTGAAAGTTATGTCAAGTTCTAGGCAGAGGTCTAGAGGCTATTCCTAAAAAACTGACTTAAATCTCGTGGTCGTTTTCATAAAATTGAGTGAAAAGGATTGCAGTCTCTCCCTTATAGGCTCATGCATGTGACTGGAGGGTTACAATCGAATTCAAGAAGTGTTATTCCAGCGTCTAGGATTCAAAATTAGTGAAAAAGAAAGTTAACTCATGGCTTGGGCATCTGGAAGGGTGGTTTAGCCCTTGGGGGTCCTGTACCACCTAAGGGATGTCAATTAGGTCTTGTTTTGTCAACTCCATTTCCTTAAGGTTATCTAGGAGGTTGAGTAATGTTTACCCCTCTAGGGCGGTTAAAGTGGGTAGATATGGGAGGTGGAATTATAGAAAGGTATCAAAGCATGGTTCAAACACTTGGACCAGAAGGGCTAGATGCAAGTTGTCGGGCATGTGTTACAGGTAAATTTGGGCATCATCCCAAAACACAAATCAATATCTATTAGGGTATATCATACTCTAAATTAATTTCTACATGCCCTAAACAAGTCATCCCATTGATGTTTTTCCTTCATGAAAGTTTCACTGCTTAAATGTCAGTTGAAGTGCCCCATTGAGCCATCAACGCACCCCTAGACGATAGTAAGTGCTTTGCAGAGCATCTACTCCTATGAAAGGTTGCGTTGTAGAAAATCTAGGCCCACTTTATGGTGCGTTGGTCAACTGGGAGCGAATTGTTCATTGGATTTCGAGAATATTCCCAACCTCTAATGGCTTCTAGAAGTTGTTTCAGCTTTCACCTCACCTGATAGCTTCGAATATGGACGCCATGGAGCCATTAAACCTCTTATCCTCACTAGAAAATTTGGCCCAATTTCTGACGGCCACTTCGTCTCTATTCCGACACATAGTCATCGCAAAAGCGACAGTTTGAGGCCAGACAAAACATGTTTAGCCATTACGTCGCAATTCCGACGCTTTGCCGAAGTGTCGCAATACCGACACTTTTTCCGAAGTTTTGCAAAGTGTTGCTATTCCAACGTTTTATAAGCGTCTGTCTTCCGACGAACCACAACTGTCGGTCTTCCGACGATCACAAACTTTCGGTCTTCCGACACTTTTCAGGTTTTCAAAAAAACGTCGCAATTCTGACGTTATGGCTTCCAACGTTTAATTTCGACGTTTAAGACGTTGCTATTCCGACGAACGATTGAAAATATTTAAAAAATTAATCATCGCTCTTCCGACGCTTTAGGTGTTGCTCTTCTGACGATGTGAAGCGTCGCTCTTCCGACGCTGTGAAACGTCGCTCTTCCGACGCTTTGAAGTGTCGCTATTTCGACAAAACGGAAAAAATATTTAAAAAAAATAAATGTCGCTCAACTGCAGTCAGAAATTGTAAGAAATGACATTGAAGTTGACAAAGATTTTTTTGGGTACAAAAAATTCTCACGTTTTTTTATTGCAATGCCAAACATTTTAAAATTGGACCGGTGTATTTCAACTGATGGTAAAACTTGGATATATTATGCATATCCAAAATTCACAAAGACTTCCAAAACTAAAGCAAAGTCAGTACCAATTGAGTTAGTTGATGGACTGAAAGAGAAGGATAAAAGAGATGAACAAGTGGAGGCTACAGGGAAATCCTCAAGTTCATTTCCTAAATTAAACTCAGAGGATTATGTTATTGGTGAAGAATCAACCCATTTTGCATAGGAGAAAGTGAAAAATGCGGCTGCCAGCGGGGAACAGTCTGATGACATTCAAGACCAAACATCCATATGAGAAACTAATGCACTTGATTTGGGCATTAAGAAGACATGTAGCCTCTTTCCAACATCTAAACTATCACAGAGAAATCAATCAAAGTTATAGATAAATCCAAAGAAAATGTTGAGTCAACTTATATGAAGAAAACCATCAAATTGGTTCTATGTTTAGAAAGTGAGCAATTGATCTAACTATGTTGTTGCATTGAAATCAAAACCTATGCAAGAAATACGTATCAGAAAAAAGGAGTAAGAATTTTATTGTATATATATATATTCAAATAATTTCAATGCATAGGATTCCTCTAATCCTTAAGCTCTGTTATTATGATTACAAAGAATTGAATGCTATATGATGCCATATTTATGATCTAAACTCATGTATACAAATGATGAATGTATAAAGTTTTGAAGTGTATTTGTCATCAAATGAGGAAAGCCCTTGAAGCTCTTCAATAATATGGTTGGAAATAATCATATTTATCAATAATATGTTGATCAAACGAATATCCACAGTCTCATTATGATATCAGTGTAGCATCAATTCATCATGATCTAATCGTGAGAAAACCCTTGATTTTATAACTTAAATGATAAACCCCTGTTTCCCAAATAGATTTATTCCCTAGAGTGACGAGTCTAGCTGACTTGGGCCCTATCACGACTAGGTCACAATGGCATCCAGCCTAACAGGTGTTTTAAACCAAACAACACCTACACTGTCTATTGACACACAGGAATATGCACAGAAGACAATACACAGGAACAACTGCTTACCCTTAAGCTGCCCTTCTTCTTTGCAGATCTATTGACATCAACAAGGTGGTATTCATGCATAATCCAATTAGTCTTGTTTCCTTTAGGTGCTTTTCCGACATAGAAAACTAGAGCCTCATTGATTCCAACACGCCTATTGCTGCCCTTAGAAATGATGGGTTTATCTGCACCTATGGCTTTCTAGTATCCTGAGCCAGCAACCCTGTTGGGGCGAGAACCATTTGGATACTTCCTGTCTCTGGGAGTGAAGAAATACCACTCCTTTTCTCCAAAAAAAGGCCTTTTCTGCAAGAATTGGAAACGTGTATCAGACCAGAGCAAATACAATTTAAAATAACTCAAAGGAAATAAGAATGAAAAACAAGCATTTCGCATTGCAGGAACATGACATGGGCATAAATATGAAAGAACACTATAAAAATATGACAGAAGAAAACCCCTGTCCATATGATAGTCCATACCCACAAATAAAAATGAGATGATTCATTTTGAGATTGAAGGTTTCCATATCAAGCAAAGAGACATATCCAAGTATTAGTCCTAAGACATGGAAGGGCATTCATTTGCAGATTTGGGACATTAAAGAATTCATTTTTGAGAGGTATATATAACTCACACACATTTATGTAATGCCCATCTTACACTGGAAAAACCCCAATTTTAACAGATTAGCCTTTACAGGCAGTGTAACCTAAAAAAGGCATGTTCAGCAAGAACCAAACTCAACCAAAGTTGTATGTTTAAAAAGGAACAGCATCAAGATCACAGCTCAAATAACCTCAACGACAAACTCTAATCCCCATGGAAAGTAGTGAATTTACAGTGCAAAATCCTATTGCTTTGGAATTAGTAGTGGATTGAAACAGAAGGGTCCTAGCTTGAGCTGACTAGTCACATCCAAACCTCAATGGAACAGCAATCGGGAAAACTACATAACCAATATACAGTTAAATAGAAAGAAGATCCACCGCTCCACTGTCCTATATATAAGGATCTAAGCTTGGACTAACGAGCTTCTACCCTCCACTTTTAGTCCCTTGATCTTTCTACCCACTTGGATCCCGTTATGGAAGTGTATTTATAGCAAGTGAAAGCATGGATTTAAACAAAATGGATTGAAGATTTGAATTGGTCATTCCAAATCTTCAAAGGTATAGAAAGAACAAGGATGCCTAATAAGCATATAGAGCTTGCAAGCTCAAATTATAAAAGAAAAAAGCTGCAAGTAACAAGATCAATATAAATTTCTCTCAACTGACACCATCTACAAATTAGAACCTTTTGTAATAGAGGAAACTCTAAATAAACAACAAACCCAATGAGAAACAGAAAAGCCCAGTCAGAAACACAAATTCCAATCACAAACATAAAAGCCCAGTCCCTTCTATTATTTTAGCTTGATGGATGTTCTAAATATGTTGCGACATTCTATTCTCTGCATTCTTCTTATATGAGAAACTAATGCACTTGATTTGGGCATTAGGAGCTATCTAGAACCAAAATAAAAATTGTGAATGGATAAATAGAAGATACCTGAAGCTCATTTTATTACTGCCTTCTACCAAAGAGAAAAATCAAAAAATGGGGATACTTGTCTATGAGACATTTCCCTTTCATGAAAACTATAAAAAAATAGATCATTAATACAGTCCCTAGGAAATCCTTCCAGTCCATCAGGATACTCCTGAATCTGTGAGCCACTTCTCTTTCGGAATACCCTTCAAACAATACACCAAGCACAAGAGAGGCCCAAGGCAAATTATCATGATAAATACTAGAGTTTCTACTTCATGGTACTCCAAGGTCTGTGAAATATTGTACCAACAAAGAGGCTGACCAAAAGACAACCTGGGTAAGCTGTCAAGGAGGATAAACTTTGATGACATTGAAAAGATAAATCTTTATTCATTAGAAGTTACATGGCTGCCACTCAAGATTGCACAGGAATCACAATACCAATAGCTACAACTTTCACAAAACTATGAAAATTTCGACAGATAATTTTGGACTTAGTATGAAAATGTGTAATAGGGTGTGTTATAAATTATAATGTGGCTAAGAGGATTAAAAAATGTGCAACAGGGTTTGATAGCATATTGTTGTAGACATTTTAATATTATGCCTCCTAAAGTTGAGTCTATTAAGTGTTAATTATTATTGTACTTGTTGGATAATTAGACATGGGTAAGTCACCTGTAGCATCCTCGCATTTCTATACATGTGTTAATAGAGATAGAGGGAAGCTTTTGTAATCATTCAATCTTTAAAAGACTTGGCATGAGTCAATTTGGGGAATTGAAGCTAGTGTGAACCCCCCTCTTCTCAAACCGGAGAAAACATCATGGAGGTTAAGGGCGATGGTAAGAAGAGAAAGTTGGACGAGGAAGCTAATGGCACCACTCTACAACTCTCGAAGGACGATCTACACTCGTTGTTGGAGCCACTGAGCAAAGAGTAGTTGATCTCTTTGATGGTCAATGCAGGTTCTTCATACCCTACAATTGCAGAAGAAATTAAAGATGTTGCAAGCAAGGACCCTGCTCATTGGAAGTTGTTTGTGCGTGGATTGGCTTGGGAGACTTCTTCACAGACCCTATGTGATGCATTTGAACAGTATGGGGAGATTGAATAAGGCGATGTTATTATAGATAAGACATCAGGACAGTCACGAGGATTTTGCTTTGTTACATTTAAGAATATGGATTCTGCTCATAGGGCATTGAAAGAGCCTAGAAAGACTATTGATGGGAGGATTACTGTAAGCAATCTGGCAGTGGCAAGCACAGGTCCTAGTCAGATTACGGATCAAGCTCAAAGGAAACTTTACATTGGTGGTCTTTCATACGACACGGCCAATGATAAGCTTTTAGAAGTTTTTTTCCAAATATGGAGAGATAGAAGAAGGTTCGATTGCATATGATAAGAATACCAACAAATCTAGGGGATTTGTATTTGTGACTTTCAAGACTGTGGAGGCTACAAAGCGGGCTCCATATAACCAAACAAAAACATTGATGGAAGGATTGTTACTGTGAAACTTGTATTTGATGGCCAGAAGGAGAAGCTATCATCACAACCTGCAGAATCTCCACAAATGCAGTCAATTCCACAGATGTAGACAACTTATGGAACAAACTATCCAAGCCTAAACTCATATCATAGGCCAAGGCCACAGGTACCAGCGTCTGCACCACCACCAATTGGTTACTCGGCATATCTGTCGGGCCTTACAGCATATGGATCTCAGCCTCCTCCATATACAACACAACCTACATACGGAGGAATTTCATCTGCTTCTCAATATGGTGTTATAAGCTCCACAACACCATATAGCTCAAACCAGTATGCAAAATATGCAACATCACTTCAAGATCCACGACTGGTTCCATCAGGATTGCACACAACAGGTGCTGGAGCAGGTCTCGGTCCAGACTACCCATACTATGGTTCATCTGGAACTGGCTTTTGATCAATCAATTTTTTTATTGAGAAATATGTTCAACAAATCAATGGCAGTTAGTTTGGGATTCTACATGCATTAACAATTTAACTGGATTGTCAAGCTATACTACTGGAGTCCACTTGATAGCAGTCTACTCACTATTTTAAATGTCCACTGGATTGTTGTGACTTTTGATGAATGTTAAGAAAACCAATGTTGCACACTGTTTGAGCTCAATTTTCTAAAATTTTGTTTCAGTAAGAAGAAATTCGTTATCATATATGTTATCAGTGGAGTTTTCTAACCAATGTACTCTCACTGAGTAGTTTTGATTCTATTTGAATTTAAGTTGGTGGCATGCTATTATCTGAAAAAATGAACCCCACCTCCCCCTTTTGCAGAGAGGTATACCTTACCAACTATGTGAATATGGGGGTATACGTGGCCATGGACAATTCACAAGAATTCAATATTCATTTAAAATGTTTGCCAGCTCAAGTTTGATGTGGGAGAAAAGTCCTGCACGATAGTGCCATGACTCACCAAACTGAAGTCTAGGGCTCGCTCACAGTCTAAGTTTCGAAGGTACAAAGTTCAGACCAGTCAAGTGACAGCTTCAGTGCTGGTACAACCCTTGTTGTACTTTAACACGAGTTTCCTTAAGCGACCTTCAAGTCTGCGATCATTATAAACCCTGTATCCCTGAGCAATTGACATCTTCAAGCAATAAAGGAAGAAGCCCAACTCCTTTGTTTCACTGAATAATCCACATCTTCGTGAAATAAGGCCTGACTATATTGCTATATAATCCAATTTTTCTAGCGATATATCACTAGTAAATAATATTTTTGTAGCGATAAAGGAAGGAGATGATTTCACGTATCACTGGAAATGATCTTCTTGGAGCGATAAAGGAGAGAGCACAAATCCTATGTATTGCTGGAAAATGATCTTTATGGAGCAATAAAGCAAGGGCTCGATTCCTTGTCACTGGAAAATGTGAATCTTGGAGTGATAGGCTCCAAGTCTGCAAAGCTAGAAATTATGAATTACATGGTTATAAGGCCTCTAAAACTGGAGAATTTATAGTCTCGAATGATAGGATTGAATCCCAGGCCTTGTTTTTGGAGACGTGAAATTTCAAAAATGTTAAGCGTTATGGCTAGTTCCCTTCTGCTTAGAAATTGAACTCCTATGTACATATTGCCATCAAAGAGACTAATGGGCATAAAAGTAACATGCATTTGCGGGCAGAGTCACTGGCCCTACAGCGAAATTGAACACGCGACCTTCATCCTGCACTGGATCTGAGAATCCTGTTCGTGGGGTTGCAGAAGATGGTGCCACGGCTGTGCAGTTGATAGACAGGGTTTTGCGTGATGGGTTGTGGGTTTTTTCTCTCAGGTATAAGGATGATGTGCATAGCTTGGTACCTCTGAAGACCAGTATGGGCATAAAGGGTTATCAGTTTTTTATGTAGGGTTATCAGTTTGACAGAAAGGGTTGATGAGTTCAGGATTCAGAAATGGGCTATCAGCAAACTAAAACAAAGAGAAACCAAACAACTATTGCCGCGGATGCAAACAAGAACTTCTGAGAAACCTAAAGGGCATTGCATTATCATTGGATAAACACAGAAACTTAACTTACTGCATCCTTCCACCAAACCTGCGACAGTATGGCCGCATCCTTCCTCCAAACCTGCAATAGTATGGCTGCATCCTTCCTCAAAACCAGCAACAGTATGGCTGCATCCTCTCTCCTTCCCTGGACAAACCATGCAACCGGAGGGAAATGAACGAGGGAAATTAAAACTTTTGATATTTGAAAATTTTAGACATTTTGAAGAGGGAAATTAAAACTTTTGATATTTGAAAATTTTTGACATTTTGAAATGAAATACGTGTGTTTTTTAAGTCCACTCAAATTCCATTAAATAAAATGTGCGAGACTTTTCTTGGGGTTAATAAGGGATTTGGGTAAATAAGTGGTATTGTTGATTATAAATAATTATTAATGAGGTTAGACCTAAAACATTTATTTAAATTATTAGTTATATAAAATTGTTGAATTTTTATTTCATAAACTAGGGATTTTGGTTGATTTTTTAATCTAATTATGTGATATTAAAGATGAATTATGGTAACTTAAAAATAAGTTTTATGTGGTTAAAAGGGAAGTAGTAATGTTATGGTATGAATGATTATTTTCAATGAAATTTTTGGTTTAGTAAGGATAACTCATCGAACGAAACGGCCCGACCCAAACGCACCCGGTCGGGCGACCTCGCACGACGTGACACGGCGTGCCCGACCGAACGATGCCACAAGGGAGAAAACGGAAAACGGGCCCCCCAAACGTGCACAAGGCACTCGGGTGGTCACAACTTAGCAAAACTGATACGGGCACCCTCGAATGAAACGGCCCGACCTGAACACGCCGGATCGGGCTACGACCTCACATGGCGCGCCCGAACGAATGATGCCACAAGGGAGAAAACAGAAAACGGGCCGCCCGAACGTGCACAAAGCACCCGGGCAGTCACAACTTACCAAAACTGACATGCGGGTGCCCTCGAACGAAACGGCCCGGCCTGAACCCGCTCGGTCGGGCGACCTCAAATGGCGCGACACGACAAACAATGCCATAGGGGAGAAAACGGAAAACGGGCCGCCCAAACGTTCACAAGGCACCCGGGCAGTCACAACTTAGCAAAACTGATACGGGCACCCTCGAATGAAACGACCCGACCCGAACACGCCCAGTCGGGCGACCTCACACGGTGCGACACAGCGCGCCCGACCGAATGATGCCACAAGGGAGAAAATGGAAAATGGGCCGCCCGAACGTGCACAAGGCACCTGGGCGGTCACAACTTAGCAAAACTGATACGGGCGCCCTCGAACGAAACGGCCCGACCCGAACGCGCCCAGTTGGGTGACCTCACATGGTGCGACACGACGCGCCCAAATGAATGATGCCATAAGGGAGAAAACGAAAAATGGGCCACCCAAACGTGCACAAGGCACTCGGGCGGTCACAACTTAGCAAAACTGATATGGGCGCCCTCGAACGAAACGGCCCGACCCGAACGTGCCCGGTCGGGCAACCTCACATGGCACAACACGGCGTGCCCGAACGAACGATGCCACAAGGGAGAAAATGGAAAGCGGGCCACCCGAATGTGCACAAGGCACCCGGGCAGTCACAACTTAGCAAAACTGATACGGGTGCCCTCGAACGAAATGACCCAACTCGAACGCGCCCGGTCGGCGACCTCACACGGCGCGACACAGCGCGCCGGACCAAACGATGCCACAAGGGAGAAAACGGAAAACGGGCCGCCCGAACGTGCACAAGGCACCCGAGCGGTCACAACTTAGCAAAAGTGCCGATACGGGCGCCCTCGAACGAAACGGCCTAACCCGAATGCGCCCGGTCAGGCGACCTCACATGGCGCGACACGACGCACCCAAACGAACGATGCCATAAGGGAGAAAATGGAAAACGGGCCACCCGAACGTGCACAAGGCACCCAGGTGGTCACAACTTAGCAAAACTGATACGGGCGCCCTCGAATGAAATGGCCCGACCCGACCCAAACACACCCGTTCGGGCGACCTCACATGGCGCGACACGGCGAACGATGCCACAGGGGAGAAAACGAAAAACGGGCCACTCGAACGTGCACAAGGCACCTGGGTAGTCACAACTTAGCAAAACTGATATGGGCGCCTTTGAACGAAACGGCCCAACCGACCGAACGAACCAGATCAGGCTGCGACCTCACGCAACGCGACACGGCGCGCCCAAACGAACGATGCCACAAGGGAGCAAATGGAAAATGGGCCGCTTGAACGTGCGCACCCAGGTGGTCACAACTTAGCAAAACTGATACGCGGGCGCCCTTGAACGAAACGGCCCGGCCCGAACTCGCCCAGTCGGGCGACCTCACACGGCACGACACGACGAACGATGCCACAGGGGAGAAAATGGAAAACGGGCCACTCGAACATGTAGAAGGCACCTGAGCGGTCACAACTTAGCAAAAATGATATGGGCGCCCTCGAACGAAACGGCCTGACACGAACGCGCCCGGTCGGGCGACTTCACATAGCACACCCGACCGAATGATGCCACAAGGGAGCAAACGGCAAATGGGCTGCACGAACATGCACAAGGCACCCGGGAAGTCACAACTTAGCAAAACTGATATGGGCGCCCTCGAACGAAACGACCCGACCCGAATGCACCCGGTTGGGCGACCTCACACAGTGCGACACAGCACACCCGAACGAACGATGCCACAAGGGAGAAAACAACAAATGAGCCACCCAAATGTGCAAAAGCTGGCACCCAGGCGGTCACAACTTAGCAAAACTGATACAGGCGCCCTCGAACAAAACGACCCGACCCGAATGCGCCCGGTCGGGCGACCTCACACAGCGCGACACAGTGCGCCCGACCGAATGATGCCACAAGGGAGAAAACGGCAAACGGGCCGCCTGAACGTGCACAAGGCACCCGGGTGGTCACAACTTAGAAAAACTGATACGGGCGCCCTCGAACGAAATGGCCCGACCCGAACGCGCCCGGTCGGGTGACCTCGCACGGCCCGACATGGCGCGCTCGACCGAACGATGCCACAAGGGAGAAAATGACAAACGGGCCGCTCGAACGTGCACAAGGCACCTTGGCGGTCACAACTTAGCAAAACTGATACGGGTGCCCTCGAATGAAACGACCTGACCCGAACGTGCCCGGTCAGGCGACCTCACACGGCGCGACACGATGCACCAGAATGAACGATGCCACAAGGGAGCAAATGGAAAATGGGCCACTCGAACGTGCACAAGGCACCTGGGCGGTCACAACTTAGCAAAACTATTACATGCGCCCTCGAAAAAACGACCGGACCCTAACGCGCTTGGTCGGGCGACCTCACATGGCGCGACACAGTGCGCCAGACTGAACAATGCAACAAGGGAGAAAATGGAAAATGAGTCGGTCGAACGTGCACAAGGCACCCGGGCGGTCACAACTTCGCAAAACTAATACGGGCGCCCTCGAATGAAACGGCCCGACCCCAACGCGCCCGGTCGGGCGACCTCACATGGCGCGACACGACGCGCCCGAACGAACGATGCCACAAGGGAGAAAATGGCAAACGGGCCACCTGAACGTGCACAAGGCACACGGGTGGTCACAACTTAGCAAAACTTATATGGGTGCCCTCGAACGAAACGGCCCGACCAGATCAACGTGTCAAGTCGGGCGACCTCACACGGCGCGACATGGCGCGCCCGAACGAACGATGCCACAAGGGAGAAAACAGAAAACGGGCCACCTGAACGTGCACAAGGCACCCGGGTGGTCAAAACTTAGCAAAAATTATACGGGCGCCCTCAAACGAAATAGCCTGACCCGAATGCGCCCAGTCAGGCGACCTCACACGGCGCGACACAACGTGCCCGACCGAATGATGCCACAAGGGAGCAAAGAGCAAACAGGTCGCCTGAACATGCACAAGGCACCCAAGTGGTCACAACTTAGCAAAACTGATACAGGCGCCCTCGAACGAAACACCCCGACCCGAACGCGCCTAGTCGGGCGACCTCACATGGCGTGACACGACGCACCCGAATGAACGATGCCACAAGGAAGCAAACGGGAAACGAGCCACCTGAACGTGCACAAGGCACTTGGGTGGTCACAACTTAGCAAAACTGATACGGGCGCCCTCGAACGAAACGGCCCGACCCGAACGCGCCCAGTTGGGTGACCTCACACGGCGCGACACAGTGCGCTCGACCAAACGATGCCACAAGGGAGAAAACGGCAAACGGGCCACCCGAACGTGCACAAGGCACCTGGGCGGTCACAACTTATCAAAACTAATACGGGCACCCGGCGAACAATGCCACAAGGGAGCAAACGGCAAACGGACCACCCGAATGTGCAGAAGGCACCCGGGTGGTCACAACTTAGCAAAACTGATACGGGCGCCCTCCAACGAAACGGCCCGACCCGAACGCGCCTGGTCGGGCGACCTCACACGCCGCGACACAGCACGCCTGACCGAACGATGCCACAAGGGAGAAAACGGCAAACGGGCCCCTCGAACGTGCACAAGCTGGCACCCAAGCGGTCACAACTTAGCAAAACTGATACGGGCACCCTCGAACAAAACGACTCGACCCGAATGCGCCCAATCGGGCAACCTCACACGGTGCGACACGACGCACCCGAACGAACGATGCCACAAGGGAGAAAACAACAAACGGGCCACTCGAACATGTACAAGGCACTCGGGCAGTCACAACTTAGCAAAACTGATACGGGCGCCCTCAAACAAAACAACACGACCCGAACGCGCCCGGTCGGGCGACCTCACACGGCGCGACACAACGCGCCTGACCGAATGATGCCACAAGGGAGAAAATGACAAACGGGCCACCCGAACATGCATAAGCTGGCATCGGGCAGTCACAACTTAACAAAACTGATACGAGCACCCTCGAACGAAATGGCCCGACCCGAAGGCACCCGGTCGGGCGACCTCACACGGCGCAACACGACGCGCCCGAACGAACGATGTCGTAAGGGAGTAAACGGAAAATGGGCCACCCGAACGTGCACAAGGCACCCAGGTTGTCACAACTTAGCAAAACTGATACAGGCGCCCTCGAATGAAAAGGCCCGACCTGACCCAAACGCGCCCGGTAGGGCGACCTCACACGGCGTGCCCGACCGAACGATGCCACAAGGGAGAAAACGGAAAATGGGCCGTCCAAACGTGCAGAAGGCACCCGGGTGGTAACAACTTAGCAAAACTAATACAAGCGCCCGAAGTGCGCCAAGAGAGTAAACTGCTGTTTATAGTCAAAATATTATTAAGGGTAAATAATATTTGACTTCCATATTTTTAGGAGATCAGTCTAAAAATAGCCTGGGTCCTAAAAAATAGGGTCTCATCTATTTTTACCGACATGTCGCATCCATCAAGAATCTCCAAGTAGAATTCCCAAATTATGCTCCGTGTGTCTAAAAATAGACATAGTCTAAAAATAGACTTTGCGCCAGAATTTGCCTGCGGGCCCACTTAGTGAAGGAGACTTCATTTCACTAAGCTCCATCATCTTGTTGCATTCTCAACAAGCGCCCTCGAATGAAACGACCCGACCCGAACACGCCCAGTTGGGTGACCTCAACAAATGGGTTGCATGAACCTGAACAAATGGGTTGCACGAACGTGCACAAGGCACACGTGCAGTGACAACTTAGCATTTTTTATACAACCTCCCTTAGTCGATGATCCAACTCGAACATGTTTCCTATGGCGCCCTCACTCGGCATGACCTGACCTGCCTGAACAAAGGGCACATGAGGGAGAAAACGGAAAAAGGATCGCACAAATGTGCACAAGAAACATTAGTGGCCACAACTTAACATTTTTTATATGACCACCCTCACATGACCAAACCCAACCCGCCTCGACCCGACCCGCTCGAATGTGTTTCCTTGGGCGCCCTCACAATATGGCACGACCCAACCTGACCTGACCCGAACGTGTTTCCTTGGGCGGCATCACACGACTCGACCCGACCCACCAGAACACGTTTCCCTGGGCTCCCTCATGACACGGCCCAACACGACCAGACCCAGTCGAACATGTTCCTTGGGTGCCCTCACATGACCCGACCTAACCCAACCCTCTCGAACATGTTTCCTTGGGCGCCCTCATGGTACAACACGACCCAACCAGACCCGACTCGAATGCATTTCCTTACACGACATCACACAACCCAACCCGACCCGACCCGCCTGAACATCGAAGGCACGAAGGAGAAAATGACAAATGGGTCGCATGAACGTGCACAAGGTACACGGGTGGTCACAACTTAGCATTTTTGATACAGATCGACCTCCCTCACACGATTTGCCCCGAACGAGTTTCCTGTGGTGAAATACTGACACTTGTCTCCAAACGTCGCAATACTGACACTCAAGCCTCATCATATAATGTATGACACCCTATAAGGAGTGGTATTGAAAATATGAAGAATATGACATAGGGGATGACTATATAGAAGATGACTCTACCACTAGGATAATTAGTCAAGGTAAATTTGACTAGTTATACTAAAGGATTGTTGGAGTAGAAAATTGTCATGGGTACCACATATTTTCGAGGTAGCTAGGAATCTAATATTTATAAGTCAAATGGGTGATGCAATCATGCATATCATATTTAAGAAGGATTCATGTAAGATGATTCGTGGTGTGATGGTGTTGATAAGAGGTGTTCAGATTGGTATATTATACAAGTTGTAAGGGCATATTGACCAAAGTGGTTGCAATAGTGCAAATGTTCATAAAAATTATGGGTCAAACCTCTTGTTTAGTCAACAAGACCAGGTTGTAGCATTAAAAGATGTGAAAATAATTTGACTTATGCAAAGCAAAGGTATGATTAAATTTTTGTATAGTAACTCTCTAAAAGTCGCTTTATGTGAATATTGTATTTATGGGAAACAAAATCGTGTTAAATTCCCATTTGGTACTACAAGGGAAAAGAGAATTATGGAGTTAATTAATAGTAATGTATTTGGGATAGTACCAATGCAATGACTAGGTCTATCCATATATTATGTTTTCTTCATTGATAATTTCTCCAAGATGACATGGATATATTTCCTAAGGAAGAGGTCTAAGTTTTTCAATAAATTTCAAGAGTTCAAATCTCTTATGGAGAACCAAATAGATAAAAAGGTAAAGGTTATGACAATCGATAACAAAAGTGAATTATATGGTAAATAATTTAAGACACTTTTTATTTCAGTATTGCGACGCTTTTGAAAACACGTTGGAAAAGCGATGTTTTTCAAATAAACGTTGGTCTTGCGACGTTGGGCTTCAAAACGTCGCAAGGCCGACATTTATTTGAGAAACGTCGCTTTTTCGACGTTTTCTCCAAAGCGTCGTAATACCGACGAATGTGTAATAGACGTCGCAATTCCGACGTTTCGTCCCATAGATATCATAATACCGACGAAAATTTTAAAACGTCGCATTTCCGACGACAAACATAAACGTCGCAAAAGCGACGATGTTCCTAAACGTCGATATAGCGACGGTTTGTGGTGGGATTTGAAAATTTGATAGAAATTGGGGAAATTTCCGACAATACGACAAAAGTGTCGAAACTAAAGTGTCAGAATTTCTGCCAAATGTACTAGTGCCTCCTGTTCCCATGAACAAGGAAACTTCTTCATCCATTTTTGGAAACTACCTTCAATTCTTCATTAATTTCAAACTACCTTCATCTACTTATAAATAGAGCACTAATCATAGTGCATAGGGGAGCAAGAATTTGTATTAAGTAGAGTTATGTTGGTGATATCACAGCTCTTGGAGGTATCATGCATGTAGTGTTATGCTGTTGGAGTGATGATGTTGGTGTGATGAGGATGGAACTGAAGTTGGAGTGAGTGACATTGAATTGATTAACTAGTTGTAACTTCTCCTTCTACTTCATAATAAAGACATTTGTTCCTTTCCTAATTCATGTGTCAATGATGTTATATGTGTATTTACAAATGAAATCAATTCAATTTTTTTAACATGCATATATCATTTACCTTTATGTCGTTTTTTGTCTTATGTTTTCCATTGCAGATACCAATCAAGAGAGTTCAGTTTGATTGAGAGCGGCGGAACGACGAAGGGAGGCGAGGAAAAGATAATTGATTACAAGTAGGTTTCCTTCCCTTATCTATTCATTTTAAGGAAAAAGTCAAATATCTTTCTTTTTGTTGTTCTAAGTGCTACCACCACACTTAGGGAAAGCATACTTATCCGTAGGTTTGATTTCCGTAAAACAACATGAATTTTCATGGTTATGGTTTTCATGCATGACGTCATGTTATGTAGTTATTATGGTCATTCATGATGTTAGAATATTTATTATACATGTATAACACTAATTTGGAATGATTTTTCAGACAAGATAAGCCTCCCCTGAACTTCTCTGCGGTATGTTGATTATGTTTATATTTTGGTTTAGATGGCATGATATGCTTGTAGGAGAATCAAAGATGAAAAGAAAAATGATGGACTACAGTTCACGTGACTCTCCCTACAGATCAATTGGGCAGTAAGGAGGTGAATATTATCCTGGTATAGAAGATACATTGAGGAGTTTGAGAGTAGGGATCAAAAGTTGCAAGGAAGGCAATGACAGGAAAGTAGAGGCTCGGGAAAGACTTGCAAGGGCTTAGGAAAAGTAATCATAGGTCAATGCAGTAATCCTTCAGATTTTTTGATACTTACAGAGACAAGGACCATTGAGGATTAGTCAAGAACATAAAGAGAAGACTAATGGGACCTATGGTAGCAGGTATTGGTCAGGATACAAGTTGGATAGAGGGGGCACAGTCACAGGTGGAAGATCATTGGAAACACCTGATAAGAAGACTAGTATGTATGGGTATCATTATAGTTCTTCATCCAGGAGACATCATTACCATCATCACCACTATAATCCTTATAGGAGAAGTGAGTAATTGCCTGAGGATTTCAAGAAATTCAAGCCTCCTACATTTGATGGAGAGATGAAGAAGTCAGAAGATGCAAAGGCATGGTTTCTTGGGATGAAGAAATTATTCAGATTGCATAACTATTTAGATTACATGAAATAAAAAATAGCTACCTTAAGCCTTAAAGTTAAATCATATATTTGGTGGGAAGATGTGAATAATGTCAAGGGCATTCGATAAGAAGATTTGATTTAGGATGAGTTCGAGAGACTCTTTAAAAATAAGTATCTATCTGAGAGATATTATGAAGATAAATCTAAGGAGTTTTATGAGCTATAGATGGGTTCTATGATAGATGATGAGTATACTAGCAGGTTCCTAAAGTTGTTGAGGTGTGTGCCTTACCTAAAATATGAGAAATCAAAGATTCAAAGGTTCATTAGTGGGTTGCCAACAAGATATAGATACTGGATTGAGTTTGATGAGCCTCGGTCACTAGAAGAAGTCATCAAGAAACTTAAGAATTGTTATGAGCAGTCAAAACTTAAAGCTGAGCCTAAGTAGGATTTGAATGGAAATGGGAAACTTAAAGGGAAGTGGCCACCGAAGCGTGGAATACCTCAGGATGTAAGTGAGAAAGAAAATGTATCTCCTTACAAGAAGTTTAAAGTAGCTAAGAAGGGACATAGGTCGCAGCCTGGAGAGCAGCAGAATAGAGGTGATGGTAGGGGACCATTTCAGTGTTAGATATGTGGCAAAGATCATCGCAAGAAGGGTTATCCATTGTACCAGGGTGGCAATCCTCAGATCTATAGTGCTCAGGAAGCACAAACATATGGGGATGTGAACCACAATATTCCTTGGATTTATGTAGTTGTGGAAAATAAGCAGGCATATCACTAGGAATCCATTATTGAGATGGAAGGTAAGCTTTATGGTCGAGTTGTTTCTATTTTGATTAACCCTAAATCTAATTATAGTTATGTTAATCCTGAACTGGTGGATAAGTGTGATTTGAGAAAATAATTGCATGCAGAGTCTTGGTTGGTGCAATTGGCTACAGGTACTAAGGAGAGAGTTCATCACTATACAACAGTTTGTGCATTTGAGCTTAATGGAATTCCTACATCTAGACATCTAAATTTGTTTCCATTGGGATCATAGAGTATGCTTTTGGGTGTGGATTGGTTGTACCTCCACATAACCAAAGTAGATTGTTATGACAAGGCTATTAATTGCCTAAATGATAATGGAGAAAAGAGAGTCTTACAGGGAAAGAATAATCCTACATTGGTGAGGATGGTCACAACTATGCAGGAAAAGCACAGTTGTAGGAAAGGGTGTGTATTGTTTGCAATACATATTTCCAGTGACAAGGGTAAGGATGTTGAGGATGAAAAAACATTCAAAAGGTAACCTTTCTTGCAGCAGTTTCAGGATGTATTCCGAGCATATATTTTGGAGTTACCTCCCCATAGGGAAGTGGAATTTCATATTGATTTGGTAACATGAGAGACACCAACCTCAAAGGCACCTTACAAGAAGAGCGCACTAGATTTAGTGGAATTGAATTTTCAGTTTAAGGAAATTCTTGATAAGGGATAAATTAGGCCAAGTGTATCACCTTGGGGTGAATTAGTGTTGTTCGTGGAGAAGAAGGATGGTACTCCCAGATTTTGCATTGACTATAGGAATTTGAACAAGGTGACCATCAAGAATATGTATTTGTTTCCAAGGATTGATGACTTGGTTGATCAGTTGAAGGGAGCAACAGTGTTCTTAAAGATTGATTTGCGATTAGTATATCATCATGTACGCATCAAAGAAGAGGACATCTACAAGACTTCTTTCTGGAACATGTATGTGCACTATGAGTTTGTTGTGGTTCCTTTTGGTTTTATTAATGCTCCAACTACTTTTATGTGCTTGATGAATAGTGCCTTGCATCCTTATCTGAACAAGTTTGTGATTTTATTCATTGATTTCATATTGATATATTCTAAGAATGAGGAAGAGCATGTCGAACACGGAGCAGCAGCATTGAGATTGCTATGAGAGCATCATTTGCATGCAAAGCATAGTAAATGCAGTTATTTTCAGACAAAGGTACATTACTTGGAACATGTTGTTTTCAAGGAAGGCATTCCATGGACCCGGAGAAAATAGGAGCTATCATGGAATGGGAAGCTCCTAGGAATGTGGATGAGGTTAGATCATACATGGGGTTAGCAGGTTATGATAAGAGGTTAATAAAGAACTTCTCTAGGATTGCCTATCCCATTACTTCTTTGCAGTGAAAATGAAAGAAATTTGAATGGATAGAGGAATGTACAACTAGTTTTGAGCGGCTGAATATGTTTCTTAAAAATTCTCCAATACTCAAGATTGCATATCTGGATAAAAGAGTTCATGGTGTGTACATATTCTTGCAAGAGAGGAATTGGTGGAGTCCTGTTGTAGGAGGGACAGGTAGTATTCTATGAATCAATGAAACTGAATGAGCACGAGCATAACTATGTGACACATGATCAAGAGATCACGTGATCAGGAGATCAAGTCCTATGTGGAAAAATGCTCAAAACTTTAGTTGCTTAGAATTGGTCCAAACTAGATTGACTAGAAAGAGCTCAGAAAAACGATCCTGTAGACGCGAACGGCACTGAAAACCGACGTTGTATGAGAAAGTTATTCAACTTTGAATTTTCTCAATTTCAGTAAAAAAAATGGCCAAATGGACTTTACAAAATATTTTATTAAAAAAAAAGAATATTCCACAGAATATTCTGGGAATATTCTGTGGAATATTTTACAGAATATTATGTGGAATATTCTGCAGGCGGCCAATCAAAGGGCGCCACGTGGCCAGCCCGAAGGCTGCCACGTGGCCCCAAGATTCAAATGAAATGGCGGTTTAAAAGTTTTGTTATGTTCGCGGCAAGGTTCGACCCCGGGTCGGGGTGGTGGCAATGGAACGGCCCAACCAATGGGCCACGAATCAGGTCTTAACAGACTATGGCACGAAGTTTTATTTAAGCTTTGATGTTGGCTTGGGCGGGGCCCGAAAGGGGGCCAGCCCCCTCCACATGTGACCTCGGGGCTCGGAACCCTGGGCTTCAAACAAATGGCGCGTCAAACATTTGGATAAGGTCGTGGTCACGTGATTTACGGCGGGATTGTTTAATATATGGTTGTAACATTAAAATATGTCGTGATAAACTCAAGTATTTAAACGATTTCCGGAGGTTGTGGTCCTATGGACCTTATCCGTCAGCCCCCTCAATTCGGTGGAAAATTGGCGGAGTGCCAAAAATTTAGCGTCGACTCCAATTTTATCGGACTTATCTGGATTTGCTCCACATTTAGTGGAGTTTTTCAAGGGGTAACTGGACAAAAACTTCAGTTGACCATAACTTTGGCTAGGAAAGTCCAATTGAGGCAATTTTTTTTTTGATTTGGGGGTATTGAAGCATTCTGAAGTTGTTGGAACAGGTTGTAGAGCCATCAGGGCACTCTTTCAGCGATTTTATCAGCGAATTTTCTTGTGGAGCCACCAGGGCATGGTGAAAGATTAGTTGTATTGGACTATACTCATCCATTTGAGGTGAATGAATAGTCAATTTTTACTGTTTTCAGTCCTCTGTTTATTAATTTCCAGCTATTTTATCCTTTTGAGGCTTTCCTCACAGTGTAATACTTATTTTTAGCATTAATGAAAGAGGGAAAAGCCTATTTGGAGGCTTTTGTACCCAGCAGAGGTAGCCCAAGAGAGGGGTGAACTGCTTAAACAAATGCTTACTGTTATGCTGTGCATTTTTGCTGCTATATTCCAGATTTTACTACATTAAACAGTAAATTTTAATAAGTCCACTTTTCACAATGAGACTTATACAGTGATCAAAACTCATTTGTTTCACTTCAAACCACATTACTTCCATTGAAGAATACTTGAACTTGGTTATTCACACATAAAATTTGGTTAATGAATACTTTGCAAACATAAACAAATATTTTCATTACCAGATCGATTTAGTGTTTACCTTATATTTCTTTAGGCAGAGCCAGTAAGAGGGCCAGAAGCTTCTGGTTTCATCCTTTCTAGTAAAGGTGAAATAACCAGTAAAATCCCCTACTGTCTATCTCTGTATAAGAAATATTTTGTTCACACATTTTTAGATCAAGGAGGGACAGGTAGTATTCTATGAATCAATGAAACTGAATGAGCACGAGCAAAACTATGTGACACATGATCTTGAGTTGGTAGCTATTATTCATGCTATGAAGATGAGGAGGTGTTATCTTCTTGGCAGGAGGTTTGTATTTATGAGCGACCATAATGAGCTGAGGTACTTGTTTTACCAACCAAATCTGAGTTCCAGGGAAACTAGATGGTTGGCCACACTTAGTGAGTTTTATTTCGAGATCAGATACATTTAAGGGAAAGGAGAACAAGGTTGCAGATGATATTAGCAAAAGAGTACATGTAAATCACATAGCAGTTATGAGCCTGTATGGGACAAATTTACAGGATAAAATCTTACAGGCAGGAAAACAACATGACAGGTACAGGGATCTTAAGCATATGTTACAACATGGTACAGGTGAGTAGGATATGGATTATCATCTCACGGAATATGGCTTGGTGAGATTTAGGGATAGGATCTATGTGTCAGACAACAATGAGCTTAAGAAGCTTATATTGAGGGAGTTTCATGTGAAGCCATATAAAGGTCATCCAGGATATCATAATTCGTTAACAGTTGTGAAGAAGTTCTACTATTGGCTGAATTTGAAGAAGGAAGTGGTTGAGTTTGTGGCTAGATGTTTGGACAGTCAGCAGGTGAACGCTGAGTGTAAGCACCCAGTTGGTTTGTTACAACCTATTTTTATTCCAGAGTGAAAATTTGAGGTCATTTCCATGGATTTCATTACAGGTTTTCCTAGGACATCGAAGCAACATGATTCCATTATTGTTGTGGTTCACAAGTTGACCAAGGTAGCTCACTTCATAATTATTAAGCCTACTTATTGAGCTAGCGAGGTAGCACATGTCTTCATTAGAGATATAGTGCGAATGCATGGTGTTCTAAAGAATATTGTGTTAGATAGAGATTATAAGCTGACTTACAGGTTTTGGAAGGATTTTTTTGTAGATTTGGGTACAAATTTGACCTTAAGGAAAACTTATCATCCGCAAATATATGGACAGAAAAAGAGGGTGAACAAGATTCTTAATGATATGCTAATAATGTATGTCATGCATCAACAACAGAGGTGGGAGGAGTATCTTCCACTGGTTGAGTTTGCTTACAACAATGGTATCAGGAGTCACTGATGATGATTTTGTTTGAGGCACTCTATGGGAGGAGTTGTAAGACTCCTATCAGTTGGAGTGATCTAGTGAATTTGGTACTAATTGGGCCGGGCATGTTGGTTGAGAAGGAATAGGAAATGTAGGTTATCAAGAAGAATATAAAGGTAGCACAAGATATACAGAAGAGTTATGCAAATCAACAAATGGAATTTAAGGAGTTTCAGGTTGGGGAACATGTGCACTTGCACATCAAGCCCAGGAGGAGCTCCTTAAGGATTGGATCATGTGCCAAGTTGGCACCTAGGTATTGAAGGCCTTTTGAGATCCTTGAGGGGATTGGAACAATGGCCTACATACTTGCACTATCTTCGACAGTGAAATTCCATGAGGTTTTCCATGTTTCAATGCTTAAAATATATGTAAAGGATGTTGATCATGTCATTGATTGGTCTATATTGTAGGTGGAGATAGAAGGATAATTCCAATTGGAACCTTAGTGAATATTGCAGTGTAAATAGCTCATGCTTTGGAACCTAGCAATCAAGCAAGTAAAATTTCAGTGGAAGCACTTTGGGCCCGATGAAGCTACAAGGGAGATGGTTCATCAGATCCGGGGTATCCTTAATTATTTGTCGGTGGAGGAAAATGAGTTTTTGGCATATGTAAATATTTATGTATGGTTATTATTGTAGATACCACAATGAGCTATGTTATTATAAAGCTCCAATAAGCGGCATCGTTTTCATTTTTTCATATCTGTCATGATGGTTTTTATTTTGAGCAGGTTGTTCATTGTAAATATTGCATTGAGCTAAGTTATAAAGCTCCATATGCAGTAAGTTTTGGTTTTAAGCAGTTTTGTTTGTTGTAGGTGTCAAATAACACCGAGGATAGTGTTCCCCTAAGGGGGAGGGGTATCTAATAAAATTAATAAATTATAAATACGACCAAAGTCATGGGACACATATTCCAAGCTGAATGTTGGGAAAAACATCCTAGTGGGCATCACTTGTTGTTTATTATGGCTAAGGGGAAAATGGAAAAGGAAATGGAAAATACTTTGAAAAGATAAAAAGGTATTATTGGAATTTTATATATGAAAATAAAGGAAATTAGGAGAAAATGAAGGTGAAAGGTCGTAGGTTTCATTTGAGAAGAAAAATTAAGGAAAATAGAGGAAAAATGAAGAAACTAGAGGAATGAATAATGAAAAGGATTCAGAGCATCATTTTGGGGCCTTCTGTCAGTATAGTTTTGGAATTGGTTTCAGAGAGGAGAAGATCACCAAGAGGAGAAAACAAGAAAACAAGCCAAGGAAGGAAAAGGAAAATAAGGATCAAGCAAGGAAAGGTTGGATCAAGTAGCTTCAACAATATTACTTGCAGGATTGCATGTATGATTTCCTAGCTGGTTTTGGCATGCATGGTATATGCATGTGTGTAGTTATTTCAGTTTCTTTCATTGGAATGATTTTTTCCTGGTTTGACAATGGTTTCAACCTTTCCTTGCCATTTCCGGATAGCCATGGTGTGATAGGATTCATTCTTGGTCGAGTTTTGGATTTCTGAAAGGTTTTGGATAGGGGTGAGGTGCTCTCAGGAAAATCCCAAGGGTTGGGGGTGGAGATGGTTTTCTCTGGAAAACCCTCAACAGGTTGGTGGAGATAGGAAAATTCCTCAAGGGATGGTGAAGGAATTCTGAGGCATCCAACCTTGGTTCGGTTTTTTAATCTCAAAACCGGTTTAGGTGAGATTGCGGTAGTGTGAGGATGGAGGTGGTTTAACCTATGGATTCCCTTGGTTTTTTATATCGGTTTATCCCATGAGATCCCACATTTATGCTTGGAATATGGCACGAGGGTGATTGGTTGAAAGAAATATTTGGTTCATCTCAATCTATGGTCCGGTGGTATGTGGAAGCCCCTGACTTGGTTGGATTTTGTCTATGATTGATAAGAGATATCTTACCTTTTAATTCATGAGTAATTATACTTTTTATTATGTGGATTTAATGATTGTCCTATCATTGTTTTTTATATGGTTATATGTTTGTTATAAGTATGGTTTTATGACATATTCAAGTTATGGCTCTTAACATTTTTTTACTTGTAAATGACTCGTTAATGAATGCATGACCTAATAGATGTTATGGAAGATATTGTGAGAGGGAAATATACCTTCTTGATTTTTCTTAGATAAGTTTCAGAAATCTATGTTCAGATATGCATTCATGACATGGAGATTTCTTATTCACTATGTGTTTGACGAAATGATTGTCATGGTTATATTGAGTTAAGTCAAGCACTTTATTAAGTTATGTGTTAGAGGCTTTGTCCTTGTGTCATTTATAATTATGGAAAGTTATATCAAGTTCTAGGCAGAGGTATGGAGGCAAGCCTTGAAAAAGTGGCTTAAATCCCATAGTTGTTGGCACAGAACTCGGTGAAAATTACTGCAGCCGCTCCCTTGCAAGCTCACGAATGAGACTAGAGGGTTATAGTTGAATTTAGGTAGTGTTATGTCAGCGTCTGAGATTCCATATCAGTGAAAAATAAAGTTAACTCAAGGCTTGGGCACCTGGAAGGGTGGTTTAGTCTTTGGGGATCTTGTAGCACCTAAGGGAAGTCAATAAGGTCTTATTTTTTTGACTCCATTTCATTAAGGTTGTATAGGAGGTTGAGTCATGTCATAGTAGCCCTCAACTCATGTTTACCCAAATAGGCCAGTTAAAGTCAGTAGATATGGGAGGTGGCGATACAACTGTTACTATACATAATCTGGATATTCAGGAGATAAATAATATTAGAATTTTTTTCTTTTTCAAATATCGAAATTTAACTCAAGGCTCAAATGTCTAGGGTTTCATTTGAAGCCTAATTTTTATAGACTTGAATATTGGTTCTTGACCTTAAAAAATTTGGAAAAGAGGCTCTCTCGTTGGAGCCACAGATGGATTTCAAGAGTTGGTTGATTAGTGTTAATTAAATCGGTGCTTGAAGTGATCCTTTTCTATTAGATGTCCTTGGAATGGATCCCAAAGGGTTTATTGGAAAAGGAAAGAAGGATCTACTTTAAATTTCTTTTGGAAGGGACATAGGAGTCCTTTGTATTACCATGGGTAAAATGGTCGACGATTTCACTCCCTTAGCTCTTGGGGGAATGGGGTTTAAAAAAAATCTTCTTATTTTCAAAATCCCTAGTAGCTAAATCTAGGTGGAGACTTATAACTACATCCAACTTATGGATGGACGTTTTCATTGAGAAGTACATCACATCTGATTCCCTGGAGGATTGGATTAGGTGCCCCAATTAGGCTAGAGGTAATATCTCAACAGTTAGGAGGTTAGTGTTGAATTCCTTAGACTTAATCACGTCAAGGATCACATGGAAGGTCGGGAGTGGACACAGAGTCAAATTAGGTTATGAACTATGACCGAGGAGCGAGGAAATTCATATTCTATCACAAAATATCATTGACCACCTACAGGATGAAGGATATACTAGAATTAATCATATCGGAAATCCTGTTGCAACTAATTTGTGGGTACAGGGTTGGTTTTCACTAGTGGACTTGAACATCCCCAAGGGAATGTAAACAAAATGGATACGATATTTGGATGCAATGGAAAGAGCTCATATCAGATTGAATGCCCAAGAGAACGAACTTGCTTGGTCTTCTCTTCTTGGAATTTATACTCCAAAGATGGGATACATTTTTCTGAATGTTATGGCACATTTGGCTGAACACGAGTGGTGGTGGGAGGCAATTTGGAAGGAAGAATGCCCTTAGAAATAGAAGTTGTTGTGCTGGTGTATCATGGCAAACAAAGTTCCTAATTGGGAGGGGATGCAATATAGGTTTGTAATTGGGTCAGGTTGGTTTTCACTATGCAAAGGGGGAGATGAAACAATTGACCACCCTTTTATGTCGTTCCAATTCACCAATAGGTCTGGAATGATTGTAGAACAAGTATGGGTTTACATTTTACTTGGGAAGGGACAAATTTGGCAGCTACCTCGCATGGTTGGGCTCATGATTGGGTGAACAAATTAATTAAGGTGCTTCCTCTTATTTTTTATTGGGGAATATGACATGCCAGGAACAAGGAAAATTTTCGAGGTCTTAGTCTCATATCTTTTCCCGAGAAAATTTTCACTGAGGACCTTGTTATTCTCAATCACTATCCACTAGTCGAAGATCAGTTGAAAATTTGACATGTTTTTTAATAAACTCCAGACAAATAAATTCCTTGGGGATACTTCGATGGGGCTTCATAAGGGGCAGGAGCCCAAGCAGGAGGGTATTTTGTTCTTAACTTGTCTGAACAACATGCTTTTCATGTTAAAATCGAAATGGGATATATTACAAACATTTGGGCTGAAACACGTGCATGCAGATCTTTGATTGCATTTCCCATTGAGAAGGGATGTGACAGGGTTTAAATTTATGGTGACTCTAAGTTGGTGGTTAAAGGGGTAAATGTTGTTCAACATTGCAGGAACATAACTTTGGTTAACATTGTGGAGGATAATTGAAATATTAGTCTTTCTTTTACAGAATTCTCTTGTAGGTACATCTACAAGGGAAGGAACTAAGTAGCTGACAGACTTTCTAAGGACGACATTCTCCTGGATAGGGGGCTTTGGTAGATAACTGAGATTTGAGGTCAAGGCCAATCCGAGTTTTACCCATTACAGGAATTTTGAGGTCTAAAGTGAGCCTCCTAAGGAAATTATAAAATAATAGTGGAATTAATAAAATAATATTAGATTACATCATCAAATTTTAGAAGGAAAAAAGAAAAAACTACTTTCTCAACTTGTGTTTTCAACTTATCTCCCTATGGGCTTACTCATATTTTGAGAGGGAACACTCGTTGGATGCATAATTTGATTCCTCATACAAGGATTACTCATATTGTATACTTTCGATGAGCCTTGCTACATGAAAAATGAGAAATACATGAAAAACACGATTGCAATCATGTTTTTTCATTATTTCTCATTTTTCATGTAGGAGGGTCCATCAAAAGTATGCAACATGAGTACTCCTTGGTTGAAGAATGAAATTTTACATCCAAAAAGTACTTCCACTTGAAATTTGAGCAAAACCTTAGGGAGATAAGTTGAAAAAGTAGTTTTGTTATTTTATTATTTTTTTACTTTTTTACCCTAAAAATGGTGAATCATCCCCCATGGTTGACATCATCATTTGAATCCTATTGGTTCTGATAAATTTTATTTTGGTTGTATATTTTTCTCAAGAGGCCCATTTTAGACCTCAAAAGTTCTCTGATGCACATACCTATCATAGAAGAGTTTTAGGCTGCATGAGGCGGATTTTTCCCATACTGATACTTAATTTTTGAGTCACCGATTTCTTTGTTACATGTTACAGTTTTATTATTTTTTAGTACATTGCTTTACAAAGAATTTTTTTGTCACTCTTTGTTTATAGAGGGTTGTTTCTGTTTCCATTTTTCGCATGAACATGTATTTGGCTTCATGTTTGGAACAATCGTTGTATGACATTTATATTGGAACTTCTGAGTTGTCCTTATGACCAGTGTATTTTATACCTTCATGTTGGGATTTTACAGTCTATGTCGTGACAGGGTGTGGGATATATCCTTATTGAATGCATTGTCTTTCTGGTGCATATGTTAAATGTAATTTTATTTGAAAATGAATGAAATTACAATTTTTTTCCTTAGAAAAAAAAAAATTATATAGAGAGAGATTATATCCTATGGATATATGTTTTCTACATCTAAATATATGACCCGACTATGTATTAACAATTTAATGTGGATAATGTGAATTATAAATAAAATATTTAAACGAAAATTACATATTATATCAAATGAGAGAAAATACAAAATTTATTATAGCTAAAACATTGTATTAGTGTTTTTCTCAAATATAAACATAGATCCATCTTAAATTTAGGTCTACTAAAAGTTGAGAGAAATCAAATCTCTCGAGTTGTAAACCTTTCCTTAAGTTTTACACTGACAAGGAGGTTTGAATCTTAAGAGATTTGATCTCTCTCGATGCTTGGTAGATTTGGAGAGAGAGAGTGTGTGTGTGTGTGAGAGAGAGAGAGAGAGAGAGAGATTACCATTTACATGAGATGTCTCATAATAGTATAGGAATTGAGATAAAAAAATGGAGTAAAAAAAATTATAATTAACATAACCATATAAATTTAAATGGATGGTAAATTTTTTGATGTGATATTTTTTAATTGATCAATTTAATTAAAATAGCATAACTACTTTGAAGAAAAATCTCAATCTTTAATTTTTGGATACTACTAAGAATATTCTAGAATATTCATAGACGTTAAACTACTATCATTCACCTAATAATTATTTTTAATTAAATTAAAATTTTGGAAACCCTATTCTAAAATAGACATGCCTATTGACATAATTATTACATAAATAATATTTAAATATTTTTTTAACTATTATTTATTATTATTATCATAATATTATTGATTGCTAAGAAATTTTTAATAGAAGATCACATCAAAATTAATTTGTCGACGTGTTTCAAACCATCTAGTGTGGTTCATCATCAATACAAGATGGAGCATTAAATCATGGCATCAGGGTTAAATAGAGATAGTGATGTAGAGAATTAATTTTTGTACATTAGATTCTAATGTACAAAAAATAATTCTCTACATCATTATCCCTATTTAACCAAGTGGTTTGAAACACATCGAAAAATGAATTTTGATGTGATATTCTCTGAAAAATTTCTTAGCAATCAAGATATGGATCACAAAAACCTAGATTCTGATATAATATTACTCATATTATTATTTCATGTATTAATTTTTTTTTTTTATATTTTAGTTTTAATTTTTCTAAAGAGTGAAGATATTTTTTTTTGTGAAATACATTTGTTTTGTGAAAAATTATCTAACGTACAAAAATTAATTCTCTACATCACTATCCCTATTTAACGTGATGTCATGATGTGATTCTCTAACTTGTCCTAATGATGAACCATACTAGATTGTCCTAATGATGAACCACACTAGATTGTTCAAAACACATTGACAAATGAATAATGATATGATCTTCTCTGAAAAAATATAGATCACAAAAACCTAAATTTTGATATAATATTATTCTTATTATTATTTCATATATTAAAATATTATTTATATTTTAGTTTTAATATTTCTAAACCGTGAAAATATT
Organism: Pinus albicaulis; assembly: GCA_034641835.2. Classification (NCBI taxonomy): domain Eukaryota; kingdom Viridiplantae; phylum Streptophyta; class Pinopsida; order Pinales; family Pinaceae; genus Pinus; species Pinus albicaulis. The sequence goes on from CM076573.1 coordinate 213,316,510, forward strand.
TTTTTGTGAAATCTATTTGTTTCATGAAAAATTAGGCTAGTGATTTTAGTTTAATTTTTGGTGTTTTTTATATCAATATTTAAATAAATATAGTAGAATAACTTTCAAATGGAAGTTTAAGAAGGAGATCCTAGTATGAATTGCGAAGGGGGTGCAATATCATAATATTTGATATTCTTTGAAATTTCTCATTAAGTCATATAATTGAAGTTTTATTTGGGTATAGGGCAATCATTATACCATATAGTTGAAATGTCTTATAACGGTTCTTTATATATTTTGTCGAGGAAATGAGGGGGCAATTACTTTTATTTGTGAAATGAGGTTTGAGTCGGGAGAGTATGATTATGGGGTGGATTCAACGTTATGTAGTTTGAATCAAAATTAAATGGTTTTTTGGGGTTTTTCTTTCGGGGACATTTGGTTCATCCACCATGACAAGGACACATTCATCTAGACTCATTACTGTTTCGAAAAGACTTTCACATGCGAAAATTGAGGCTATACCATGAGGGTCGCAACAAAGGTTTACCAAAGTTGTTTATTAACTAAAATTAAGATGGAAGTGTAAACATTAGAAAAAAATCACAAAGAGAAACGAGAATATATAAATAAATTGGAAAGTAAAAGTGGAAAATAAAAATTATAAAGGTATATATAAATTATTTTGAAAACACATTAATTCATATAGTGTATTTACCCACTATATTTAACCTTGATAGATAAAATTTAGTAAGTTTAATATATAACACTTAAATAGCTTTATGTCTTAAATCAATGTGATTTTTATTAACAATAACTTTATATTTGACTGGTTTAATACCATTATCCTTATAACAATTTTATATATACTTTAATTTTTGTTATATCTCAAATCTCACACCAATTTTAAAAAGAAAGCCTTCGAAATTTTATGGGAATGTGGGAATGCACACAATAATTCTCAATATTTTTATCATAATTTCATTTTTTCCTGGGTTATATATATATATCTATATATATATATATATATATATATATATATATATATAAGTTTAGATTAAGATTATATTTAATATGGAATGAAAAAATGATTTGTCTATTAATGAATTAGAAAGAGAGGGGTTAAGATCATTGTTAATATTGAATGAAAATATGATTTGTTTACTAATAGAATATTGTCGCCAAGACTATGCAAGGTTTGATTAAGCTTAGATATCTCATGGAAATTTTTTAATCCTTCGTAGATGGGTTTCATCCTCAATCCTTCCCCATAAGATTTGAACCAATAACCTAATAAGGATTACACCCCACATAAAATAATTGATCTATACCTCATGAATTTATATACATGTGTGGATTTATATACATGTGTGGACACACACAATGTCCACACATACACACATTATTTAAAACTTATTATTTAGAGCCTTATGCATTATAAAATAACAATAAAGTGGACTAAGGCAATGTGTAGTTGCTTTATGAAAATTTATGTCAACTCCTTATACTCTTAAATCTTAGATTTTAAGATACATCTTTTGTCACATCGAAATACTATATTACATATTTTGTCACATTGGTATACTATAAATTATTTGAGTATAATAAGGTAAGGTAATGTAGAGAATGGAGAAGAAAATAAAGTACAATACTGACTTAAGAATATTGAATATTATTATATTATAAATTTTGACATTATAAATTATAAAATAAACTAAAATACTCATTTTTTCTAATTGGGAGTCATTACTAATGAAAATTGCAATTTTGAATGATTGATCTCATTTGTGTCAATGGTTTCTAACTTCTAATTGAATTGTATCCATTGCAGTATTATTAAAACCTCCATTATATTCTCTTTATATGTCACCATTGCACTATTATTGAAACCTCCATTAGAAACAATAATTGAGGTTGAAAAGTTTCATTGTTTGTATATAACTTTTCGAACATTAATATGTGTCATCTGATGTTTGGATCATTCTCTATCATACAAATCCTCATGTGATATCTATTAATTAGTCTAAATTTTATCTTACATTGTATTCTACCTATCTTACAGTGTATTCCACCTATTTCATTCTTCAAAAATTATCCTTTAGTTTTGTTCCATCATCATCTCTCACACTCTTAGTATTTTCCTATAATTCTTTTTTTTTACTTTAAAGAAAGTCATATATCTACAATTATTATAAACATGCCTCCATTAAAATGATTTAGATTTCACAAAATCATTGAAAATATTTCATATAATATAAAATAAAAATTAATATAGCAAAATATTTATTTTTTTCATTAAAAATATTCCAAAAAACATAACCACTTTAATTTGCTTTGATGTTTCTTCTCCCCTATTGTAAAATAAATATACTAGTTTTTAAACTATATGATATCTCTAATCAACAATCAAATTTATTATGAAAATGAAATCTTTAAACATTTAAAAGTGGAAATAGAAATCTGTAAAAATTTGATATAATGTTCCTATGAAAGTGGAAAGGAATTTATGGTGTTGGGACCTATGTACATTCCATCCACAGATATCTTGTGGCAAATAAATCGAACGTATTTTCAATGGTGTTGAGACATTTATGCTCTGCAGCAACAAATATAAGATTGAGATTGGCGTTGGATGAGCCACCATTATGATTTAAACCATATTAAAATCCATTTTTTTTCATATTATATTTCGGATGATAAGGATGATTGAGAATAGAGAAAAGCGTGGCACAAGAGGTAGGAAAACACCTGCGAGATTTGTGGTGAGCTACAACTAAGTCGGGTCGCCGCCGCCACAAAAAAGGGTCCGTAGCGCGAACCCAAAAACAATCTACAGTTACGGTCGGTCGGGCCGCAATTAACTCTCCAACCGTCTCACCGTCGGTGATTTTTCACCCACACAATTTCCGGTGTATTTTTTGTTTCAAAAAAGTTGGGAAAATTTTCATTCGGTGAAGTAACACGGAGCCAAATAACAGTTAACAGCTGACGTTGACGTTGACGTTGGTAGGGCCGCCACCAACTTTCCAACTGTCTTTCACCGTCCCTCCCTCGTGTCTGTGATATTTTGTCCACACAATTTTCGGCGAAATATTCGTTAATTTTGATTCAGTACAGTTAAGAGATTGGAGATGGTAAGTTGTTTACGATTTTTTTTTGAAAGATATGAATGGATTTGAAACCCTAGCAAGTGGAGTCACTACGATACTTTTATCTAAAGTAATGACACGTGGAAATCAAAAAAGTTTCTCAGGAGTGACTCGCTGTGCGTTTCTCGTTGTCGGCGATTCCAAAATTTTCGGCTCTTTGTAGATATTGTTGAAAGATTTGATAAATCGATATTGGATGGGACATTTACTGTGAGATTGCGAGATTTTAAAAGTTTTATGTTTTGTATTTTTGAAAATGAATGAATGAATGATTTGTTTTCAGAGTCTTTGCGGTTTCATGGACCATGTACTAGCAATTTAATTTATATTTGAATTCTTTTTTATGTTGATTTTGTTGTTATGGATGTGGAGTAAGAAACTTGTTGTTTTGTAGAGTTTTGTCTCTTCATAAAGTTTGTTGAGATTGTTTATCTTTAGGTTGTTATCAAACACATGACTTTATAAGCTACATATTCTTTGATAAAATGTAATTATGTCTCTATCACCTTTGTGTTGCAAAAAATGCAAGTTGGTTCTTCCCAATCTTCTTTAGGCACCACCCATCTACCAATTCCACATCTTAGATGATGAGAGCTAGAGCTAGTCCTTATGGTGTAATTAAAAGTTTAAGATTTTCTTTTGATTGAGGAACTCAAATACTCTTTATCATCATGTAGCTTCCATGCGAGGTTAAATTCTTTGACATAATATGTTTTTTTTTTCCTACCTATTTTGTCCACATTGCACTCCTGAATTTTTCTAACACCCACTTTTTTATCTCTTCCTTAGCATGAGGACAATCATGTAGATTTATGTCCCATTTTCCCAACCACTTTCTATTTTGCTTCATCCATGTCTTTTTCCGATGATTTAGCTCACAACAACCAATTTGGGTCATCGGTGTTTATCCATATTTTCAACCTTCTTCACATAACTTAGCAAATGAATGATTGTTGTAGTCTCAATTGGAAACATACCAAGCTTTGCTAAAAGGATATCATATGAGACCGTTGATTTGACTTTGAGGCTACTTGTGATTAGATGCTTTTTCATTCTTTCTTTTTGTCTCCATTTGTGGCTTGAAATATTGCTCCCTCATATTTCACAACCATAGAGGATAACTAGCACCACTAATAAACCAAAGAGGGCTTTCTAATTCTTCCAATCCCATAATTATGCTTGTCTACACCTGTTCTGAAAAAGGTACAAAGGTTTCCACCCTCATTGGATTCTCTTTGATCTACATGTCTCCTAGAGCCTATAGTGGAAATCAATTCCTAAATACTTGTACTCATCTACTACCTCCAAGGGTTCGCCATAAAAAATAAAAGTAACATGTTGTTTCTTTCTTTTCAAAGAAAAAAACATGACTTTGGTCTTGCTAGTATTTGCTTGCATTCCCACATCTTGACAAAAAAATTTCAGAGCTTTCAAGTGTTCTCTCAAACCTAGTGCAACTTAAGGAATAAGAATAAGGTCATATGCATATAAAAGTAGTTTCACCACATATCTTTCCAACTAAATGCCTTCTCTTTCAGTATTATGTATTCACTCTTCAAACTTATAATTATATAAGCCAAACAATGTGGAGAAAAAGGACATCTCTATTTGACTCAAATGTCACCGCCAAAGCATTCAGAGATGACTTCCTTCATTCTAATTTTGCCTCTAACCTATTCATAACACTTATGAACAACCACTCTCTATTCTTTTAAGACCCCATTCTTCCATGATATATCAAAATTTATCTCTAAAATCAACATCAAAAACTTTTTTTAAGTCAACAAATCAACAGAAAACTTCCAACATTATCTGTACCAAATTTTTTTTTAATGAAATGAATAGCTGCATTTCATTTCTTGTGGCTGGAAATTATGTGGATGTCAGACCACCGACACGAGGGTGAGACATTGCGACAGGCAAAGATTTCGTTGGGAGTTCATTGCGGCCCCACCGATCTCATTCGACTTGACAAAGTCTTTAGTTTTCATTATTTATAATTGAATAAAAACAAGAGTTAACGATTGAAGAATTTTAAGCATGTGATTAATGGCAGTTCATGAGCGACTTTTGTTTAAGGCGAAGCTTATTTCAGATTCTATAGACCCATAAATGCTCAAGGGAAGGAAATGCTCACTGCAGGATTAATCTTTCAGTGAGGAAGGAAATGCTCACTGCAGGATTAATCTTTCAGTAAGCATTTCCTTCCCCCAACATTTATGAGTCTATGAGCTCTGAAATAAGCTTTGCCTTTGTTTAAATTAATAAACCTGTTTGAAAACACCCATGTTCTGGAAGTTTGAAATGTGTGAACTTAAATTAATAATAGTGATTTATTAGATTTTTTAAAAATGGATATTAAATTTTAGTAAGTAAATTTTAAGATTGTGAATATTGGGAAGGATGTATATAAAAAACAATTTTAAAGTAAATAATAAATTAATTTTACATTAAATTAGAGTATAAATAATATTTTTAAATTAAAGTTGTGTTTTATATTTATAAGTTAGATTTTTAAAAAATGGTTAAAATTATTTATTTTATTATGAGGATTTATAATATTAAATATTAATTGAAAATAATCTTTAATAAAAAAAAATACAAACAAAGCACAAGTCAAATTTTGTTAATATAATTGGATTTAGATTGTTCGTTTTGATCAAAGTTCAAAATTTATAATATAAATAAAATATATATATAAAATAAATAAATCTAACCATATAAAAATATAGTGTAGTTTAAAGAAAGTGATTAGAAGTTAGTCCTACAAAGCATAAACATTCTAACCAACCAAAAAAAATACAACACACCATTTATTTCATTTATTTCAAAATTGCAAAATTATTGATATCAATAACAATGTCTCAAATCATTCTAAATATTCATGGAATGCACTTGTCTCTACAAGAATGCAATGAATATCTGCTCCAAATTATTATTATTTTCACAATCAATTTAAAAACGCAATGCAAGTTGTACATGTTATGTCATAACCGATCTTCTCACTTGTGTTCAAAGAATCTAAAATAAAATTACAAAGTTTTCATAAACTAAACAAGGGAAGTTGTGAAAGAATCTAAAATAAAAACATGGTGTTTCCATGAACTAAAAAAAGAAAATTTTCATTAGCTGAAGTTATTAGTTATTGTAAATCAATTGTAGTTGATCGTTGTTGAAACTACAATACAACAATTTCCCTGTTCTAGTGGTGGCAACTCCTTATTATAGTGGTGGCAACTACCTTGTTTCACATTCACATCTACACCTCAAGAGGTGTAAATGTGAGTATTAAGCCAAGTTTTTCCCGTTGTTGAACTTCTTAGTAACATGCTTTGAAGAAGAAACTTAGTTCGATTTTTCTTTCAGGTTGGAGAGTTTATGATGAGTGGACCTTTCATTATTTCTTCTGCTTGAGCTTTGAGCATGTAGAAGACTTCTCCATTTCATTTTATGGAATCATCACACTTCACTTTTATGGAGTCCTTTCATTATTTCTTCTTCTTAAGCTTTGAGCATGTAGAAGACTTCTCCATTTCATTTTATAGAATCATCACACTTCACTTTTATGGAGTCATCACACTTTACGTGTGCACAGATATTCAATGTAAAACATGGAATTATCAATGCATGCAAAGTGGGCGAAAATTTATTATCTTTATTGTGGATATTCAACGCATTTAATGTAGGAAAAAATTGTGTTAATGCTTTAACTAGGCGTGTAAACAAATTTTCATGTTATGTTTTAACTTGGTTTGTATATTTTGTTCGTTCTTATGTTTTTAAAAATATGTATGTTTTTAAATTTTTAAAAGATATTTTTATCTTTATTGTAAATTTTGATATCTCTTGGGCACGAAGTAAAGTCAACTTAGATATCTCTTTGGCATGGAGTAAAGTCAACTTTCTATTAATTAAATATTTGAAATCTTAAGACATTTTTAACAATATCCAAAAAAAACTGAGAGATGTTATATAGTTAGAATAATATATTATAATTTCTATCATTCTAATATGAAGTAAAAGTCATATCCTCTATGAAGGAAAATTCATATGCTCTATAAATTTGAAAGTTGAATTAGGTAAAAAAAAAATCATGCAATTAATTTGGGTGAAAATTGCACTTTCTTTTTATGATTCCATTTGAATTATGAGTTATGATTATTCTAAAGTGTTTTGGGTTTTTCAAATGATTGAACATTTTTTTATAAGAGAAGAGGCATTTTGTCAAACAAAGTAAACACTACCCTTTATAGCTTTGTTAAATCATAATGCTATATTATAATTGCATAAAAATATGTTAAGTATCTACAACAAGGTAGAGCTAGATGGGGAAAAGATATATATATTTGTCTCTGTTCTATGAAATTTGGCATCTTAAATGATTCATCATTGATCCACTCTCAGAATATATAGAGAAATCACATTTTCATATATGCTAGCTTAGACGTAGATCTAACATTTGGTTGCACAGTCCGAAGTTGCATGTATGTATTTTTTGCAAATGATGTAGATGAAAATCGCTACCAATCAAATTAATTATATATATATATATATATATATATATATATATATATTGCAGTATGAAAATAAAATATTATTGCAAAATAAAAATAAAAAATCATGATTCACTATGGTCATTCCTATTCAAAATATTTATCAATTTACAAGATCTCTAATTAGAAATCCTATGATAAATGAATCTACATACATCTCGAAAAAAATATTAAGACATATTAGATATTTTCCATTTCTTATTAATTGATTAATGACCCCAATGAGATACACCTAGATCCCCAAATCACACTATATAGTACAGTCCCACGTCACTTTCTCAGGTGCAAATATTAGTTGTAATTATTTGGTAGATTCTAATAAGCGTGTACCACTATTTATTGTAGTTTGTTTATTCTTTTGGAATGATTGCAATTTGAATCATGGCATTTCATTTGAAAAAAACATTACTATGAACTTTTCTTCCCTAGAATGATTGTAATTTGAATAAGTGTTTCCTTGGAACAAATGCTCACTCATTGTGATTTTTTTTCTTTTTGTCTTTTGGTGCAGGTGCTCAATGCTTTCTTCTTCCAGCATATGCATTTGATAATGGAATCTACATCCTATAAATAGGAGGCAATGAGTTTAACTGCGTGAATAAGATCTTGAAACAAACCCCAAACCAAGTGAAGCAAATGGTCAGGTGCTCAAAATTATGCTAAAAATTAAAATTTATCGGAATGGTGTGGAACCTGAATGATTACGTAGATCTCGTCATTCTGAATCCGGTGCAACTCGTTTCACGGAAAACCGACATCACATGGTCCCAAAAATGCATTATGTCTACTTTGTCAAACATGTAAATTATAAAAAAATGCAGGACAACCCAGTCAGCAATTTGTACAACTGACTTGGCATGCCTACATGGCAGGGTGACTGTGCATATGACTTTTTTCCTTAACAAATGAGATTGTGCTAAGTGGCACTACCTGGTTGGTTTGAATTTGTGTGTTGTAATTGGTTGTTTGGGTGGCCAATCACAGGCTGTCACATGGTAACCCAAGGGCCGCCAAAATTGGGTCGAGGTCTGAGCGAAGTAGGCGGGGGTCCAACTTGCGACCTCCAAGTAATGAGTAAGAGTCTTTACCACTGCGCCATCATCATATTTCTTAACCTACTATGGTTTCCGCATGGTTTTTTTTATCTATAATTTCCGCCATGGAGGAGGGGGCCGAGGTCCATCCCCAGCTTTGGTCATTGCTTGGGGGCGAAACCATGGGTGGGAGGCTAGCCCCACGCCCCCCCAATAGTATATAACTGTTAACATATAACCCGCTTATGACTATGCCATATGTCCATCGTAACATTAACTGCCACCAGTTAGTGCAAACTGCACAACGTTTTTATTATAAAAATAAAATTATTAAACCATATGAATATGGTTTGGAATTTGACATTAAGGCGTTAGAGGAAAAATTAGCGCGCCGATAATTTCGCCTGGGAATTGGGAAATTTGGTGCTCAGTTAGTGGATTTGGGGGCGAAATTGTGGAGCGGTTAGTGCAAAAACTTGGGGAATTCATAACTTATTCAGTTTTTGACCAAATTCAGTTAATAAAGAGGCTAAACGGGAATTTTTGGGCATTTTGGAGCCATTGGAACATGTTTGAGAGTTGTTTGAGCATTGTAAACACATGTAATCACACTTTTGAGCATAAGAAAAGAGGGCCAAGCCATTGGAAGTTGGACCAAGAAAACGTAGCCCGGGCGGGGTGAACTCCTTCATCGTGTGTTGTTGTATTATTGTTTATGATGATTTTCATGTCTGTTAGATGTCGCTGTTCAGTGTTTTGTTTATGTTCATTTTCTCAAGAAATTCACATAAAAACACATAAAAACTCATGGTTAACTTGCAATTTACCTCATAATCCTCAAGCACTTTGTTTATATTCTGAATTGGAATTTAGCACAACAAACACTAATTTTCCCATTCAGATCAATAGACCACCTAAACTCTTAAAGAAAACAGTGGGTATTACAATGTTATAAGTGATGTCACCTGTCTCGACTTATCTCAACAACTCATCTTCAAATTTCATCATGGCTCTCTAAAACTCTAGTAGATTCTTTTTCTCACATATGGCAGACAACAGAATAAAATGCAATGCACATGTTTCTTTTCCCGCAATCAGTTTGTTCATGGAGGAATCATAATAAATATTCCAGTTGTCTTTCACGACTCCATTCCTGCTAGCCAAAAAAGATATTATCACAACAATAGAAACACCCACATCATGGATGGTTGTTTTCAAGGAAGAAAGGTCTGTTACATTTGTAAAAAAACATGGGATCCTTTCAACTCTTCAATGGTCTCGTTCTTCCCATATTTTCTATCAGTTCCATTCCTTTCCCTGGTAACTGAAATGGTCACAATTATTCTTTCTACTCACGCAATCTTATGGGTGTGGTGAGGCAACACAATTCAAATTCAAATGGACTCGGGGAGGAAAAAGAAGAATGAAATGTTGATGGAGCCAAGGAGTATAGACTAAGACATATAATAAGCGGGACCCTAATGGTGATATGGGTTGATGCCAGAGGACGGCCACTAGCAAGGAGAGGGATCGAAAATAAAAATAAAAATCATCAACTCATTAAACTAAGCTCATCCAAAGTGTGAGTGTTGGAGGCTTGAGATATATAGTGTATTGTATTTTAAATTTAAATGGTAGACATAATTAATCTAAAATGGGTGGAGAAACTGAACTTAATCGTGCATGTATTATGTCTGAATTTGGAATGTAGCTAAAAGTGTTTTTTTTTTGTTTTTGTTTGTTTGTTTGTTTGTCTTTTTTTTTTTTTGAAAATTTATCACATAAAAGCCTTTATTTTTTCTTTCCCCAAAAAATTGAGGGTGAAATTAAAATTTATGATGTTGTGAAGTGTTGGGATTAAGTAGAGAGTACATGTAACATATCATTCTTCTATAATGTAACTAACACAACTACATTAATAAATGTGGTCTATATATGCCAATAGGCTTATATCAATCACATGCACAACCACATTAGTAAATTTGCTTGATATATGCCAATAGAATTACATCAACCACATTAATAATTATAAACCCTAATGTTATAAAACCCACAATTGTAAACCCTAAGATTAATAATATAAACTCTTTGATTATAAAACCTAAATTAATATATTAATATTATAAAAGTCTAACATTATAAAACCCAATATAACAAAACCCTTAGATTATTATTATAAACCCTAAGATTATAAACCTAAAGTTTAATATATTAAACCTTAGGAAATTATAAGCCCTAAGATTAATATTATAAATGCTAGCATTAATATTATAATCCCTAAGATTAATATATTAAGCCATTAGTTTAAAATATTAAACCCTAAGATTATAGTAATAATATTATAAAAACCTAATATTAATATTATAAACCCTGATATTGATATATTAAAGCCTAATATTAATCTTATAAACTAAAAGATTAATATTATAAACCTTAGCATTGTAAACCTCAGGAATATAAACCCTAGGATTATAAACCAATGATTAATATTAAATCCTAGGTTTAATATATTAAAAAATAGGACTATAAATCCTAATATTAATATTATAAACCTTATGATTAATATATCAATATTATAAAACCCAATCTTATAAATCCTAAAATTACCATTTTAAAAAACTAACATTAATATATCAAACCCTATGTTTAATATAGTAAACCCCAGGATTATAAACCCTAAAATTAATCAAACCATAAGATTAATGTTATAAACCCTACAATTAATATTATATACCATAATATTAATATTATAAACCCTAGGATTAATATTATATATCCTAAGATTAATATTATAAACCGTAGAATTAATATTAAACTCTAATAGTAATATTATAAATCCTAATATCATAAAATATAAACTCAATATTAAACCTTAATATTATCAATCTGATATTAAAAACCCCAATATTATAAATCTAAATATTAAACCCCAATTTTGTATGTCATAATGTGACGTTGAATAAATTACAATATAATGTTACATTGCGACAATAACTATTATATTGTTTGTCGCATTGAGACAATGTTTGTCACAATGCGATGTTGGATATACTTTTGTATCATTCCAACGTCACAATATTAAACCCAATATGATAAATCCGAAGATTAATATTATAAACCCTATGTTTAATATATTAAACCATATGGCAGAAGGAACTTAGCACAAGTGGGAAAGGCACATATTTCGTGGCCCAACTACTTGGGTTCAAGTCTCTAGAGACATGTTGTTAAGTTGGCCCTTATGGCACTTACGAAATTGTTGTTCTACATGGTGAAATAATGACAGTCATTAGTACAAAGTTATTGATTTCTTCAAGTGAGAATGTTCTCATTCATATAATAAAAAAAAACAAAATATTAAACCCTAGGAATATTAACCCTAAGATATATATGATAAACCTCAATATTAATATTAAACCCTAGGATTGATAAAACAAACCTTGGGATTTATATTATAATTCCTAGGATTAATATTATAAACCCTAAAATTAATATATTAAACTCGAAGTTTAATATATTAAACCCTATATTTGTAAATCCTAAGATTACTATTATAAACTTTAAGGTTAATATAGTAATAATATAAAACTCTAATTCTATAAAACTGAATATTATAAACCTTAAGATTAATATTATAAACCCTAAGATTAATATTATAAACCTAGGGTTAATATTAAACCCTAGGACTAATATTAAACCCTAAAATTAGTATTATAAACCTTAATATTAGTATTATAAATCCTAGGATTAAACCCTATGATTAATATTATAAACCCTAAAATTAATATTATAAACCATTTATAATATTAAACCCCAAGTTTAATATATTAAATACTAAAATTAATATTATAAACCCTAAGATTAATATATTAATATGATAAAGTTATAACATTATAAAACCCAATATTATAAACCTAAAGGTTAATATTATAGACCATAAGATTAATATATCAACTTGTAAATTTAATATATTAAACTTTAAGATCAATATTAAACCCTAGGATTAATATTATAAAACCTAAGATTATAAACCCTAGGATTAATATTATAAACTCTAATATAAGAAATCCTAATATTATAAATTATAAACCCATTATTAAACATTAATATTATAAAGCTAATATTAAAAACCCTAATATTATACCTCAACTTTGTAACAATATAAAAACCCTAATCTAAAACCCTAACAATATTAGACCCAATATGATAAGCCATAAGGCTAATATTATCAACCCTACGTTTGATGTACTAAACTCTAAGAATATATACCTTGAGAGATATATGATAAACCCTAAGATTAATATCAAACCCTAGGATTAATAAAATAAACCCTAAGATTTATATTATAAACCCTATGATTATTATTATTATAAACCCTAAGATTAATGTTAAACCCTACGATTAATATTATAAACCTTAAGATTAATATTAAACTCTAAGTCTAGTATATAAAGCACAAGGATTATAAACACTAAAATTAATATTATAAACTTGTTTAAACCTTAAGTTTAATATATAAAATCCTAAGAATGATATTATAAACCTAAGATTAATATAATAATATTATAAAACCTGAACATTATAAAACCCAATATTATAAACCCAAAGATTAATATTATAAACCCTAAGATTAATATTAAAACCTAGGATTAATATTATAAACCTTAAGATGAATATTATATACCTTAAGATTAATATTGAACACCAATATTATAAATTACAAACCTAATATTAAACCTCAATTTTGTAATGTCGCAATACAACGTTGAATAAATTGTGATGTAATATAACATTACAAAAATGATCGTCATATTGATTGTCGCATAGACAATGTTTTTCATAATGCGACGTTTCATAGACTTTTGTATTATTCCAACATCACAAAATTAAACCCTAACATTATAAAATCCAATGTAATAAAACCTAAGTATAATATAGTAAACCCTAGTATTAATATTGAAAACACTAATATTAATATTAAACCATAGGATTAATATTATAAACCATAATATTAATATATTAAAATCTATTTTTGGTAATGCCACAATATTAAATCCTAATATAAAACCCTAACATTATAAACCCTGATATAATAAAACCTAAGATTAATATTATACTCACTAAGATTATAAACCCTAAGTTTAATATATTAAACCTTATGAATATAAACCCAAAAATTAATATTATAAACCCAATTATTAATATTAAACCTTAAGATTCATATCATAAACCCTAGGTTTAATATTATAAATCCTATGATTATAAACCCTAATATCTAACCTTAAGATTAATATTATAATCTTTAAGAGTAATATTATAAACTTTAAGATTAATAATATTAATCCTAAGAATATAAATGCTAAGATTATAAACCCTAAGGCTAATATATTAAACCTTAATTTTGTAATGTCACAATGTGACGTTGAATAAATTGCATTGTAATGTAACAGTCACAATGATTTTCAAATTGATTGTCACATTGCCATAATGTTTGCCACAATGCGATGTTGGATAGATTTCTATACCATTCCACTGTGACAATATTGTTAAATATTTTTAAGGCCGAGTGGGGTCTTTTAATTTTTAGATTGTTCTATGTTGTATCAATTACTTTAGCCCAATTAAATACTTCGAGTAACAATATTTTCAATACCAATTAATATTTCCAATCATCAATAGCAATTGAAGATAGAACAAAAAATGCAATGACAAAGGAAACAATCAACACATCAAAAAAATACACCAGATTTGGTCAAAGACCAAGGAAAAATCCCACTAGGGGGAAATCCCTTTGAAAACTATTCTTCTATTAGATTTTCATAAAATTTTCAACAGAGAATACAATGACCCCAATACAAAATCATCCAACAAAATTAAACCAATAACATTTAGAAATATGTTCTCAACATCAATATATATCAAATACAACGTTTCTTTTTTTTAGTCAACTGCAGTCAACTACGGTCAAGTGTCAAATTTTACCTTAGTTTTTGGTCAATGGAGGAAGATATCATGTGTGCAACCAAGAGCTTACAGTCGCTCTCTTGAGCTTGCAAGCCTACGATTGTAGTCATAATTCTCCTTTGGAAAGCCTGTGATTGTGACCCAAAACACTAGAAATATGTGTGAGCTTTGGACCCTGTAATCTCGGACTTCCACGAACCTCTTTCGTCGACCCGACCTTGGAACTGTGTGAACCAATAAATTAAGAAGAGAAGAAGAATATTCTTAGTGATGTCCAAATGAGCTTGAGGTCACTTTTATTTATAGGATTCCAAGGGTGACTAATTTATTGTTAGAGTCGACTTGTCAAGATGTGCATATGTGGGTTTTTCTTCATAATTACACTTTTCCTTAACTAATTTGAGTGATTAAATAGTCAAAATTGATCCTCTTGAAAATAGGAATCTAGTCCCATGGTTGGAATCTGTCACTCAGATTCAAAAATTAAAACTCCCTCTCTTCTAGGGAGCAATTCCAACTATATCCTGTCATGTATATCTTATCGCCATATCACGTCCCATCTCTGCTAAACTCTATCTGCTGAAACATTCTTAAGTATAAAGAAGAAGAATTAGGGAGAATTAGCTTCCACCCTCTATAACATCATAGAGCACATATCAATATGAAAATAATATCAGGGAGCACATCTCAACCATAATCTACATCAGGGAGCACATCTCAACCTAAAATCTCATGGGGGGGCTAAACATCTACAACCCCATATAGAGAAATAGGTGATATAGAGGAGCACATCTTAAC